>JACCIC010000035.1:1955000-2007500 GCA_018907035.1 Sycobia sp. Sy_11 | reverse complement strand
ATCTGCGATACCTTGGTAAATAAATCACAGCCAAATGCTTGAAGGCTCGTGCGTTCGATCGCGAGAAACCGGAACTCGAGCGCGAGGCCACCGAACTACCAGCTATAGTCCTTCGCTCCACTGGCCGAGCCAAGATCGTTTGGACGCATGGCCACCGATCGATCTAAACAAAAACGAACACACACACACACACACACACACAGAGCCGAAACCGTCGCGGGTCTATTATTCAATAGACGCAATAGCCGAGAAGCCGTCGAAGAGCAATTTCGTGAAGTAACGGCAGCCGTCGTCGAAATGAATTTTCGAGCGATCCGAAATAAATGCTCGATAGTTATATATGTGTAGAAAATTAAATTTCCCAATATCATTAATAATAGCCGTTAAATAACATGCTTCCTCAGCGTATCTCATACATTTTTATCATCATACATATTATCAAATTAATTTAATCGAAACAGATGTCGAAGCTGAGAGAAGATTCTCGAATTTTCAGAAGCCTCGTTCCTAGGCGTTGACAAGGTGCGCAATGACTTACGACTTGACGTTCGATAGTCTTTTCAAAAATATACGGGCCAACGTGTATGAATATGTGGGAATTGTCGTAGCGATTCGTTTCGTTCCCTCGCTCGTCGGATGCCGTAGCGGATTATAGAGACGCGAACCGCAGCTTGCTTGCTTCGATATCTGGCCTCGGTCAGCTTCGTAATTGATATGCCTGGCTTGCGATATCAACGGCGATATAATTGTTATTCACTCGCGAGATACGCCCGTCCTTCCATTTATATATATATATATATATATATATATATATATATATATATATATATATATAATTTTTAATAAACGTAGTCAGGTGCAGGTTTTTCGAGAGACAGTCCACATGATAGTATGTAAAAATGATTATTGGCGTAGAAAAGGAGCGATAGACAGCGAGAGTTCTGCGCGCAAGTCGAAAAAATTGAAGAATAAGTACGATAAAATTACGATACGTTATTTTTCAAAATTATATTTATTTCTTTGGTGTGTCATTTGAAATATATATCGAGTGATTTATTCAGAGTTTCTTTATCATTACAATTTATACAAGAATTTAATCGACATCTTTCTCATTAATACGTGAATTTTTTTGAATAATTCTTAATTCATTAAGTAATGTAAAATTTAACGCTTGTAACCGTGTGTAATTGTAAATGAATGTAATCTCGTCCGATTTTACTTCTTTTGCGTCCTTCTCATTATAACACGTACAGGCGCACATTTTTACGTCGGCATTCTTCCTGCTGTAATTTCAGCAAATTTGGCCTTTTTCTTTTTCAATGATTACTTACATCTGCTCTATCTTATTTATTGCTAATCGTCGAATAATAAATATTTACAAAGTTTCTGCAACGAAACTCTGTTTCTCAGATTTCTGCGACCGAAAGTTCGTTCGCGCAGTCCCTTGGCGTATGTCAAATTTTTATACATCGCTGCATGCCAACCTCGGGGAATAACAGCGTATTCGGCGATTAAATGAGAATGGGAGGAGGCTGGAGAGGCCGACGTTCGCCCTACCTGCGCATTATCATTGTCCCCGTGCTCTTTTGTAAGGCGCTCCGCGAGCGGTTTTCCTTGGGCACACGCGCCGCCCGACCCGCGGTCTCGAACTGGCTCTCGATAAGGATCGGCCACGCCTTCCGCGTGTGCTCCGCAGCGAATTCTACCGGGTCGAGGGCGAAAATCTAAGTCCGCAGCGCGCCGATTTCAGAATTCTGAGCCTCGCTCACGGGTCGCCGAGTACGTTGCGACGACATTTACAGTCGCCGAGCGGATGATAAATGTGCGATTCGATAAGGTGCATTCTCATGTAGGTCGACTAATGCACGGACTCCGTTAAGTCCGCTTGCTCTTATAATACCACACTACGATCCGCTGTGCAAACAGATACCGGGAGATCGCGGAGTCCAAGCAGATGCAAGATTTCTAACGTGTTCGTGAATTCAAGTCCGGCGTTAAAATTATCCCGTGATGCGTACGGTCCTCGTGTTCTGGGCATATCCATAGAGGATTTCCGATTCCAGCAATAATCCCATATGCTACTTGTTATTTACGGCTACTCGATAACGTTAAATAAACCTTCAGTCTCAACAATTGATATTTAATTTTTCAGATTTTTTGACCTAATGAAACCATGAATAATTGTATTCCTTGTTATAGAATGTCACTAATAGAGTGATTCATATTTATCTGTTTTCAGATTTAGATTTTAAAATGAATTATTAATGCAATTTATTTCAGTATCAAATTTTAATCCAATAATATTCGAAAAGTTTTCGCGCGATATAATCTCAGGTAGATTATTTTGAATTTTATATCTATTTTCATTTTAGTCCGTATGAATTGTTACTAAATATTTTGTATCACAAAATTTTAAAATAAACTGGAACGATTAATGAATTCTGAAAGTATTGATCTTTATAAATCGAATAATACTGAAATAGAAATCGAAATAAGCCAATATTAGAAACTCCAGGTCTAAAAGTAAAGTATCGCTATAATACCAAAATAGAAAGTTATAAAATTACATTTGCAGTAAATAAAACGATAATTTTAAGTATATTATTTTTCATAAAAATTATTAAATTTTCCATGCAGCTATAATACGAGTGCACATTAGCGTCAAGGAAAGGTTGTAACAATTGTCGTTAATTCAAAATTTATTAATCTAAGCCGCAAATATCACTGAAATAGCTTTGTTGAATATTCGTATTAACAAGCGCGCGTTTTATTCTCAAGAACCGTGCCGATCGCGAGGCCGTCATTGGAGAAAATTTATTTCCATCATGGAACTGTAAACCTACATTCCGCGGCAGGGGGGCGTGGGGTGGGGGAGCAGCGACTAAGCCAAGGAAGCTCGCGTTCATTGATTTCGAGGATCGCCGCGAACCGTCGCGATTTAGCGGCGAATTCGGATCGCGCGTCGGCCTCGACTACGCGGGAATAACCCGCGAGGCCTCGTTTCCGCTATAAAAATTGCGCGCACTACTTGCACGCGCGCGAGCCCCCGCCCGCCCGCCCGCCCGTCCCGGCGAAAGCGCACCGAGGCGCGAGAGTAGGCGCGGCGAAATGCATTTCCTCGTCGGTGAATCCCGGGTGCGGGGGGTTACGGCGGTAGTAGCGTAGAGCCAGGTGAGAACGAGAGAGAGAGAGAGAGAGAGAGAGAGAGAGAGAGAGAGAGAGAGAGCGATGGACGGAAGGAGCGTTCGAGCGGGTATGCGCTCGCGTTATGTAGTGCTTAGGCGGCGTCTCGCTCTGGCCTTGCCGGCGGTCCCGGCGCTTTTGACACGAGGGTGGAAGGGGGGTGTCGAGGGCGATAACGCCGAGATTTATGAAGCGGCCCCCCCCTGCAATTGTAATTAAGACGGATCCGTGGATTTATCGAGGCTAGGGAAGCGACTCCGTGGTCGGGCAAAGGTAGAGGAGTATAAGGGCACGACCGACGCTGGTCGTCTAGGGACTTTTGGGTATTTTCAGAAGGAGGCTCCTTCAATGGAGCGGATTATTAGCCAGCTCTGTGGTATATAAAGCAAGGCAAGATTAATTACGTGTATCATCGATAGTCGTACGGCCAAACCGGATATAATATCGGCGATGCCTGCTTTTCTTTTTTTCAATAGAAGCGATGCTCGATGTTCGGCGATTATGCAAAATCTGTGCCGAAAAGGAACGAATCTCGACCAAGTTTCATTGTCCGTATTGCATTGTTCTTATAGATGTACAATAATTTTTTCGAAAGCTTGCCATTTGCCGAATTGAAAGTCAATCGAATCAATCTTATATATATATATATATATATATATATATATATATATATATATATATATAGTATTTCGAAGAAAAGAAATTTCAAGAATATTCCGTCGGATTTAGCTATGACATCCTGCAGAAGACTGCATCGTCAGAATGAATATCCCCGAAATGAATCCGTATGAACGTATAGGAGCGTATATAGGATTTTGAGTCATCTGAAATTTTCGCGCGGGCGTCGTATAAGCGTGGATCCTCGTATAGACACATCGGACCCGGAGTCGGTTTATAGATTTTGCAACCGTGGCCCGAGCCAAGATTATAGTGTGTATGTAGATATGTGTACAAACGCGCGTATGCAAAGGAACGGAGGATCGAGCAGAGAAATGAGTAACCGGTGTATAAGCAGAGATGAGTTAGCCTCCGACAATAGGACTTTACAGTTACAATATAATGGTGAAAGTGTCTATACTCCCACTCGTGGATCGTCCTGGAAGTGTCAATCGTCGGCCGTTGCCCGTCGCGCCGCCCGCAAATGTCTATATACGCGCGAGCGCGGAATCAAGGATCGGGTTCGGCGACATAACGGATGTCGAAATAATATCCGAATGTAACTTTTCGCGGAGTCCCGCGCCTTTTATGGAAAAGCACGAGAATTCGAATAAATCACATATCTTGTTCGTAGAAAAGTGCTTGTTACAAATCGGTATGAAGAATCGTGATCGGCTGGTCGATTTATTTGTGATTCAAATTGAATCGATTGTCCTTACGACCGTGTGCGCAAAATTGTCATTCTAATAAATAAGTTTTATAACTGTTGGTTTATTCGTTAGTTTATATTTATAAAATTAGAAGGATGCGTATATTGTCAATTTCCGCTAATAAAAACGTAAGTTACATAGAGCTTCACTAAGTTTTTAATTTACTATCATTACAAATTATCGATTTATTATTAAAATTGTAGGTTAAAAGCTCTAGACATTTTTTAACATACAGATTTCTCAAATTGAACAATTTGGATAATATTTTTGAATTTTTATTACTTTCAGATCAGGTTCACGAAGAAAGTAAGTCTTCTTAAATTTATGATTATATGTATATCATTTGAGAATTTAAAAAAAAAAATATATTAAATAACAACTATGTCGCTGTATTATTATCTTATATAATTCATGCTATTGTGTAATTATAAGAATTGCCCGTTCAGAGCATCAAGACTGGACTGGTATTTAAGCATAAGCTGAGAATTACTTCTAACTTGGAACTTCTTAATTGTCCATCAATGGGTGGCGAACATTTTTCCGATAAGTTTTACGTCAATGAAGATTTATACCTTAGTAATGTACTACAGAACAAATAAAATATGTATGTAATTTTTGCCAGTAAGCATTAGTAATTATTTTCCAGAAATAAATTATATAGTTTGTACTTTTTTTACAGGCCTCCATCCTATTTGTACAAATTAAAAGTCTGGGTATCTATACGTATATACACGTACGCAAGCAGGCAGAAGAAAAAATTATAGCAATACGTTTTATTTAGATTTAAATAATGCATAAAACTACTCATTATCACGATGATGCACGAGCATAAATTCGCGAGAATGCCTATAAGCCGCCTTGCGTTTATTGTTAAATGTTTCCAACTGCGAATTCCGATAATAAGCATCGTGCTCGCCATTATAAAATAATGTACGCGCCTTCGCGGAACGATGGGAATTTCTTCTGGCTCATACCAAATATATATTCATTGGGAAATGCACCGCGGCCTACCGGGTCACGCGGCGTGATTCTCCTATGTATATATATATATATATATATATATATATATATATATATATATATATATATATATATAAATTTGACAGCGAGTGCGTCTGGGCTAATTTGCAAAGCCTCCGCGCGTTCACAATGTTCATTAGGAAATTTTCAACCTTTTTACGACGAATTGAATATATTATCCGATTGTTGCGTTGCCAAGTTTCCTTCGACCTGCGCCGCGTCGAGCAATAGTTTCTCGTTTTTAAATTCAATCAGAGACGATGCTCGGATTCGTCTTGCCGCGACTGCGTATCTCGTTAATATGTATATATATATATATATATATATATATATATATATATATACGCCTGGCGATACCTTTATCTTCGAGCCCGCGTTTAACGCGAATTTAACGACGGACACTTTACGCGCATACCTAGTCCAAAATTTATGCTACCGCAGGCCTCGGCTGACCCGCAAAAGTCGCGAATTTCTCATTTAAACTTAACAGTAATCGATAATAATGCGTGGATTAATTTCAGAAGCTCGATCCTCGTCGAAGCCGCGAGCCTCTCAAAGCCACGCGGTCCCCACTGGACTAAATACCGCCACAAGCCGTATACGTGGCACAAAATGTTCCGGTCGGCCTTGCCCCTAGGGGTATCTCAATTTCGAACGATCGCCCAGTATTACGTTTCAAGGCGGAGCTCGATTTAATCCTCCAATAAAATAATAATAATAATAATAATAATAATAATAATAATATTTGACGTAAAATTTTTGGTATTTTCAGAACTGTAAATATCGGCGCGGACGAGGATCTGTTTAGAAAAAGTCCGCTAGATAATAGTTCGTATTTTAATTTCTAAGGTTAATGCGAGTCCGCGCGTATACGCGCGTTCGTCCGCATTCCAAGCGAATCATAACAGCTACGGCTCCCCGGTGTATTTTCAATTATTATTCCGAATCTCGTGCCTTACGTCACTGTAGATCGGGTATTTTTGCTCGTGCGCTTCGAGCCTCTTTGTGGTAAATATTTTTTTATTTGCATTGCCTTTACAAGTCAAGCTATAAAAATAATTGCCTCAAAAAATTTATGTTCGTTGATAACTGCCGGTTGGCTCTTTAAAATTAACCGTATAATAGCAGATATAACAATCGTACAGTCAGTTTCTTTTCCCTTGGCAATTCGGAAGAAAGCCAAAATCAAGACGAACTTACTTCTAGTTGCAGTCGCGTAATTTTCACACTTTATTAAGTAAAGATAACGATTGAAAAAACGACAAAGGCCTATAATCGCCAATGAAAAGCCCGACTCAATGGTCAAAATCCTGTGTTGGCCATATGTAAACTACCAATTTCCACGTCGATAAAATCGCAACGACAGGCACATACGCGTTCGAGGGCCATTTGTTTCTCTCCTTTTTTTTCCACTCCCGCGGACAAGCCATTAAACTGAAAAAAAAAAAAAAAACAAATTATAACAATTACGCGCCTCGACGACGTGCGCAAATCACTCTTTCCCGTCGCTCGCGCGGCCCCCCGCCGCTCGATCGCAGGGCCATACGGTCGGTAAAATCGGTTCAGAGCGCACGTAACACGACGGAAGCCGCGTAAAAGTCAAATCACCGGGCGTGCGCAGCGCCACTTATCATTCCTTCGATAAACGCTCGAGAGCGCGCTCGGTGCCGGTCGATCGGGCGGCGTGATGGAGGGGATAAAGGCCGATTATCATGCGCCCGAGTATGCGGTCGTGCGCGGTTCGACGTTAATCCGAGTGCTCCCCGCCGTATTATATGGGTGGGGAACTTCTTCTTGCGCCGCGCTCGCACTTGCTCGGAACTGCGACGACTTATATGCGCGGCTACGGATGCACCGGATCGCGCGCGACGATTACAGGGTCTTACTGCTGAAAACCTCTATTGTAAATTAATCCTTGGTGATCGGGTTTGAAGCTTCGTAAAAGCTCGGCAAGACGCGTGAAATATTCCACAAAATTCGTGCTCAAGATCCCGGTGAAGATCTCCGAAGGGACGGATCGCGCTTCCTCCGGCTATCTCAATTGTGCATAAAGTCCACCGCACTCGTGTTCGCGAATATTTGGACAGCTTGCTGATTAACTTCTAGATCCTGGAATGCTATCGTACGCGATGAGACAAGGCCGCTCCTATCCTGGCCTCCTGCGCATTTCTATAACGAGCTGCCCATTGAAATTCGCGGGGTACCGTTACTCGGTAAAGCCGACAATTAGAAAACACCATCTCGAGGTCGATTAGGCGCCCATGTTTTGTGCTCATTTATTTTGCATTCTCCCGAACGCGTTTCGTTTCAATTGACTTGAGTATTTGGATCGACCGAAACGCCTGTCTTATACTTTCACTGTATTGAATGATAGATGTATTAATCACTGTTATCCTATTTTAATTTTTATACGTTCTTCATTACGGTTTCGCTAATTTTAATTCTACTCTTGCTAGATTATTATAATCGCCTATGTAGTATTTTATAATAGTATTTTCATGGGCAGTAATTTATTTACGGACAATATAACTGAAGAAATTTTATAGTATAATTTTATAAATTCATTATTACATTGTGTCACGAGAGAAACATATAAATTACTTCTATTATTTGATTGTTACCGTTTTCGATTATATTTATAAGAATAAACCTCCATCTATTAATCTACCTATCTCTCTCTTTTGCTCTCTCCCTCTCTCGAGAGAGCCTCCCTCCCCCTGCCGTGGATTTTCTCGATTCCACGGGAGCAGGCGCGCTCGAGCCTCGCAGGGGGAGTGGGGGATAAGAATCTATATGGAAAAGTTCGTGGATTTAACGGCGGGCGCTCTATACCGGCACGTCGGCGAGATGCGGGCAAAGGAGGATTTCAGTTACGAATTGGCCGTAAGTCACCGCGAGCGGCCGGCGAGCTTTCAACGCGGTCTCCGCGGCTCCGTGGATTCTATACAGCAGCGGCGGGGGGGGGGAGGCGAGGAAGGAGAGGAGCGCCGCGCACTGCACGCCGGTAACGGTACAACCGCTGCCGGAAGGTCGGAAACGATTTCCATGCATAAAGCAGCTAGTCAACGATGCAAGTGCAGAGGGAGAAAGAGAGAGGGAGAGAGAGAGAGAGAGAGAGAGAGAGACAGAGAGGAATAGAGATTAGCCGCTCTTCTTCCTCGTGCTCGGCGATTCTCGGACACGCTCTTCCCCCTCTCGCCCTCCATCTTTCTCCTCTTTACCGCCGCCGTAACTCACCGCGTAGTCCTTATATTTATATACACATACGCGCACGCATAAGCAGCGACGCGACGTCTCCGCCACGGTTATGCGATTCCCCGGCGAGCGCGAGAGATAGCTGCAGACGCATTATTTTTCCGCGCGACCCTTTGCGGTGGATGCGCGCGCGGTAGGGGATCGCCTCTCACGCCCCCCCCTCTCCCCCTACCCCTCGCCCACCGACGTACGAAATCGCCGCATTACGGAAACCGACCGAGCTGGCGAAAATGAGAAGAGGCTGGCTGACGATCCGGCCCGTGCGAAGACAGTCCTCCTCTGTCGCTCTTTTTCTCCGTCTCTCTCCTTTCTCCCCCCCCCTCTTTTTTTGCAGTTCCCACTATCTCCGTAACCTCTCCCTTCGCGCGCCTATCTCCCATCCTTGAAATAAATTTATAGCTCTCTATGCGCCGCGACTCCGCGTGTGCGCGCGCGGCGCAAAAATGCGAGTCCCTCCCCCCTCCCCGTCCATATAGCGGATAGTCGAACGGTACGAATAGTTGAACGTGTCAGTCGGATGTTTATACCGGGATGTAAATTCATTGCGACTGTATATATATATATTCGCATATATATGGGGCGCGTGCGCACTGGACGAGAGCCGCCCGTTAAAAGTGAAGATTTTCTGAAATGAGGAAATAACGTTACACAAACGAGATATTCTTATTATATATATATATATATATATATATATATATATATATATATATATATTAATACACACACACACACACACACACAAACAAATATATATATATATATATATATATATATATATATATATATAATGTACGGGGATTCATTGATTCGTAATTTAAGCGCGTCCGCGGGTCTTTGCGCTCTAGACGCGCGAGCGCCGCGCAAAGGAACGGTTTCTATTTTCATGGATGCGCCATTAGCGGGATGCGAGGCAGAAGAATTCGCATCGTATGTGCGCCAGCGCGCAATTTGCGCGCGAATAATAAACGGATTTTGTTAATTAAAAGTTTATGCCCTCGGGCTGAAATTTCGAGACGTGCCATAACGTTATTACAGATTTTTCAGACTTCACACCTATAAAATTCGAGATAAAATTTCCACAAGGTATACACTTTTATTTATCCTTGTAACTGTAAAATTACGTACATATCGCATGCAGATATTGAAAGATATCTATCCCACGTATGGGAAAAACTATACTTGTAACAAAAAGCTATCCAGCCGATTTCCGTACAGAAATAAAATTTGTATAGTGATTTTTTTATCGTACGAGCGGAACGCGCAAGGATAAAAGACATATTAAAACTTATTTATGATAACTTATCAATAATTCATCATATATATAGATTGTACTTAAGATTACTGTCCTGCAGCCGGACAAAATAATCCTGACCGTATATGTTACAGAAGTGAAACGTCTAAAACTAATATTTTCAAGTTCCACGGGTGATTAACGATCTGCAATTGGATAACAACCGATACGTATCTGTTTCTTACTTCGAAAGTTGGCACGCACTGTACGCGCCGTTATGGAGAACCCGACTGTTAGATCGCGTCACCCGCAGCGCACGAGAGCTACTATAAAAAGGCGAAATAACTGCCAATTTCGACGCGTAAAGCAAGTCCGGGGCAAATAAAGAAACAATATATATATACAGGGACACCACGCAAAGATTTCCTGCGAGCTCGTGTACCGCAATTTGAGTCAATTTTCTCAGCACAATGACGAAGAGAGGGGGAGAGGGCGGATGAAAAAAGGGGATCCGCGGTAATGATCGATCGCCTCTCCCCTGGTCCTGGATGAGGATGCAAAAAAGCCTGAAAAAAAGGGAGGGACAGAGAATAGCAAGGGGGCAGGGTAGAGAGGGAGAACAAAATAGAGGGAGGGGAGGGAGGAATTATTATGTACCGACAAGGTACGCAGGCACGTAACGTGTATTACCTAACGCGAAATAAGTCGGCGGTGCACGCGCGCGCCGTCCATGCACGCATGTATTGGTATGTGTTGTAGGTATAGGCGGAGGTATAGGTAGGCACTCGTCGAGCTCGCATAATAAACATTGCGGATATAAATGTACACAACACGTGCGCGAGCGTCCTTTGCGAGGAGGAGGAGGATCGAGGAGGTGGTGGAGGACAAAAAAACAACAGTCGCTGGAATATCGCGCGCGGCTCCCTCCCCCTCCGCCACTCTCGGCGCGCTTTTGCGCGCCGAACCCATAATAAATCTCGTCGCTTGCCCGCGCGCTCGCGCTCCCTCTCCCTCGGCGTATCTATGCGCGCAGCCCTCTCCCCTTCCGCGCGCCAGCGCGGATGCATTATGCGCGCACCATAGTTTTTCACAACGACGCATCGTCGTTACTCATCCCAGTATTCGCGCCCCCCTGCCGCCCCCTCCCCCCTGGTGAAAGGATCTCCGCCGGCGCGCGCGAGCGCCCCTGATCGCCGAGCGTCAAAATTAACGAGGCTGCCCGCGGTACTGAGCGGCGCCCCCTCCCCTGCCCCGCGGATCGCCTCTTGAGGCCCTCCGACGCTCGATCCTCCCCCCCCCCTCTTGGCCCATCATGTCCTCTCCCTCTCTCTCTGTGGAGCAGCAGTCGGTCGTCGCGGAAAAGCGCACCACACCGAGCGTCGACTCGACAAATTCGAGAATCCATAGGGGACCCGTCGGCGCGAGGCAGCGCGCGCGCGCGCGCGGGCGTAAATCTCGATGAATAACGGCGCGACGCGGAGATTATGAGAGGAGGCGCGTAGCCGCGCGCATAACGCGCGGCCGCTTTGGAAAACGAAGAAGAAGGCGACCGAGGGCAAGAAGAAAAAAGGGAAGAAAAACTCGCGCACGCGCCGAAAAATCGCTCGATAGGAGATAAATTCAGCGATTATGGACGATAAATTTGAGCGCTCGGGTAGCTAGGAGCCCGACGCCGCGAGCGCGATGCCCGGACGAAATTTATGCTCGGCGAGCGAGAGGCTCTCCTCCTCCCCCCCCCCGCCCATAAGAAGAAAACGAAGAGGGGGCGAGCGCGCCCGGTTTTACAGCGGGAGTCGCTCGTTGCACGGGATCGCGAGGTTCGCTAATTCCCTATTGATGGTCATCGATTAATCATACACGGATCCGGGCAAAGTAGTGGGCACACCTCGGGAAACGCGAGGGTTTGCCTGGCGTATTTCGAGCCGTAGAATACGAACGTGACGTAAAATTACGCGGTTTTCCTGCCTCAGACTGTACATAAATTCCATTACTTCTTTTACATAAATAATTTTACATACAATCAAATCCTAACAATATATTTTCATCTCAAAAACATATGGAAACTGATGATCTGTAGCCTTCACAATGATCAAGCTTAGCTTATACATCGTTGACTGATATCGGTAATTATAGCTTTTATAAAAATGTTCCCAAATGGGTATCGATGACGTTATTTGTCATGTGACAAGACGACTAGTGAAGGAGATCACGATAGAATTTTCACCTATGAATATCGCGGTTGTGGGGTTTCGTCATTGTTGTCTCTTCGGATGAGCAAGGATTCAAATGACATTCTCAGGTTAGAAATAAGGAATAACAACTCCTAATATTGTTTAGACCACATTAGCAATATTGCCACACGTGTAATTGTTCATATTTTGTAATAATTCATAATATCTTCACGTTGTCTAAAATTGACATTTTTCGTTTTATAATGTTTACCATACACTGACCGATCTTAGTATCCAGATGTATTTGATGCAGTTTGGCGTATTCGTGCACCATTTATAACTCTCTGTGGATTGTTGCATATTACATCAGATGAAAACTTACGTAAAAGATTAACCTGCGCTTTTAATACTTTTTTTTCGAAGGATAACGAGTTCTGCTCTTAAATTATCTATCCGTGTAATTTGCTCTGTAATAAGCTCGCGATATTTGTAATCTTAATGTTCAAGGTAGCAAAATTTTGAAGTACTTTCAGGAATTCCCTCTCACAATTGATTGAATTTACTGAAATTATTGTTTGCATCAGAAGTTTCGAATATGACGAGAACGAAGGAGGTCGACCTATCCTGTTTATTAAAGCTATATGTTAAAAATTTTGACATTTATGACGACTTATCTTTATTTTTACAACGTTCACGATAAAACAATCGAACATTTTTTTTTGTGTTTAATTAAAAGTCTAAGACTTAGATTGAAAAGATAATAATATGACTTGTCGCGTGAATTGCATATAACAAGAGCACTTTTACGATCTCTCGTTCGGTATTACTGGCCAGTAATAGACGCCACGTTATGTTCTTACAATGATTCGATGTAATATATTTAAAATTTAAATTTAAAAATACTGACGCAATAGTTGGTGAAAAGTATACTATTTAAATTATTACGGACAATATGAAAATCATTGAAGCACGTAACAATATGGAACGAGTGTGTGGAAGTTATTTAATACGTTATCCACGAAAAAAACGCTTATCATACTTTTAATGTCGGGTACGGAAAAAATTGTTTGAGCGTACAGAATAATGCGAAGCGTATGAGAAATCTATCGAACGAACGAGAACAAGGTACCAGACGAGTCAGCGTTAGATTTAGTACCGGTAATGTGAAAATAACTCTAGATAGTTAAGGATCCAATAGGACAGACCGCCGCTTTACGTAAGCCCAGTTGCCGACGCAGCGTAAGGACGCGCGGCCCTTCTACACTACTCGCTGTCCGAGACGCGAGATTTCCCAATTGCCTCTCGCCCTCGATTAATATCGATTAATAATGAACGGCCTTTGCGCTAGGCGTTCTCGTCTCACCTCGAACTCGCGTAGAGCCCGCGTCGCTCGGAGAAAGCGAGGCGAAGGGATACTACCGCTCGCTCCCGTTCGTCGAATACCATCCCTCTCGCGCGCGCGCGCGCCCGTGTACGCGGGGAGGGAAGGCAGGCGAAACGCATCGTCACCCCCGGCGACGTGTCGTAATAAGCGAAATTAAGGGGGATCGCCTCGCGAAACGCAGCGAGCTACGATTTCGCGTACACGCCGCGGAGAGTCGAGAGGTAGACGCGGGCAACGAGACCCGGCGATCGATCCGCCGTTATTGCCGCCGTCGAGGCCGCGGTCGCTGCCGGGGGGGCCAACCTCATTCTTTGCGCGCCCGCCTTCCCCCCGGTTATCGGTGGATATATATTCGTACATATTGTCGCGCGCGAACACACGTACACACGTCTCTTCTCGCGTGTATGCGTTAAAAAGGCGCAGACGCACGTACACACGCGCGCGCGCGCGAACTTATTGTCCGCGGCGAAGACGGCACGGCGAGCGTAAATCGCAATTCCGCGTGGCCTTGGAGGTTGTTCGGTGTGCTATATAAGCGCGAGGCGACCGAAGACCGTCTTGTCGTGCGTATATGTATGTATGTATGTATGTATGTATGTATGTATGTATATATATATATATATATATATATATATATATACGTGCCGACGTGAATAACGTGTCCTGAGGAGGGGGAGGGGGGTTCATCGTATGCGGCGACGCGACGCCGCGCCGCCGGGGCAAGGCTCTCGCGCAAGATCCCGCGCAATTTGAAGCGATGACTGTCGCGCTCCCGGGCGCGAGGGCGGCGACGGTGGCGTCGCGCCCGCGCGCTCTCGACGAAGAGTCGCCTAATTGCGGCGCGTGGGCCGGGGGGGGGGGCACGCGGAGCCTGACTTCTCGGCAAAGGCGACGACGGGAATAATGAGAATTGCGCGGCAGAATGAGTAGGTGTCTGCGCGTGCGCGTAGCGAGTGAGCCGTATGGGCGAGGAGAGGTACTTTTGAGCGTGCCCGTGCGCGGTGGTAACGAGATCTCCGCTCTTGTGTATATATATATATATATATATATATATATATATATATACAAGTTTGTATGTTGTCGTCGCTGCTCGCTCGCGCTTTCCTCGCGACTTGCTCAATCGTTATTTATTTGCGCGGACATGCGGGAGTCGTCGAGCCGTTCTCGCGCCGCTACGAGCGCGGTACTACATGTATACTGGTTCGCTTATTGGAATTATACGATTATTGTTATGGGGATCGTTTCTGGACACGTGAGGGAAGGGATGGATATTGGATGCGTGTATAAGATGCAGCCCATTTCCTCAAGTATGTTTATTACAGTATGCATATATATACATATATATATTTATGGTATTCGTACAGGTAGCCCTTTGGAAGCACGGAATGCCGTATACTACAATTTTGCATAAATTTGCGAACGAGCACGCGGTAACGTATAAAATCATCTACTCCCATAACGAGGTTTTAGATGTTGTAAAAACAACAAACTATATCCACCGCATTATAAAAGGGTTATTTGAACTGTAAATTCTTCCATTATGCGTTTTCATACATGTTTTACAACTATACGGTGTACTTTTCTCCGAACGAGAATGGGCACAATTTTGCTCTTTAATACGAAAATAACCTCCGTTATATATTCAATTATTTCCATGCTTCTAATTTGAATTCAGCAATTCAGAATAAAAGATTTATCAATACTCTTTTTTATTGAAAAAAAAAACAAAAAAGATAAATAACATACTCGATGATTGTAAATAAAACTTGTTTGCTGTTCTACCGGGGCAATGTTAATTATTTTAAATCGGGCATTAAATAATCGCGGCACTGTGTGCATAGCATTGTAATTTATTTTTAAATTATCTCGTAAAATCTCGCGGACCCGTCCTTAACTCCATATTAAAGGGGATATAAATTTTCGCGAAAATGAAAAAACAAGTATGCAGCACACAGGCGCGTTTATATAAAAGGATCGGGGTAATTGCAAGGTGCAAAGCGAAACTCGAGGTATATATATATAATGTTCACATAGATCCCGATTATTTTAAACGAATTGCGTCGCGGCCGCGACCTCGACCACCCAAAACAAACCGTAACGGTAATATATGTACACAGACACACACTGGCATGCTCGAGTTACTTATATATATATATATATATATATATATATATATATATATATATATATATATATATATGAAATCATGAAAACCGCACCGTCCGCTTGCGAACGGCGCAACACGCCCCGGGTGGCATATATATATATATATATATATATATATATATATATAAATTTGTACTTTATCGGATCCTTCGCCTGTCGATTAAGCGTAGCTGCGCATGATATACGTACGTGTGTGGTCCGCGTACGCGATGGGCACCAAGCGGAGCCGCCAAGCAGAGCTGCCCAGCGGTGAGCATATACGAGGTTATTAGGCGAACGAGTTCGCGCTTTAACCCCGATAAAACAACGTTCGTCGACGAAGATGTGGGGCGACTCCGTATATATACATAATACATGTGTGTGTGTGTGTGTGTGTGCGTGTGCGTGCGCTAGAGACGCGATTTCTTCCTAGAGAACTTGATTATAACGAGTTTGTTGCGGATATTGTTTAAATAACGGATATAGCGTACTGTATATGTAAAGATTATGTACGTCTTCAATGTTTCGAAAGTCTTTACGCGATCTAACTCGTTTGATTAAAATAAAGTTTTTCGGACGCTTTCCGCGGAAGGAAATTTCTGGTTGTAATTTAATGGATATTAGAAATTAAAGATATCATAAATTATCAGGTTAAATTAAAAAAATGTTCTCTATCGATCTCATTAAATGAAAGGCTTTCAGTAAATATTTTTGGTAACGTAATTAAAAACGAAAAATTGTCGAGCATTTACACGAGAAATCTCGGGAACTGAAACCGCGCATTACTAATGAAATTTAATTGTTATTTGTAATTTTATGTCTGTTAAATCTGTTACTTTAAAATCATATACTCTCTAAAATCAGAATTCTTTCTTCTAGATAATTTTCAAACGTTACAAGAAATTACGTAAAATCTTTGATGAAACACACACAGCACTTGACCGGAACGTAAATCAACATTTTATGCTAAATAAAAAAATCCTTCTAATTTATAGAGTATACTCAAATAAGATAAATTTTATTGTTTTTCCATTTTCAAACGTATATTAATAAAACGCGCTATCTGGGGTCGTTTAAAAAACATACGTATATCCATAAACAGAATATTTTTAACACTTCCTGTTAATACTCTTATCATAAGTGTTTTGAATATTCTTGAATTATTACTATATAAATGCCAATTTCCATTCGTTAATGATATTAAAAGTGCAGGTTCTTTCTTTTGAAACGGGATAATGCATTTAAATATCGAGCTCTAATAAATTTTTTTTCCAAAGATTTATCCAATTTCAACCGATGCCACTTTCTAATATAAATTAATTCCATTTTAATTAATGCTACCTATCTATATATAGCTTAGCCGGTGCCAATTTTTCTATCAATTATGCAGTTTTAAATATACAAGCTCCTTTCGGGACGTTATCAGATATGGATTAGAAAATTTAATAGGATTAAAAGCGATGCAAAGGAGCAGTTTGTTTGCTTCGCCTTGGTGAAAACCCGGTTGTTAACGAATAGAAACCACTTGTGCAGTCGCGCTGTTAATTCGTACCCGTATTTTGAGAATAATATAAATTATTCGGGTACCGTTAGCCCGGCCCTGCTACTTTGTCACAATTCCACGACTCCTGCTCCGTGCACGATTTACAAGGGGCACGGTTCCCTTGCCCATGTACATTAGAGAGATACCGTCGCACAATAGCGGGGCGACGGGCGCGTCTGCAACGCAGCCTCTATGCGTACTCCGCAAAATCGGAAACGCACTACCGGTCGGCAACGCCGCCGCGCGCCAACGAGCGAGACAGAGAATACGGAGCTTTTCAGCGGGTGGCGCGGCGAAAGTAGCGCCCGCCCGCCCCCCCCCTCCCTGCCCCGCGGTCGACGGTCCGCGGGCGGATGCGACGCGCGTCACGGTGACACGAGCGCGGCACTTGCTTTCCATGGCGCGCGTGCGTAGAAATCGATTCGCGGGCATCAGTAGTAACGACGGGCGCGAACGGCGCGACGAGCTCTCGGCGATAGACGTCCGGCGCGCGTGCCGGGCGACGACGTAAATTTTTTTCTCGCCGCATCATCCTGACAGCGATATGTGTGCGTGTATATATATATATATGTGTGCATATAAAATTATAATTACAGGATCCGACCTAAATTACCGGACAGCTCTGCTTCTACGAGCATTCCTGCGTCCTTGCCTCCTCCTCCTCGCCATCCTCCTCCTACTACTCCTCGGACTCGCTTGTCTCGCGCGATGTATATATTCTTACGTATACAGATGTGCTGGCTGAGAAAAATTCTCCTCGCCTCGAAGCCGCAGAAATTTTAACGCGGCCAATCTGACTAAAACTGAATCACAGCCTACGCTCTAATGCATAATAGCAGTTACAGCTTCAATGGAAAAATTCTATACGTCCGAAGCTTTTATGGGTGTTTCTTTTTTTTTTCTTTCTTCATTTCGAAGCCAGCAATTTAGCACCTGGAACTTATTCTTGGCCGCGCTCATAATGGGTAAAAATAATGATCACCGTAATATCTTTGTCATCTCGATTATTTTAAGTAGAACAGCCGAGGTTACAACCGTGACAAATGTTGAGGTAAAGTTTTTTTTTTTTTTTTTATATAATTTTAGATCGATTAAAAAATATACGATTTTTGCACCGTTCTTGAAAGCGTGCGTTGTAAAAGTGAGAGAAGAAAAAGTAGAAGATAAATAGGACGAAGGAGAAAAAATCTTTAGCAATCGTGCGGACTCGAACACGAGTTTCTTTGATCGCGAATTTCTGAAAGACCTTTGCCTTCACGCAATCTTCGCTTACGACCCAATCTCGTACGGTGCTTCTTCTTTCTTTTTTTTTTTTTTTTTGCACATTACACAGATAGTTGCGAATCCTTGTACTACTGCTATCGACAGTCCGCATCTTATACTCATAAATCCATCAATAATTGTAACGAATGCACCGCGAGCGCCGCGCTCGCATCGCGCCCACTATGAGGAATTACGAGAGTGCCCGCGTCTTTCGCGTATAAATCGGAGCGGTAGGGGGGAGGGGGGGCGGACTACGCCACGGCCCCTAGGAGAGTGCGACTCGTCCCGTCCCTCGTAATATAATACACCGATGCGCGTTTGGTAATACATAGGTTCGAGCGCGCGACTCTTATGTAAATCCGCGTGGTAAAAGCACTCCTATACATTTTCTCCGGGGCTTTTGTGCTGCTCTTTGCTCTTACGTATAAACTACACGTACGCCCGATTTGCCGGTACAAGCCGTCTGATGCCACGAGCACGGCACGTTCGCCTATGTTACGTGTACATTGTGCGTGTACATATATATGTGTACATACATATATATATATATATATATATATATATATATATATATATATACCGAGCCTACACAAAAGCACTATTACGAAAATAGGAATAATCGTACAAATGTCAACACATCTCCGCCTCTGATTCTCTTTCTAAGTGCATCCGCGATACGCGCAGAGCTTAAATAATCATAGTACGTGCATTTCGCACTCGCAATGGAAGGGCGAGGGTCTACAATGACGAGATGTGCATAGCAGCGCGCGATTCTCTATAATATATATACATATATATATACGCTCCATTCGCACTCGAGGCACGTGCGCGGCTCAAATATCAAAGCGGTCACTTTTCTATAATCTATATATATATACATATACATAGGTATGCGTGTACGAGCACGCTAAATAGATGCCCAATATAATGCGTGCAAGCAAAGCACTATAATGTTTCCGAGGTGGCCACTGGAGAACTCATATATATAAAAGAGAATAAGCTATCAGGCATTAATCGACACCTTGGCCAATACCTCTTCGGCGATCCTTCTCGCACGATAAAACGCTCGAAGGAAACGGCTGCGGATAATCGATAATCGTATTGGCTAGCGGACGACTTGTAATTAATGTATAGACAAAAGTGTTTCTCTATTTTCAGGAAAAGTACCGACGACCGATTTCAAGATTTTCTAAACCTATACACATTTTGTCCTACTTAGCGAGAATTAAGGAATTATGACTAAGAAATGATTATTAATAATTAAATTGTTGAGAAAACCACGTAGAAACTAGGTTATTTATTATGATAAAAAATTACGAAACGCTGGATTCTTTACATTTTTGTACGGAGATTTTGCAAAATTTAATAATATTCATTGGAACTCGAGATATTACATATTTCATGAACATACGTGTAAGTAGCAACATCGCATTCATTACATACTTGCTTAGTAACTTTCGTTTAGCTTAAAATTTTTACGATCAAAAGATCTCGTTCTGGTGCTCCGATTTTAGGTACTTAAGGTATTGTTTAAAAAAGAAGTTTTAGCTTGTTAATTCGTCGAGAAATAGGAAAAAAAATTTACGATTAATTTATTTAAAAAGCAATTGGATATTAGGATTCTCTTGTTTTTGTTTAAGTAACAATTGACACAGGATCAGGACTCAGTTTCCTGAATTTCACGAGTAATTTCATACGTATTAAAAGTTAATTATCGCATTATTGATTTGAAAAGAATATTAAGTGAGATCTGGGAATTCATTCCTGAATTCTTTACTCTCTAAAGACGTGCATTTAGCAATGTTTTCCTAACGAATTTTGCAACCTCCAAATATGAATATTGTGCGCAATGTGCCACAATAAAATATCATAAATTATTATTGGCTTTGAATTAATTGCTTAAATTTACTTTTTCATTCAACCTTCGCATTTCGTATTCGGGATACACGGACAGGTTGAACGCGTCTTATGGTCATGCTTTCACTTGGCATGCTTGTCAAACCAATAGTAGAATAATTGACATTTATTATATGTATGACATATTTGCTAGCTATAATTTAACGACAACGATTCTGCATAAGGTTTGTATCAGCTAAAAGGATGAAAAAATACGCGTTAAATCACGCTTTAATAATGAAAAATTAGATATTTTTTTTGGCTTATTCTTTGACGATTTAGAAAGCTGCAACTTCTTAAAACAATATTTTAAGTAAATATTAATACGTATTTCGAAAGATAAATTCTCAAGCATGAAAACGAGACCTTGCAAGGTTACATTTCTAAGTAAAACGCAAGTCGCAAGATGCGGGTAGTGCGTAATTTTCCATCTTATTGCTCTTTAATTAAATTTGCAATATTACATATAGAGTCCTAATAGATAATTGAACTTTACAGAATCAATCTGATTTCTAGGATAAAGTGTATTGGGTGATCTAGGATTTTATAATTCTAATAAACAGTCATTCTAATGAACAGTCTCGTTTCCATAGAGTTTTTCAACGATTAATTTATTAATAAAAATATAATGAGATTCTTCAATAATAATATAGTTTCTTAGCAGTCCATCCTAAAAATTCCTATTCAAAATGTATAACTTTAGAAAACCCTTCTACCTCCAATATAGGCCAACCGCGACAACCTCCATTTTCGAACTTTACCAACACTTTACTCTATAAAACAGCCTTGACGCCCACGCAGCGACTTTGCTAACGCGGAGGAGCGTCTGCGAGGACAAGTCGTGTGTGAAGCCGAGATCGGTTGTTCACATAACCTCAATGGGAATCTTTTCTCTCTATGCTGACGTAACAGAAGTATTAAAGTTTATTGTAAATATTACGATCTATGAAACACCGTTGCAATCTGCTCGTACTAGTCATTTTCTCTTCGCTGTATATAAAAAACTTCCTCTTAACGGAGTGCCGTATATATATATAATTAATTATTTTAATCAATTATAGTTGTTAAAATAAATTCAACGTTTTTAATTTAATTTAAATTACATTTTTATTTTAATATACAAAATAATTTTAAAGTTGAATAAATCAATGCTGATTGTATCTAATATAAATATGACTCTTCAGCCACAGGCTAATTAGCATTATTAATATTTTAAAATTTGAATACAATAAAATACTCGAGTAATTCATGGATTCTCGTTATTTTCATCTAATCTGATAATAAATAACAATGAATGAAACGTAAAGACAATTATAAATGGCATTTAAATAGGACTTTTTGTACAAAAGTATTAACCTCTTTAACTATTAAGAAACGTCTGGTCTGTCTGTGCAATAAAATTTGCGTCATCTTTCGAGATTTTTTTCAAATTCACAGCAAGTATCATCGCATTAAAGAGGCACAAGCTGGATTATCTGAAAAAGTGAAGAAGAAGACAATGGTTTGCGCAACGCCTGTACATAGATGTATATATATATAATATTTAAATTGTGTGTGTGTGTGTGTGTGTGTGTGTGTTTGTATGTGCACAGACATATCGTGTCAGAGCCCTCTGATCTGATAAATATTTCTTAATGATATAGAATTGTGTGCTGTGTGTATATCAGCCAATCGAATCTGTTTGCTTGAAATGAAGATGTTGAGGTGCTCGAGCGAGCATTATTGAAGGATCGATGACTAATGTAATATTGATCGACGAGTTATTATAGCGAGCGAGCGCGGCAGAAGAAGAATTCCTTATTCGTTTAAGTTTTCCATAGGTAGAAAACAATGCCGTGAGCTCGTGCGCGCGGGCGCGCGCGAGTCGCATACCATACGCGATGACCGATGCATCATCGCGCAACGTCTATAATATTCATAACTCGCGGCTTTCTTATCGACGACGAGCCGATTCGAATCCGAATACAAAATTCGTATGTAAATCGATGTGGTCGGTGTTGGATTAAAAAAAAAATGGGGGGGGAGATGAATAAAATTGGACGAGGGACAGCGCGTTAATCAATTTTCGTCCCTTATCTGCCGAAAGAGTTGGTGAATATAATCGCGATCGTATATCGACGCACGTTCCTACGGATTCCCTGGTTGAAACGTCAGCATTACGAATGGTCTGACAAAAAAAAAAACAACTGTTGGCCAGCTGTAATAGTTGTATAAGTAAAAAATTCCCAATTCATCATTGAGATTTAGTCAAAAATCGAGATGAATGAATAGCCGAGATTTTGTATCTATGATTCTACGATATGTGTGTAACTATGATCGTTTTAAAATAGAATTACAAATGTCAATTGCATCTATAAAATCTGTCAAAACACTAGAGATAACTTGGTCGTCAACAGGTCAGACCTATATATAACCATTGCTTATGGCTATTGATGATCAATGAGGGATTATTTTTTTTTTTAAATTGAACATCATTAATTGTCGTGCACGTCCAATCCCTGGGCGATTCCTCGCTAACTGGCCAAATCTTGGTATAAAAGTTATCCCGATTTCAATACCCGATAGTTGTAAGGTCGTTATGCGACGTCAATCGCGGCGAAGTCAGGAACGAGACTCTCGCTGAGATTAGGCCGACACAATGGACGCCGCACATTAGCATAAAAATATATGCGTCTATATATATATATATATATATATATATATATATATATATATACACGCCCGTTCGCGTCCGCGCCTCTCGCCGCGCGAGACCGATCGAGCGAGCATCGCCGCGGGAGACCTTGAGACGGACGCGCGAGATCTCGGAACACCTCGGAGCGGTTTGCTCGCGGGAATGGGAGGGAGGCAGGGAGTGGGAGAGAGAGGGGGAGAGGGGGGGGAGAGCTATATGCCGCCGAGAAAAAGGAAGATCAGACCGCTCAGCTAGCCGCTGCCGTTGCGAATTCTGCGCGAGTATAGAGCGCCTCCGCTTTGCACATTTGCCTTTGCGCATTTTCTATACACATACGCGTATGCCTCGGTATTTCCCCTCCGAAACGCGCGCGGCGACTCCGACGTTTCGCGCACATGTTTTCCTTAAGCCGATAAAAGTCCCGCGTCGAGCATTGTTCGCTCGGCCCATGTCTACGTACGATCTCTTCTCCAGCTCCCCGCCGCCCAAGTGTTCGGATCGAAGATGGTCTGGAAAATTCTCACAATAAAAAAAAAAAAAAAAAACAAAAACAAAAAAAATATACATAATACATCCACGCTCGCCTCTCGATCTTGCACATAATACGTAGAAATTCCGAAAAAGCAAAAAATCCCGATCGATCAATATTTAGAATCGCGTACGCAGTTCAAATACATTTACATATAGTTCCGTGGTCGGCGGGCTATAAGCAAGATTTTTGAAGCCGTATATAAGCGATGACGCACCCGTCACTTACATACGCGCACCTTGCCTCCCCCCCTTCATTTTCCTTCTTTTTCGACACTTTGAAAAACTCGCCGCGGCATAATGAATGCGGCGCGCTGTACGACGAAACGGCTCGCGCGGCCTCGATATCAATTACGAGCGCTCGCCGATACGCCCCCCCCCGCCCTCAGCACCCGGGGGCAAAGATAATCCGCGCGAGTTTATCACGAGCGCGAAAGTGTGCGAATACGCGTTACGAATTGTTTATATAAAGCGGCGATGCAGAAATAAAAATAAGAGGCTAATAACAATAATAATAAAAGAGAAGAAATTCAAGGGAAAATTCATCGAGGTGGCCATAAAGGTGGACGCGAGCATGTGTGTGTGTGTGTGTGTGTGTGTGTGTGTATGTATATACATTCGCGTAGCAGCACTGGCGTACACACACATACACATACACGCACACCTATGAAGATAACTCGAAACAAAGTTCCGCTCTAATTGCACCGATCCGAAAGCGCGACATACTTATGTCGCGAGCGCCGCGCTTTATAATTAACCGACGTTAACCTTTCGCGTCCGGTCGTAACTGTATATAATTTTTGCAACGTGCATTCCCCCCGCCCCCATCGGAAAATTGGAATCGCCCCACAAAACCAGCCCTTTTACCAGATCTGCAAGAAAGCTAATCTTCTCTAATGAAATGGATAAGAATTTAAAGCGAGATTCTAGAGGATAATAAGGTTTAATTTGCCTTATAATTCAAAAATTCATATGCTATAAGATATGTGTTTGTGTGTGTGTGTGTGTGGTGTGTGTGTGTGTGTGTACAGTAATATTGCGTTTGCGCAACTGTACAAAGCAATGAATACTAAAGATGATAGGAGAGAATATATCTTTCATTATAATATGAAACTGAAAAATGTGTAAATGATGTTAGCAGAAAAAACTGCTATTCTTTGCTCTGAGCCTATTCATATACACGTATATAATATAATAGTTTGTTCTTCTCAATTTAAGTTCATTATAATAATGAATATTTAAATTATATTTCATACACGACGGTGTCATTTTAAAAAATAAATCAGAAGAAAGAATTTACGAAGGAGATTTATAAATTATTGATAAGTAGAACAAGAAACAAGGCTTTTTTTGTTGTTGTAAAGAGTCTACAATGATATTATATAACCTGAATATATATTTATACACGTATGACATAATTCAAGCGGAATGCATATACAAAGTATGTATATATCCTTTATTCTTGTAGATAATTCGGATTTCGAAATTTACGTAAGTAAGCAGGAAAATGTAACGTAATTAACAATTTGAAATTCGACACCGTTGTTCGCTACAGCAGATTTTCTTTCCACGTGAATTTCTACGCGATTATATTTCAAAATTATTACATTTTAAGTATAATTTTAATCCAATCTACTGTCAACCCCAATATCAACATAAAAGAAACAACGCGCATGCGCAAAATAAATAAAATTTCTCCTCTGCCGTCCGTCTAATGATATTATATATATATATATATATATACAATATATAGATATATATATATATATATCGATATCTATACTTGTTTCGCACAAATCGCGTACACAAGCTTAGAAATGGAAAAAGTATATTTCTCCGCTCGATGTAAAAATAGTCCTTTCTTTGTGAAAGTCCAGCGCGGATCTAGGATATAGAAAGAAACGCTCGAGTCGGCCTGCCTGGTATAGAAAAGCCGTCTTCGTCGGTGTGGCAAAGTCTACTTATACAACGTATAGTATAGTACATATATATATATATATGTACTAAGAGAATCGTCGAGTTTTAAATTTCAAAAGTATTCGCACGGTATTTCCGCAGTGCGGTGTTTTAGATCGCCATTAATATTCAAACTAGACATATATCGAAGATGGATTTTTTTATTGCATTAAAATTTCACAGCTGATTCATCAATAATTGCATTACTTCTCGACGACGCTATTCTCAGCTGGTTTTCTTAATATTGCACCGAGAAAGAGAGAGAGAGAGAAATCCCAATACGTCCCGGACCAGGGCCAAAAATAGTACCATCCGCGTTTATAATGCACGTCCCTCAGCGATTATTACGCACAGCGGCGCGGCGCTCGATTTCCCCGAGCGCGCGGTCGAGAGCGGCGTCCTTGACGGCGAGCCCCGCGGCTCGCTCGAACACGGGGAGAGATCGACTCGGTGCTCGTGTACACACGCGCGGGCCGGCTTCGGCTCCGTATAATCGTGTCAACCGCGTTCCAGAGCGCCTCCTCCTCTTCCCCGTACGGCGGAGGGCGAGGGGAGGGGGGTCCCCGACACATCCCCCGACTTCCCCCCCCCTCCCCTCCCCCCGCCCGCTCGCGCCCCAGAGCGCGCTCGTTTTCTTGGAGCGACAGCGCTCCGTCAATCTGTTATCGCCTCAGATGCACATGCATATTTATTTCTCCGTCCTCACCTCGCCGATTATAATATTCTTCTTTGTTTATTAGTGCACGCATCGGCGCGCGTTACGTGCAACCTGTCCGCGGATCGTTCGCCGATAATGCGTCTACGTGGCTCGGTGGTGAGCGCACCTGAGCGCGCGTCGGCATTGCCGAGGTGAGTATCGGTTATAATAGTGGAAGAAGGCCGACAATACGATCGTTTCTTCTGTACGGATGAGCACGCGCGCGCGAACGAGGAAAGCAAACACAATTGTGCGGGATTAATTTTTCCGCGGAATTCTTATATACGAGCGCGCGAGGATGCAATTTTTCTTTTTTTTTTTTTTTTTTTTTTTTTTCGTTTCGCAGAAGTTCGTAACAATTACGTGAGATATTTTCGGCGAGTCATAATGAAAGAATCCTTGCTGCATTTTTATACGGCTAAGATTGTTACCGTCACTTGTAATAATCTTAAACATTTTTCAGCCATAAATGAAAGGTATTTTTTTTTTTTTTTTGAAAAAAGAAGCTACCGAAACGCTCTGTGTATTTGCGGACCTTACATTTTGTTTTCCTTTTTCGCCTAATAATGATAATATATGGTCATCGGTCGGTCCTGCCGTTTAACAGTAAGTGTTGGAATTGTCTGTGATTAAAGTATCGATAGTTAATACCTGTAATAATTGGCATGGAGATCGAGCATTCTCATTTAGATTTATTCGCGCTGTTCTTTACTGTGATTATTTGACTTGTAAATTCCCACCAAGTACATTTCTAATGAACTCGTCTGTACGCTTACGCTATTGAGCGCATTACAAACGGTTGACACAGTCGCATGCTACTTGTCCAGCCTTCGACCGCCATATACTTAGGCCTCTTGAGATGATTTGTTTTTTTTTTTTTACCACTCACGAGGGCGACCAGCCACTAAGAGTTTTAATGCTCGGCGCAATGCATGCACTTCCCGTAAAACAAAGTTTCTACACAATATCGTATAAATCCTTGTAAAATTCTAAGCTTTAATGCGAATTTCATGTAATAGATACTCGAATAATTACAATACATTTAATCAAAAACAAATATCTATTATTTATTGCAGAATTTAATAAATACAACATAAAAGTAAAGTTATAAAACTGGAAAAAGTATAACATAACAAGGAAGGAGTTTTTTTTCATTGTCATTTTCATACAAAAATTTCGATATTAACAAATAACAAAGACAATCAGTTCCATAATTAATTATTGTACTATACAAACGTGCGCGTTATAGTTTTTATTTTATCATTAATTAATACTGCAGTATCGTTTATTATATGTAGACAGAATAAGTTTATTTCCGTCAACTTCAATTCAAGTCATTACGCTTACGTACACGCCTTGCAATTTATACAAACATATATGTACATTTTTCAATTTCAGAACGTGAAAAGTCCTTACGGACGCTCGCACAATGCAGCATTGCTAAAAATAAATCCTCGAGTGTCGAGGCTGACGTTGAGGAACAAAGGAATCGGCGTTATCTCTTAAATTACCGGTCAAGATAACTCGCAACAATGGGCGCATAAGCTGCAGCAGCCGTGCCAATTGTCCGGCGAGACTTTAATTCCCAAAAATTTATCGGGATGCAGCCGGAGATGAAAAATGAACGCGTATAACTAATTTACCCCGCAAACGACTCTTCCTATTATGTCGCGTTAAACGCGCGCGAAATCATAAATAACGGCCCGCAAACTACGAAATGCTTTTACAATTGGAGAGAGAGAGAGAGAGAGAGAGAGAGAGAGAGAGAGAAAAGATATAACGCGCGTTAACAAAAATTAACAACAACGATAAAAAAAAAAGGGAAGAAAGCCCAGGCATCCACGCCCTTTTAGCACTTTCGTCTATATAACAAATCATGATTGATTCGAGCGAGGATGATTAAAGCGCGAGTGACCAGAAGGCCATTTTTCTGTCTACTTAGGGCCCATTATTCACGGGGACGGTTCCTCTTTATAAACATCAAAATTCGCCCCCCCCTTCCCCTACCCCCACGATCACCTTGTATAAGATACGCCGAGGAACTGAAGCGCGCGCGGGTGGGCGGGCGTACGGCCGCGGCCACCCGATAAGACCGCCGAAAAATTAATCACCGCGAGCCGGCGCGCGGGGATCGAAAGAGCGCGATGATCATCGCGCCGATCCCATCCGTCTTGCGGGACCCCTTCGCCCAAAACACAATATCCCGTCGGTGGTCGTCGGCGAGGTTGGGGGAGGGAGAATAGGCCGGGGGATGGCGGTTGCGCGGCGGCAGCGATTACTCGCCTCGGGCCCAAACCAGCTATTAATAACCACGAAATTCAAGTCGAAAACCTGCCACCATACGCCGCCCGGGCATAAGGCAGCCCTCCCCCCTCCCCCCGGGCGAACAACACGAGAAGCATTTTTCGGCCGGCGAGGGGGGTGGGAGAGGGGAGAACCGGAGGGGGAGGAAGCATTAGCTACCGCTGCAGAGGCCGCCCGCGCGTATTTTCATTTCTTTTTGTTACTCGTGTATATTCGCTTACGTACGGCTGGAGGAGGAAGGCAATTTGGCGGTGGCCGAAATCTCTCGGGATGTGACTACATGTGTATATATATATATATATATATATATATATATATATATATATATATGTATCTTATATCTTGCGCTTGGGGTGCGAGTCCTATGCTCGTATAATCCGCCCGCACGGCGCGATAAATCTCCCTGATGGCTCGTTTTCGTGCATCAGGGTCTTCCTTGCTGCTTCGGAAGAGGGTCTGAATATGTATACATATATATATATATATATATATATATATATATATATATATAGGTAAGTGCACGTGCGTTCCATAACGACTCGAGCGTATATTTTACTTCTGAATAATAAGGCGCGGTTCCTTGGCCCCGGCGGCGCGCGGGAGCGCATTCGAAAAAGTATATAAAAAAGACGTTTATGTATATGTACAAATATATTTTTCATACACACACTCGTGCGTTCTCAAAGGTGCAAAATAATACTCGATTCTTTTTTACGGCGTATATGCCGTCGCGTACAAGAGTCGAACGAATCATTAGTGCGTGGACGCGAATTTTTATCTCTCTCGGCAAATTTGCTCGCGCGCGCAGAGGACATATTGAATAATACGGGCTTGTGCAATTTTTGCGTATGATACGATGCACGTTTGAAGCGACGAGAGGACGAATCTTTTTCTTTTTTGGAAGCAGCACTTTAACGGCGAGCGAGACTTCAGGGTGACGAAGGTGTAAAAAAAATATGTATATATATATCGAACGTGTCGGACTCCAACGCGTGATAGATCAAATATAAGACTACTGCACGAACGTTTATAAAAAAACATTTGTGCTAGGAACGATTCCGCCGGGAGTATCACATGTATTGTGCTCAATTCAAAGATTTAGAGGAATTTCGAAACAACGACAAAAAAAAAGTAAATAATTCGATTCTTGGCGTATCGGCGCTACTCGTCTCTCGAAGTTGTAACGCTCGCACGTGTAAATTTTTAAAAATCACAAATCTTTACGACTGGCAGTCAATACGCTGTACTCAGAAATGGTGTCAGTGCAATTGCACTAAACGTTTTTAATTAAAGATGCCTATCTGTTTTAGTATACAGCTATACTTTATTTTAACGTTCATTCGCTGCAAGTAAGTCCGAGCGTATAGTATTTTTCTAACGATCGAATCTTTATACATCTTGGGGGGACAGAGGGGGGGGGGGAGCAAACAAGCCCCATCGTTCCAGAAACTCAGAAGACTTCCAGAAACTCGATTCAAGAGTTCTGATATACATTTAATCTCATCGTGACATAGGCGACGCTTTCACGTATAAGAACTCGTGCACCGGTGAAACGGAGAGAAGAAAAACCATATATCACTGCTCGTAAAAGGCTTAAAAAGGTAGAAAAACTGAACAGATGAGAGAGTGAGAGAGAGAGAGAGAGAGAGAGAGAGAGAGTTAGTGAGAATGAGAGAGTCGGATCGAACAGGTGCATTATATTGCGCCTCGTGCGAATTATCTACGGTCACATGGGCATTTTTTCCTACCCTGAAAACGCTATTAATTCACTATTCCGCGCGCAGGCGCACGCTATCGATCGCCTCTTAACTGACGGTGTGTGTGTGTGTGTGTGTGTGTGTGTGTGTGTGATTTTTTTTTTCAAAAACGCTCGATCTTATCGGTTTCGATGGCTAACACGAGCTCTACATCATCGGCTGCAGCGGCACACGGGAGGCTCGGCCGCTGCGCCTACCGCATTCGTAATGATGCGCGCGCCATATAAACGCGCTGAATGCGCAATAATACCGAGCCCGCGCGCGCTTGCAGCGTCCCCGCAAATTCTGCCCTTATACAATGGCTTTTCGCTATCTCAACGTCTGTTTCTCTTTGACTTGTGTGTATATATATATATATATATATAAGCAATCGGCCATCTCGAGTTGCGCCATCGCGGCTGGATGCGCAGCTGGACTGCGAAATGTGCGATCGTGTACATGTAACCAATAGTGCTGGTGTATATGTATGTGTACATATATATATATATATATACTCGTATCGCCGCCGCGGGTGTCGCGTCCTCCTCGCTATATATGCAAAAGCGCCAAGCAAGGAGAATCTCCGCATCGCGGTCGCAACTATTAGCGCGCGAGCGCGATAAGCATTGCATAGCAGAGAGACCGCGCTCCATTGTAATACGCGCACGCGCTCCTATATAATATATACTCGCGTATACGTAAACAGTGGAATAGAGAAGTCATGGATGGAGAGGAGTCTTCCCCCCCTCCCTCCCCCGCTCCCCCCGCCAATCGCTCGTTTCTCTTCTCTCCGCGACAATGAGTCGTACGTATAGCAGGTAATGGACGCGCGCGCGGCTGTTTTTTTTTTTTTTTTTTTCATTTACACGACGATCCCGAGAACGGGAAAGCAGGAGGCTTGTCCTGCCGTACGCATGACACGGTTGAGCACTCGCTGAGAGCGCTATTTTATAACGCGCTCGCGCTCGCGACGGGCACGCTTATAACGACGTAACTCGAAGTCCGGCTGCGCGGACGGCTGCGGGCGAGGGGGGGGGGTGGAAGAATCGCACGAGAGACGGACATAATGCGGTGATCGAGAGAAAACCACGGTGCGCTTATCGCGTACTCTTGTGAATAGCGCAAGATCGCCGCTCCCTCCCTGTGTGCACGGTATCAACGTTGTATGTTGCATGAAACTTACATAATGAAGGAGATATAATCGCGTTAAATATAAAGGCAATACACGTAAAATATCGTCTGGATATCGCAAAAGTATTATTCTAATTAAAATTTTAACTTGTGTATGAATTTTTAGATTGGATCTAGACAAAAGCAGTGTTATAATTGTAGATTTCAGTGATTTTTGCGGAGGAACTTTTACTTGAAAATGGTATACAGACAATTAATAGTCTCGGGGCAATAAATTTTTTAGATTAAAATGCCGGTTACTTTAGGTTGGAATCGATTTGGTACATCGCACACAGGTAGAATTCACGACCATTCGTCTGGAAAGCTGAGAATATGTGGTTCCAGTCGATATATATATATATATATATATATATATATATATATATTAAATATTAGGTCGGCCAGTCAGGGCGCCAAAACGGCCCTTGAGAAACGCCGCGACCCCTCCCCCCCCCCCGACATTCACCGTACTCTCGCGCTGTTCGATCAGCTGACGAGGACCACAGACAAATTACGCTTACACTACCCGTTCTAGATCCCAGTATCTGGACTGCGAACGATTGAAACTACGTAGTGGCGGCGTCCTACTTGGCCGTCATCGGCATCCCCGTGGCGTCGTCTACGTTCGCGCGGCGTTGGATCATAATCGCGGCTTTCGGCCGATCTCGCATCGTTGCGGGATGCGCGTACAGGGGGGCCGGGCGGGCTTCGCTTTCGGCGAGGCCCTCTGTCGCTGAACGGAGTGATCAGGGATCGGCAGCAATATTCCGTGATTCTGGCCAGTAAAAATATTTTTTATACGATGTATATTATTGACGAGGTGCGCTAAGACTTTTTACGACTTACTTTAGAATTTCTTTCAGTTATAGTACAATACTTTCAGAAGCCGAGCTAAAATTATTTAGGCAATTGTCATTCGGTTAAAAAAACAGCGTCATACTCTCGAAAATCATCGAGTAAGCGCATATCCGCCTATTGAATAGTTTACTTATTTGAATAGCTTTTAAAAAGATTTCTTTTTAAAAGATTCGGTAAAATGAGTAAGTATTAATATATTTGCCTACCTCATAAGTAGAAAAAGCATAAGTGAAAGTAAATGTTCAAAAGAGAACGACCTGCCGAGGTGCAAATAATATTCAGTATCATATCCTTAGAATAAAGTAAGGTATCTACTCCGATCTGTAGTGACTAAGAGCAAAATAAAGTATATGAACGTGAATCTTGGGTGTTTGAAGATAATTCAGACAAGTTATATGGTATCAATAACAGAAGATAGTTCTTTTGATCTAAAAAACACAGAACGTCGCCTAATCATCGATGGTAGAGCTAACTGAGATCGATGAGATTATACATATGTGAAAAATTGAAAAATTCACCTAGAGATTGAGAATGATTTTTCCATTTGCTGGTACTACATTTTAAAAAATCAATAATAATAATAAATACATATCGATTTACTAACAGGTTGAATCGAGTTAAATTACACAATACGTTAGAATTTATTATGCTCTCGTGGATGCATTTATATTCTGATTTCCATTGGTTCATTAAATACTGAAATATTTTAAATCATTATAAAAGCATTTTTTATTAATTTTTTACTTTGAAGATCGTTGAAATCGCTAGCTCAGTGAACCTTTGATGTAATATACTATTGACCAATAGTTTCTTGATGCAATATCTGCTTGAAACATTTTGCCAAAATCAATAATCTTATATGTACCCAATTTTGATCTTGTCTCTTAAAATATTTTTCTGGGCTCTTGTCTTGCTATTAATCCTGAATTACGATACGAGTACAGGGACAATAATACCAAGATTTGTCTTCGCTATATTGGTGAAGCCCTATTCGTGACTTCTCTTATTTTAAACTTTCGATCACGAAGTACTTATGACTCATTATTTATATATATATATATATATATATAGTAACATATAAATACATACACTCTCGCTTTCCTCTCTTCATTAAACGGCGACAATATATATATATATATATATATATATATATATATATATATATATATATATATATATACACACACACACATCTGCGTGCCCCGGCGCGGCGCGCGAGGCGACGCGTTCCTGCACGTTTTCCCGGCCGTCGCGTATTTGCGCGAGCCGAGCACGCGCGCTCCGATGCATAATTTATTATCTTTTTCCAATTTTTCCTCGCCTCTCATCCCACCCCGATGGCGGAACAATGCGCGTGAGCCGTGCACGGGCGGCGTGTGCCCCGTCCATGGGTCGTCAGATAAATCTACACTGGTCGCGGCGTACGTGCGCGTAATGAATTCTCACGCGTGAAATCCCGGCGAATTGCGTCACGGGTCCGTGTTTGCGTGTGTACGCGCGCCTTTGCGAGAGCTGCGCTCGGCCATCAAACGCGCACGGGCGGTCAATATACCGTCGAATAGATTGATAAAGTACGTCTGGCCGAAAGCTCATTTTGCACAGCGCGCGCTCCGAGACCACGACGTATAATGCGGTTGAGAAAGAGAGCGGCGTGGCGGGTGGGGGGAGGGGGAGGGGGGAGGGGAGCAAGAACGTTTTCAAAGGTTCATCGATCACCGAGGGTGTCGCGCGGACGAGCGAGAGCATCGAGGCTCGAAGCGTTATCGCCCGCTCGGCTCCAAAGTCCGAGCCGTCGAATTTGAATAAGAATTTCGAAAAGGTCCATGTATATATATGTATATATGTATTTGTGTGTGTGTGTGTGAGCGGGCACGCTCGTGTCTGGCAAATGCGTCGAACGCGGGGCTTTTGTATAAGGTAACTCGCGTGAATCGAACGATAAATTTTCGCAGCGGCAAAATTCGACCGACTAATTGTTGCACAATGGCGAGTCGCCCATATATATACATATATACATTAAGTACCTATATGGATCGTACCGCTACATCGATCGCGTGTATTTCTGGTCGAGCAGGGTGCATTGTAATACGTGCACGCATATACACGCACACATTATTCACCACGTGCGCGGGGTAACTCGAGAGTCCGTCTTTCATCGGTATGGTGCTTATATATAAATATATATATATATATATATCGACATAATTTTGCTTATGCGCATGCGTTCCGGCATTTATGTATATATATATATAGTGGCTGCGTTCGCCAGTTATATATGGGCGGATCGAGCGCGCGAGGCGGCCTTTCGTCAGAATCGGCGGCTATATAATGCTCCGCGCGCATATAAAATTGGCGCTGAAACGCGCACTTTCGAAGTGCGAAAATCGCGGAGAATGCGAGAGGCCGAGGCATGCAAGGGCCGCGCGTGTGTGTATATACGCGGATTTTCAAAGATGTATATCGGCACCTCTCGTTCGAAGCGAGCGCATTATTATGTTTGCAACTGTACAGACGGCCCGTGGATCGCGCCTCGCCCGGTCTCCTATTTAACGCTCGCTATATATATATATATATATATATATATATATATATATATATATATATCCGCTCATCGAAGGCATTTCATACGCTCCAAGATATATCTACTTACGCATGCGTATGTGCGTGAATTATATGTATTTATAAATATATCGATGTCCGGATCATTTGTACTGGGAATTAGTACGAGAGCCGACGGAGAAACGATTTATTCTCGAGGTTTCTTACGTATGTCTCTATGTCTCTCTCTCTCTCTTTCTCTCTATCTCTTTTGCCATTTGAAGTAAATAAAGGCTATCTATCTATTTCTGTCTCTCTTTCTCTTTCTCTTATCTCAATGAATTTTCGCTGCACCCCTGTTCTGTATGCGCGCTCTTTTCACGAGTATCTTCATGATTTTTCTAAGTAAAATATAACCGGCAAGTTTATATACAAATTAACATTTATCGCAATGCCTGTACATTTACTTAATAGAAAATATTTTAAATATTCAATGTACGTTAATCGAGCGCAGATTGAGAAAGTTACCGGTAAATAGAGCTCCGAGATATTTATCCAAATCTTTACCCAATATCTCTTGTTATTAGTCAAGCTTAATCTCAATTCTGTTAAACGCAAAGAACCATACAGTATTTCCATTATTTCATTGGATAATATAAATGTCGATGAGTCATAGTTCATTCTAGCGATGTTTTTTTTTCTAAATTAATCTTAAAGTTTTGATATTAATTATATACGTGCTTCAGTAAGCATTATTTATTCGAATAATTTGACAAAGAATTGATTAACTTAACACAAATTTCAGAAACGATATTTCTCCCCTTATATATTTGTTCGTTAACGCTTTTTCAAATCAATTATTTTCACTTCGATATTCAGTAATTGACGAATGAACTTTCTATTTTAATTTGCAGTTTTTTCTTTTATCAAACGATCCTTTCGAAAAATATGATATTAACATCCGTTATAAATATTATATTTTATCGAATATTACGTAAAAAAACTACTCATTTGCCTTCATTTTTTGTTTACCTGAGTATTCGATTCGTCGACTTTGCAATTTATATATGAATTAATGGCTTTTCATTTAATAAATCAATAGAAAAAAATGCGGCAAATTTTTATTATATAAAGTGACTCTCAGATATTGCGAAAATTAATAGACGCAGCATTTTTCTGATTTTCCACGCCAATATCCCCTAAATCATTCGAGTTCGACGGGAGCAAAATACACGTTCAATATTTATAATAATCGGCTTCAATAACGGCTATAAATAGCGTTATATTACACATACGTCAGAAGTCCAAAGTTAATAATTGAACCGTATTTCCGAGCTATTCTCGCTCGCGCGTGTCCGCAGCTTTCACTTTCTTAATGCACCGCTCCCGCGGCGTTTACGATATTTTTCCGTCCAAATTTAAATATTCTAATTCGGTAACGCGCCCGCGTCCGGCTGAAAATCGCGCGCCCGCGACTCGGGTGCTGCAGCCACCCTCCCTCGCCGCCCCCCCCTCCCCCGGTCGTGTCGCGCGGCTCGCGCTCTGGACTCGTGGCACGAACGCCGTGCGGCGACGCCTCGGGAGCGCGCGCTCGTCTGTACAGGGTGTCCCCCGTGCAGCTGGGCACCGGGGCTTGCGGGCTTCGCAATGATCGCGGGACCGCTCAGTACAGCTCGATAAGCTCAGTTTGCTCCTCATTTGAATGTGTCCCGCGCATTAGTCACGTAATTGCGCATTTGCCTTCGAAAATATCCGCAAACGCACCGTCCAACCTTGTCAGATCGCGGTCGATCGAGCACGATTGATGCGTAGTACTGCGATACCATTAGCAACTAGATCCTTATATATATACATATACATATATAAGCCGTCGTGCACAATTGCGCCCGATCATTACCGAGATCCGCCATTGCCGTCTAGTCATAGATCGGGGACACCCCGTATTTACGGCTTTGCATGCAAAGAGAGGTAGAGCGCGCGGTGCGCCGCGCCCCTCGGCCACTCCGAACTTATATCGGTCGAGCGGGGCGTCGCTGGCGCGGCCATAAACGCGAGCCGAGTATATAAATACAAACGGGAGGAACGTCGAAGAGCCCTCGCTCGGAGACGCCCGAGTCTTGCGAACCCTGCTCCCCCTCCCCTCGCGTCGCGGAGGCCGTGCGCTCGCCCGGCGAGTCGCGAATTCGCCGGTACGTCGGAGGCGTTTATCGCGCCTTCGTATCCGTTATAAAATCAATGAGCGCGACTGTCGCGCGGTCGTAAAATTCCCCGATCGCGGCGGATTAATGTCGAAAGAGGGGTCGCCGGCTGTTTACGGGGATTCATCTCTCTCCGTGACAATGGTTAACAAGCCTAGGCGGCTCGACTGGAAGTCGGTCGCGCGTCCCGCGAAGACGTACCCGCGCGAGTAACGGGCGATAACGGGCGCGTATTTATTTCAACCCTCTTGAACGGTCGAGTGGCCAAATTTGCGGCACGAGGCCTGACTGGAAAATAAGAAAAAGTCATCGTGCGTCGGGGCAACGTACTCGAGTATACGATGTCCAATGGCGATGAGCAAACTCCGAGATATGGGCCGTGCGATTTTCTCGCTCAGTCCCTCTCTTTTCCGGATTTGAAAAAAATCACTACACGGGCAGCGCTTCCTACTGAGAGGATTGTTACTAAATATCTCTAGAATCTACCAGATTCTCGCTAAATGCAAAGAATACGCGCCCGTACACAAGCGCGTAGTTCATCGTGAGAGCCAATGCGGATGGATAAACCGATTCTTTAACTGGGAATCGCGCAGCCTTTCATCGTCGGACCGAGAAGTTTTGTATCGTCCCGCTCTACGAACAAACGGGCTCGCGCTCTCGGTCGACGAGAATCTCCGTCGAAGCTCTTCTTGATTCGATGCGAAAATAGCCTTTCCTCCGGGCTTGACACTTCACTGCTCCCCCCGGCTACCCCTCTCTACCTTCGCTGCGCCATCCACTCGTCCTCTGCCCTTTTGCTTTATTTCCGAGGTACGCGCGGCAAAAGTGATTGATTCGTTTAGAGACAGCCTCGGGACTTTATTTTTCATTTCCCCCGTCCCCTCTGAAATTTCCCCACCGGGTTTTCCTGCGGCGCTGCGCTCCATGGCCGACCTCGCGCGAATTAAGGCTGCAATTTCGTCGTCGCTGTCTGGCTGCGCACGCGTTTCTCGTATATGCGTGCGCACATACTCACATAGACATATATATATAGACCTGCGGTTATACGAAGCCTTTGTGTTCCGGCGCGATATTAATTTACATGTAGTAATCTTTATGACTTATAAGATCGCTATCGCAGATTTACGAGCATCGCGCGCGTACGATCGGTCCGAGCAGATAAGCAAATTGAAAAGTGCTTTAAATAATTTATAATAAATCACGCTAATATAATTATTATATAAAAGAAAAGTTGGCCAAGCGCTGTGCGCGCACGCGCGGATATGCCCAACAGTTGGACCTCGAGCGTATTAATTAACAACCCGTAAATTAGGAGTCGAGCGAGTCTCGACGGACTTTTATGTCGGCGCAAGACCCAGCTAGAGCGCCGCAAAAGTGAAACGTCCAAATGCATTTCCGCGGGGGTAGGAGGACGGCCGTCGGCATTATATCCCGTTTAAGGTGAAAAACCGAGGGGGGGGGGGAAAGCATAGAAAAGAAAAGAAAAGAAAAGAAGAAAAAAAGGAAGGAACACACACGGCATTGCCGCATTCCCCGCGGCGGACGGGGACCGAGGCTCGCGCGATATCGAAGCGGCGCGGCGCGATGCTGCGGCAATGAATTTCCCGTCCTGACAAAGCGCTTTTGTCAACCGAGCACGCACGCGCGCGCGATTTCGCAATGAGACGGCGCGAGAGGCCTAAAAATAATGAGCGAGGCTGGAAGATGCCCGGAAAAAGAGAGAAGATCGAGAGAGAGAGAGAGAGAGAGAGAGAGAGAGCAAGAGAGATGCTCCGGTATATACGGAGATACACGTATACGCGCGCGCGCGCGCGAGTCATTAAATCGCCTCCTCGCTTTATCTCCTCTCTCCGAGCGAGACCCCGTATAAAGAGGCTATGATGGAAAAAGAAATTATTCAATACGGCCGGGCTTTACGTAATGGGTCGTCGTCGTCGTCGTCGGGCATCTATAGCGGCGGACAGCGACGACGGACGCGGCGACAGCATCTCGATTGCAGGGGGGAGGGGGGCGAAAATAACGCCGTGGCCCGGAGCTCCTCCGGTCTTAACATACACACACACACACACACACACACACACACACACACAGTCACATGCGCGTGCGCGATCCAATGCTCGCGAATCGCTCCTTGATAAAACTCTAGGGTAACGGGGGAAAGGCGTACGAAAGAAGAAGCTAGAAAATAAACTAATCGCGCAGACGCTTTGTCTCTCTCTCTCTCTCTCTCTCTCTCTCTATATATATATATATATATATATATATATATATATATATATATCCCCTCTCTGTCTCTCTCTAAGCGCGTCGATGCCGAGAGACTCTGGGATGCTTCGAGAGACGATTTATGCCGACCTATTGGGCATATATCAAGTCGAGCTCTATGGTAGCGCACTAAGACGGCGGTTCTATAAGCTTATATAGGCGTCATTTTTTCCCCTCTCGTTCTATCTATAACTATAGACCTGCTGGCGAGCCAGCTTCTTCTTCCTTCTCTTTGCGGGGCAACCGTGGAGGGGGGTAGGCAGCTTTATTATGCAGAAAAATCGCCCACCGTACTTGCGGATGCTTTTAATATGAGTTATGTAAAGTATCGCGCGCGCAGCAGTTGCGACGACGAGAGCGAATAACCTCCGGACTCTCCTCCTTGCTATATATATATATATATATATTTATTCACAGTTGCCGATAGATGTCCTTGTCGAAGTTGAAAGCGAAATTGTATATCGTCCAACGAAGATGTGTGAAACAAGAAACAATGAAGAAGATTTATAATCGTAATAACAAAAAACGGCCACCTGGGTGAACCATACTCAATGTATATATGCAGGACCGTCTCGATATAAGCATCCACTCAGCCCGGGCTTAAGGCCCTACTTTCTCATAGGGGCTTTAGTCAATTACTTTAGGCAACTAATCAGCGTATTTAATCAAATTAATTCAAGAATTAATTTGTTTTTGTAGTTAAGTATAATGTTTAAATGAGCCAATAGACTGATATAGAATGGTGATTTTTAATTTACCTGTTTCATTAAATTTCAAGATATTGTGCTTGCAAGCATGCTGTAGAATTTCGACAAAGCATTCCATGTAAAATATTTTATATCGTATAGAATGCGAGACCTTCTTTGATTTTTATTTATTTTTCTGCTTTTCTTTTTTGTTGTGGTCTTTTGGAGTCTCCAGATTTGTTCGGGTCTAAGACCCGGCAATCCTGAAAGTTGCTGCATATGCGCGAGAATCACAGCAGAGCCAATAGCTCTAAAACATATAACATATAGAAATTAGCGGATCGCATCGCGAGCCACGTCATCTGCGCATATAGAGATGCATAAATCAACGGATACACGTAAGGCAAGAATGTAATATATATACTTTCGAGTAGAATAAAGCCGAAAACGGGCACTTATTCAGCGACAGCTTGACAGGGAAATGAATATACTTAATACAAAACTTTATTTTTCTTCTAACATTCACTACAGACATCGGTGAATAGATTTTATAGCTAAATTATTTTCGGCGCGAGACCCATTAAATATTTAACAGATTACCGATTACACTTCGACTACGGAAATATTTGTCAGTAGTGTTATAGAAATCTACATACATATATACATACACACGCACGCGCGCGCGCGCGCACACACACACACACACACACACACACACACACACACACACATATATTTCTCGCAAACATATAAATACATATATGTATAGATACGTATGTGAGCATGAAATAATTTACACTCTTGTAATAGCTCGAAAATGCATCGATTTTTTTAAGCGCACTATAGAAATATATATGAAGCAATCAAAAATTCAACAGCCCGTGCATCGTGCGCGCGTCAAACGCATAAAGCGATTTCGAATTCTTTCTACATTAACATCGACCTCGCCGTCCAATATATGTGAGCGACACATGACCGCGATAATAAAAAAAACAATCACGTATATATATATATATATACATATTTATATATATTACTTTCACAAGTAAGCATCAGGTCACCAATGGACACATAAATTCTAATAGAGCTATGTTGTTCGACGTTGTTGCTGATTTACCCATTATATATACGTATTCAAACCCCTCCCCTCCCACTTTCTCTCTCTTACGATCCTCATAATCCGGATCCACGCAATAATTAGGATTTTTGCAGAAATTTCGAAAAGGATTTTTAGTTTCCTAAAATTTACAATAATTAAAACATATGCTGTAAAATAATTATTAAAAATTCTGAATCTGTTTTAAATCTTAATTAAAAGATTAAAATTGGCTATTCTTTCAATACATTTCTCTTAAGTCGAAGAAACCTTTTCTGTAGTGTTATATTATAGCAGCTAAGCAACTGTATTTAATTAAAATTAAAATTGAATATAGAATAAAATGTGCTTATAATTGAAAGATTTAAATACATTGAATAAAATTTAATGTATTCTCATAAACTAGAAAATAAAGCTTTATGAACACTTATCTAGAGTTTCCAACCTAGAGTTTCATTAGAAGTGATTTATAATTTATAGTACATAAATTAGAAAAAAATTTCTAAGATTTGGTAAGATTTCAAGGTTATCTCCAAAGGCGAAAACTTTTTATACACGTCGAGCCACATCTGATCAAATCAGCTTTGACTTGACCAGATTTAAATTATCAGCCGCCAATACAACGTATTATAATATATCTCCAACATGAAAAACAGTTATATTAAAATTATTATTCATGGTTTATTTTTACCTAAATAAAATTTTAAATCATTCAACTTACTTTGCTTTCTTCTTTTCTTGCCTGTTAAAGTAGAAAAAATTCAGAAACAGATATACTGAACTTCTAATAAAATCTTTTGAAGTATTGGGAATCAAATTTTAAAAAATGAGTATTTAGGAGAACTATTTTAAGAGATATTTTAAGCTTGAAAAGGCCAAGAAAGAAAATTATTTATTACATAAAATATTATATAAATTTTGCGAGGAAAATACTTTTAAAAAGTCCCATGCCAAAATATCGTAATTGTCTCGACAGGCCTAAGATCGTCTATATATATATATATATATATATATATATATATATATATATATATATATATATATATATAGTGGATATATATTATACATGAATATCTCGTGTTTCGCTCTCTCCACGTCTTCCCTATATATATATATATATATATATATATATATATATATATATATATATACATTCTCGTCTGCGTGCAGCTCAACCCTGCACGGGTAGGTCCTTCTTTTCGAGGTTATATATATGCGTTAATAATAAGCAACGCGCATGCGCTCGCTCCGGAATGATCGGTGTGCGCGCGGGCGAAAGGATATCGCTTTTCTCCTCCGGGTCCCAGCATATATATATATATATATATATATATATATATATATATATATATATATAGATTGTGTGGGCACGCGCGCGTGCCGACTGTGTGTCTCCTTATGTACAGCACCGCGTTACCTCCCCTCCCCCTCCTCGTAATAGCTTTTACGTGACTGCGGATACGAGTCGCGCGCGCGTATACGCACGACTTACCTACTATTACAATTTAATGATCTAGAGGTTATTATGACGCTATAGCAGGGAACCTGCAGTACGCGGGCTCCCCCCAAATCCCCCCTCCCTCTCTCACACACACTCTGTCTCTCTCTCTCTCTCTCTCTATCTCTCTCTCTTTCTCTCTCTCCCTCTCTTACCGATATGCATTATAACCTGTACACATTAGCATTTTGAACGGTCTTAACTGGAACGAATTTTTTCTTTTCCTTTCCGTTCTTTTTCTCCATTCTTTTTTAATATTTCCAGACTTATATACATTAGCTACTTTCTCCGACAAGTCGACAGAGTAACATCTGAGTTTTATGTCGAGCATTATAGCGCGCGTCCACTAATTACGCCTTCGATAAAATGCAATTTACTTAAATGTCTTTATAGTCATCCTTAATTGAAATTCGCCCATAAACAGTGCGATTGCGTTTTGCATACTGTAGTCATCGTTAATCGATCGGTTGGCATGATTCTTTCATTCTTAATTATACAAAATTTGTAATGTTTAGCAAGCCAAGGGAAGCCTTGGATTTAAAGTCGGCGAGCAGATGATGCGATTACACCAATGTTAACCTGTACATAATAGTCTACACCCCACTATTTAACATCGTAAAGAGTATTTTTTATAACTTCTTTCGAAGAATGAGCGAGCAGCGCGCGCGCGCGCTTACACACGCGCACCTACACACAGAGACGGAGACACACACACACACACACACACACACACACACACACACACACACACAGCGCGCAGCGTGTGTGTGTGTGTGTGTGTGTGTGCGTACGCACGACGAGACCCTCGAATCGTTTGAAATTTACACGGCATTTTGCCCGATGAATTATTTAATATATTTTACGGCCTCAAGTAGCCGCTGATACCAATTTACGACGTTAATCATTCTTTTCTACTTTGGCGCTGAAACTCGCCCGAAGCGCGGGGAACCTGTATTTTTTAATTTATCACTGCCCCGTGGTATATTTGTATATATATATATATATATATATATATATATATATATATATATATATAGCGAGAGAAACCAGCTTCAAAAGAACAATTATCTCGATGCATTTGTTGAAAAGTTTTTTTTATTCTCTTTAGCGCAAATTGCATAATTTATGGTTGACCATCGAGCCGAGGAGGAAATTGCGCAGACATTTCGCGATTTAAAGGCCGCGCGAAACGCGAATTATATAGCTCGTATCTAATAATCCGCGCGCGCCGCGACGCGGAAAAATATGATATTTTATTCGAATTCATAACACATATAATAAGTGTATAATATATGCCTCGACCATACGAATATCTCTCTATTCGAAACTCTGTTTGGAAGAAAAGAAAAAATAACGATTCTATGTACATTTATTCACTGGCGCGAGCGCTCGTAAAAATTGTCGAGCGTATAAACGTTGCGTTACGCAATGGTGAAAAAAATGCAATTTCATTTTGAGCGAGCTCACATTTTTCGGAAATCTCGAATCTCCGACAATACATCGGCGTTACTCAGGATTTTATAGAGAGAGAGAGAGAGAGAGAGAGAGAGAGAGAGAGAGAGCGAGAGGAAAGAAAAGAGAGATAGAGTAGTAGTAGTGTATATATATATATATATATATATATATATATATATATATATATGTAGGTATGTATAATAGCAGTTTATATCCTACGTAGAAAAAAGTCTTCACATGAAAGATAAATCATCGGCGTTATAAATATATATCGCGTCTCCTATTCAGCTCAGCGCAACGAACTATCGCAGATCTGAAATATTCGCCGATATTCGAGGCGAATAATCTCTACTTATCCGCCGACCGCCGCAAAAGGTACCACACCGCCACAAGCTCCACTCCCTCGATCTGATATATATATATATATATATATATATATATATATATATATATATATATATAAACACATTGCGGCTAACTTACATAGCGATTTTCATCTTTCGCGCGCGGCTGCATAGCGCGTGCATTGTTTGTCACCTTCGTGTCCTATATAATGCATACCAATACCTACTCCCGCGCCCGTCGTACGCGAGCCAGGCCCGTGTTGGATTTCAGCTCGCGTATCAATATCCATACCGGCGACTTCGGCATAACCGCACGATCGAGGAGAATAAAAAAATCGGCGTTTGCGAACAAATTGCTCGATTGGTGGCTCTTGGGAGATGGGAGGCAACATGAAATGAGAAATTTTTTCGAATTCCATAACGAGGGAACTTCCTGTCGATGTTGCGCTTATTCCGTCAAAAAAAAAAGGGAACAGAAAAACTTGAAAATTGTCAGCTCGACAACTTAAGTTCATGGAGAGGATATTTTTTTACGATTAAATAAATCTGTTCAGTCCGATATAAAAATTTTCTTATCTTCAACGTTGAAAAAAAAACATCATTTCAATTAATGTATTCTGTAAATTTTATAAGTTTAATTTAACTTTGCAAAATTCACTCAATCGATAAGAAATTTTCTCACCTTCAATTGAACGAAAAATGAATCCGGTTTAATTTAATCGATTCCGAAGGTCAGCACGTCGATCTTAAGATTCGAAATTCGAAATTTTAAGATTAATACGTTGATTTGAAATTTCAAAATACGACTTGTCCATTTTACATAGATTGTACGACGATTTCAATACGATGATTCAAATAAGCCAGGGAACTTCCTTACTTATACGGTTCAAAAAACGACCAGCAATTTTATCTTATTAACGCCATCCTGAAAAGTTATGGAGCGATTATTGCAAAATTACATCCATTCTTATTCCGTACCGCGTACGCGCTCGGTCTCCCGTAGTCGCATAAAATGGAGATAAAAATGAAGAGAGGTCCTTCGCAACGATAGATTGACGTTGTTTCCGTAATCGCGTCTACGTACACAGCAGAGCAGCAACAGCAACGGCAGCAGCAGCAGCAGCAGCAGCAGCAGAGGAGTTCGAATTATTATTGTTCCGCTTTATAATATTATATGGGGGAACCGTAAACTCTATCCACTTGCCTATATACAATATATGCATACAAATATATATATATATATATATATATATATATATATATATATATATATATAGAACGATTTCACTGATAACTTTCGCAATAATTATATACACAGAGCGCGGGGCGCTACGCTCGTCGTCGACAGCCGCTGGGAGGCCCGGATCCATCGGATTTTTATTAGAAAGTGCTTCTGCGGTCGCGCTACAACTGTCCGGCGTCTCTGTCGTCGTCCCTGTCGCCGCTGTCGTCGCCGTCTCCCTATGCGCGTATTTGCCCTACTTTTTCTCGACTTCCTAATCGAAATGCATTTATATCCTCGACATTATATATATATATATATATATATATATATATATATATATATATATATATATATATTGTGAGCGGCGCATTTTTTAGCGTCCAATACATCCGATCGGTTGTACTCGTACAATAATATAATGGATCGTGAATCCTTTTGTGCGAGTTCCATATGTGTGTGTGTGTGTGTGTGTGTGCGAGCCTATGGACACACAGGTGTAGAAACGTGCATTCTTCGAAATAACCCCTGAGTGTGAATTACGTAGCGCATATCACACGCCTACTTATACGTACTCTGTATACCCATACAAAGGCGAGAATTGGTCAAATCTCTTTTGCAAAAGCTAATAAAAAAAAAAAAAAACTTTTAAACGCCGTATTTAATAAGACAATGTGATTACGTATATAATTGATGACTTTGGTCGGAGGATAATAATTATTCTCATTGTTAATCATCATTGGGTAACAGAAATTTTCTGCTGCCTCATACCGTACGTCCTTATACGTGCATTATATATAACTATATATAAATCAAGACAGCGCAATAAAATTTTTAACTCGCGCATCAGTTTTAACGCGCACCCTAATATATATATATATATATATATATATATATATATATATATATATATATATATACTGGAAAAGCTAAATCTGTGAGCAACAGACAACTATCTAATATCAATGAAAAATATTATAATTAATTTTCTCAATTAGTAAAGCAATTAACGTCTCCTGCGATCCGCCTATCTTTCCATCAATTTATTATTTAACATCGCAGTTTAAGGGACCCCCAGTGTCGAAGATACCAGACAGCGACTTTTATAACGTTTGTGAAGTAAACAAAAAACTCAACAGTAATTAAGGGTTCGCATTAAATTGTAAGGAGCCGTGATTTTTTACTCGGGCGAGGGGTAAAAAAAAATCTTAGACGCGTCAATCAGAAACTTCGTAAATAAATCATCAAGTATATACACGGAATTCCCGGCGCTCGTATACGCCTCATCATAAATTCAACTCTTCCGAGAGCCACTTCGGGAACAGGTGAAGGTTAAATGTTCGATTCTTCCGACGCCGCCGCCGTTGAAAAGAGCAAAGGGGGAGCCCAAAAAGTGACAGGCAGACCGACTTATATGTATATATATATATATATATATATATATATATATATCTGCGTGTGTGTATGTGTGTGCCTGTGTTTGTATATTATCCGTATAAACCTGTCCCCTGATTCTTGTCACGAAACTAGGAGAGGAGAGAGTCTTCTCTATGTGGGGATCACTGAGCGCTAGTCGTTAAACAAATATTTTTATGATAAATATGGTTAAGCAATGCGATATCATGCTTGGTCCAAAATTCTGACGAATTTTCCTATTGGAAACTTCAAATTGTTTCAAATTTTAATGAAATAAATGTTTCGTGTTTTGTACAAGTCATAAACAAATCCATACGTAAAGTTCATCCAATGGCGATTTACAAAAACGATATAATTATTAAGGAATGTCAGCGGATAGTTTCTTTAGCTGTACAAAGTATCAGTTGTATTTCGTATATTTATGAATTTAATAAAATATCATAAAATATCAGTAAAATCTGGACATACGCGCGACAGCATAGCATTGTTTTTCTTCGGTAAGCTAAATTTAAGTTGCCAATGTCAGATGAAACGGTCCAGCAGTGTCTTTCTTGTGCAACTGTCAATTAAAGCAGCCCATTCTTTATCCGTCAGAAAATATGTTTGGCGTATTATCCGGCTGGGGGATCTCGCCTAGTTTCCCCGAACGATCGTCCGATACGCATCGAATTACATCGAATTACATCAGATAATATTAAGACACAATAAAACGATGCCGCGTTTTTTTTTTTACAAGGCTGTCGAGATTGTAAATTCGATTATTCCTTTACTCCGCCTCCTTCATATTTCAACAAATATTCTCATAATGTCGAATGAAAAAAAATAAAACAATGCTTATCGGGGTCTGTTGAAATTTATTCGCATAAGCTAAAGAGACTTCATTGTCTATACTTTTTTGGCAAATGACTAAAGCAGTTTTTCGTACACTCGCTCAAGAGAGCGCATGGATTTCAATCTGAAAAGGCAATAATGGACATTGAAACTTCGCCAAAGTCTTGCACGGGGAGCTACGACTCCGCATTTTTCTGCGAATCGCCCGACTTTCAAGGGGCCTCCGAGACACGCGTCTTCGCTTCGGGAGCCGAATAGCCGACTTGCGCGCGTGCGCGCGTGCGCTCAAAAATGAAACGACCAGCCATTATCCAATTTGCGCAACGGGCCAGCGAACTCCTTCGTCCGGGCCACGCGCTCGGAGGCTCGCGCGATTCCCGAGCCCGCGGGCGCAGATGCGCGCGTCGTTTACACGTAGAACGCATAAGTGTCGTGAGCGAGCGAAGGAGGCGAGGAGAGCCGAGGGGAAAGAGGCCGAATAATTGTCTAATTTATGCAAGCTAGCGCGCGCGCGCGGCGGGACTTTATACGTATGCACAGAATACGCGTCTGTGCGTCGCGTCGGCTCTGCGCACGAAATTCCTAAGAGCGCGGCGTCCCGGCGCGAAACCTCATTCTCTTCGCAACCCGCGGAACGGTTGCATAATGGAAAACCACTAAATGCGATATATATATATATATATATATATACCCACGGTACGACTCAAGCTGCCCCTCTCCCCCTTGTTGCGCGAATAGCCGTTCGAAGACGATGGCCTCTTCCTATATGGTCTTCATCTCTCCCCCTCACTCCTCTAACCCCCTCTATCATTCACTCTCTCTCTCTCTCTATCTCTCTCTCTTTCTCTCTATCCTTCTCTGTTTCTCACAGTAGGCATACGTCATTCTTTTCTAATTTTATCGGCCAAGATACATATATATATATATATATATATATATATATATATATATATATATATATATATATATACATAGGCCTAAACTATTTTCTTCCACGCCAATCACGGAGCGCTGCAGCAAAATTAATGCTATAAGAATGTTTTATCTGCTCCTCTAGCAAGCTCGTAAAATGATGTTTCGAGCATTCTTATGAGGGCTATGAAATTATTATTATGAAACGGTCCAAAATGCTCGAATCAAAGTAGATCGTTATATTCTTTTATGGCCCCTTAAATTATTCGATCTAATCACTGTTGAAAACAATAACATCGATATTTATTGGTCTGTTATTTACTTCTCTTGAATTCCTCTTATTATCATTATTATTAATACTATATATAAAAGATATTCGATTTTTTAATAATAAAAATATTATTTATTCTGTATCGGGTCGGAAGAATAAATAAATGATTACTAATTCATAACAAAATAATAATTGTTTTATCATGTCTCCTATGAGCGCGTTCAATGAATAATTAATAATTCTAATGATAATTAGAATCATTTTCTAATTGTTATTAGAAAAATAAACACGTACGTTTTTAAAGTGTGGAAAACAAAAGACGTTGTATTATGCAGGTTGCATTGAAATTAGTTTAGCAACGCCGAACTATAGCATTACGTTCCTAATTATTTCGAGTGTAGCCATGCCTAATATGGTAGCCACTATTTTCCATTGCTATTTTTTAACGGCGTATCATCGTTCATCTCTGCGATTAATAATTTCATGATTTTAACATATAAACAAATCACCGACAAGACACGGAATCGAATCAAATTTGTTACGCAATACGACTCGCCAAATTTTCAAATACACACACAGACGAAGACACGCGCGCACGCGCAGAAACCCACAGACACTTATGAATAAAGACGGGCGGACAACTTGTTTGGCACGCAACTTTGTCCAGACAAGTATGCATGATTATATATATATATATATATATATATATATATATATATATATACACATCCATATATATATATATATATACATTAGTTACTGGTCACTTTAATAATCCATACCGATCGATCTTGCGTTTGTCATTATCTCGTCATTACCAATGGGCGACGTGAAAGCATTTCCAAGTGCAATCCATGCAATCGGGCCGCGCGACCGAGCTACCGCGTGAATCACTTCCTGATAATCTGGGCCATCTGTCGCATCGGTCGGAAGTTACGAAGTGATTCACGCGCAGCTTGTTTGTTTTATCGATTTTATTCACTCCGCTAAGATGCGTTTTTAATGCATGAATCGCATCGCTCGACTCGATTCGCGTACGAAAGGGGAAAAGAAAGCTGCGCGATTCGCGATGTAAATGTTATATACGTGTTGGAAATTGCTTTCTTGAAGGTTGAAAACTTAATTATAAATCTAAAAATATCGCGGTCTTAATTCCTCTAAAGATGCTTTTGTCGAAATGGAAAAAGCACTATAATCTTCTTGGAAAAATTAGTTTCATTAGCTCCCGGCTATTTTTAAATTTAATCAGTCTTAAAAAGCAAAATTTAGACGAGAATAAAAAATCGAAATAAGAAGCCGTAAAATTTATTTTTATAAATAAAATTTCTTAAGAGCACTCCCGATGAAACATCATTAAATATTAATAATATACAGAGCAGAAAATAACTCGACTATAATGTATCGGGATATAATTATTGTCGTGCAGAGACTTGGCACGGTTATCGTCGACCGAAACACGAGGAAAAATTAATTAGAGCACACGATAATCGAATCGCTGAAAGAGAATAATGATACAAAGATACCGTTGTCCCATACATCATCCATGCAACACGGATTTATTCAAATCAATCTCTGAGGCTGGAAATAACCGGGGATAAAGTCGCTTGGCAATACTTTTATCGCGCAATAAAGGAGCTGCCGCAATGCCGCTCTATCGCGGTGGAAGATCTGAAAGCTCTCTAAAGTTAATGCCGGGAAAATCTTTCGAATTCAGCGCGTAAATTTTTCCATCCTTTTGCCTTGCCCCGCGCGCGCGCGCGCGCGCTCCCCTTTGCCCAGGCTATCGCGGCCGATTGGCATCCATTTTCGAAAACTCTCTATTCCCGCTAATCAACTTAACAAGCCGGACAAATACGCGCGGCGCGGCAGAAACTCGCCCGGACGAGTGCGCCCCGCGGAGAGGCTACGCACGCGCGTGTTTCCCCCCGCGTGTCTGCCTGCCTGTCTATGTGTGTGTGTGCGCGCGCGAGCGACGCCGCGCGTCGTCGCCCCGGCAAATATGTCTGTATAACGAGATCGCCGCTCGCGCGCGCGGCCGTCGCCAACAGGTTCCAGCGACGAAATTCGAAAGTATACCACTGTTACCACCACTACTACCGCTGCTGCTGCTGCTGCTGCTGCTGCTGCCGCCGCGGCTGCGGCTGCTGTCGCGCGGAGACACGCGCCTCGCGTGAAAACTTTACCGATATGGTGAATCGATCGTTGAGTCGAGCACGTGAGAGCCATGTAGAAAGTGCCTCGCCCCCCCCCTCCTCCCCTCACCCCCTTTCGCCCCTCCCGCGCCCAACGATCCGCGAACGGAGTCTCGTTTGCCAAGGCAAAGTGTATATAATTTCTAGCGGGGCTTTCTGCGCACTTGTTCCGCTTTAATAGTTCTCCCTACACGGGCCATATCTAGATATATGCAAAAGCTTTGTCGATTCCTCCGCACATAGCGCGGCGCCCGAGCTGCTGGGCTAAAAATACGACAAAGGCCGATGCAAAATCTGCAGTTGCGCGAAACGTTTACTTAAACTACTTGAACGTAACTGCGTCACGTTTTATCTACTTTATCCCACTTTTCGACGGTATGGAAGAACCGCTGAAAACGCGCGACTTGCGCGCTCGTGCGCAGCTAGACAGAGCGCGCGTGTGTTGCAATAAATTTATTGAGGCGCGCTAAAGCGGGAGAGGTCAAAGAGGAAAAAGCTGCGGTGGCATGTGCGACGACTGCCCCGAGCAGGGAGCTCTTTAAGAGAATTATCGCAGACGTGCGTGGTTCAAACGCAGTGCGTATTGCAAAAGAGCAAAGCCTATATACATATGTATATAGTCGCCTCCTCTTTTCTCCTCTAGGCAAACCGTCTGCGTATGTGTGCGCGCGCGCGCGCGCGCGTGTGTATTATACTCGGTGTCCCAGAGGTATAATCGATCACCGCTACCAAATGGGATTCGAAAGCGAAAGTTCTGCCTAAAAGTCAAGATCGAGGCACAATATACGTGGATTTTGGATATCTGCGTATCATTTTTGCACCACGCGATAATGAACGATCGGCCAACCACTGAGCAGATATTTCCGCGATCGATCGAGGATATGGAAAGTGCGAATTATGGACGCAGCTACATAGACGTATAAAAACAAGTATCAATGGAGATGTATAGGATCTGACGATCGCGGCAAAACATTTATAAAGAATTACTTTTAATTCACTCTTTGTCAAAAGGAATCAATAGAAGTCGTATACGATGACTGAAAATTTCAACAACAATGAATTTCAACATATGAATTTTAACATATGAATTTCACGACAATTTTTATTTAGTCATTTTAAAAGTTTAAATGTCTAATAAAAGAATTAAAGGAGCAAAAAAATATATCTTATAAGAATTGAAAACAATTAGTTTTGT
>JACCIC010000035.1:1945000-1950000 GCA_018907035.1 Sycobia sp. Sy_11 | reverse complement strand
ATCTCAGCGATATATAAGCATACAAACAAGAGGGCGCAATTAATCTTACATAACTTGAATCGCCGCCACCTATTTGTCGGGGAGCCAATGATGGTGAAAAAGGCAGCGCGCACGGCGAAAAGAACGCGCGAGAGGCAGATAATATATATATATATATCGAACGCATCCACCTATCTCTGTCTCCCAATCTGTCCGAGTGAATTCGCACTCGAATCCCCAGTCATTTTTCACTGTTTCGAAAGATCTGAGGGAAACCAATCGCGATATCGAATCCTAGAATTGCTTTTCCTAGGAGTGACAATACGACGTTTTTTTGTATATAATTTAAAACGAGTGATATTGTAATTAAAATTAACATGAGACGTAACCTACATTAGCAATGTGTTTGGTTCTGCTTTGCTTGCAAAAAATACTTTCTATATTGAAGAAATAGTTTAATTCTAAATAATTGAAATTAAGTTATTAACTTAATTTTAACTATTGAGTCAATAATTATTACCAGAATAAAATGTGAAATTTCGTAATTTTGTAACACTATTTATTATATTACTGTAAAACGTGAAATGATGTTCGTAAAGTACGTACTTCTTTTTAATTGGTACGGCAATAAACATTAATTGAAAAATTCATCGAAAAATATTTTAACCATATTTTAGGATATTTTCAATATTCTACAGATTAATTTTTACAAATTTTTGACGTACAGAATTATATTTTTATATTTCGCAGAGTATAGATTACACGTTCTATCGGTTGACAAATGTGAATATTTTATTTCGATTAAAAAAAATTTTCAACTGCTGACCAAAATTTGTTTTCTGTTTTTCTTTACTTCGCGGAATTTTTCAAAATTATAGCTCCCTACGCGCTTCGATCGTCAATTTGAAGCCCGTCCATCCAGTCTTACATGCTCCGGACAATTGCGCGCCAAAAGCGATACGTACTTATATAAGTCTAGAAACAACTCGAAACATGTTGTAAGAGCGTGTAGCGATCACTCTCGTGTAGGCCCATCATTTTCGTCATGTATTATTGCGCGCGTTGCCCGGCTTAGCTAGGACGCGCGAAAATTTATTAGCAGTTAAATTTCACAAACGAATTATCGGGCTTTTATACCTTTGTAATAAATATAATACACTTAATGGAGTAGCCTCTAATGGCAGCCGCCGTAACAGAAATCCCTGAGAATAGAATCTAATGGCCCCGCTGTCTGCTTAAACGATATCGAAATAAAATAAAAAATAATTTCAATGTTTCGACTTTCTTTATTATTGAACCTCGGCTCAAGACATTAAAACAAAAAATTGCCAGCTAATTAAAATTTTTAATATATAAGATTACCGTTGCAATATAAATTTTTTTATCCTTTTTTGATCTTCAATAATAGACGCGGAGAAGAGTTTTATCAAAATAACTGTACGTTCGTTTATAAGGTTACATGCTTGAATTAATACCTAATAATTATAATATACAGATAGGCATAATGTAGCAGTAACGTTACGTAGATTTCAGCAGTAACCGTCGCGTCCGACAATTCATAATTTTTGTTATAATAATTTTATTTTAAATCACATGTATCGAACTGCCGATCAAAGCAATTCTCATTGGCTGTATATGTGCGAGACATTTCTACAAATCGTCATATTGTTCACTCATGATACATAATCTATGAAAGGAACTTTATCCAAGCCCCTCTTATGGCTTTTCCAATATTCGATATAAAAATAATCGTTATTTTTATTAGTTCGTAATATATGTTCTCTTAATATTCCCGTTCATAAACGACAGTTCGATACGTACAATCTCATATTTGAATATAAAAATCGGTACTTCCAACTCTCCCCACCCCCATCCCCTGTCCCACGCTCTTTCCGCGCATACTGTACACATAAAGTACGTCATAAGCGCACCCACGGCAACGGATAATCGCCGCGCGCGCCGTTCGGAGCGACGGAGCGAAATAATCGTCCCAGGACTCCGTAGTACATATATATATATATATATATATATATATATATATATATATAATCAACCGTTCGCCGCGTCTTAGGACCGGGCAACAACGACGGCTCGTCGTCCGGCTCGTTCCCCGTGGCGAGCGCTCGAGTCTACCCCGCCGAGCGGCGGGGCGGGGGGGGGGAGGAGGAGGTGGAGGCGGCGCGCGCGGGCGGCTACTGGATGCGCTGCCCCGCGCCGGCCACTTATACGCCCGCCGGCCGCGAGCGTCACTTTCACCTTTTTAACCGCTCGAGGCGCGCGGTCTACGGGCGCGATTTCCTGACGGGGTCCCAGTGTGTGTGTGTGTGTGTGTGTGTGTGTGTGTGTGTATGTATATACGCACGGTGTCTATTAGGGGCAATAAACCGAGTAGGACAATTGCACGCGTATGCGCGTTCGTGCGTTTCATTAGAATTCAAAATTGCGCGCGCCTCGTATATCGCCGCGCTCTGATCCACGGATAGGAGAGCTCGATAAGCCTCTTGTTTTTATAGTATATTTGTACCATAAAACTATGCAATATCGTACGGCCGATCTCGCTATACGGCGCTCGGCGCTATATCGATCGCCGCGCTCGCGGCTCTCGCAATATACAACTTTTTTATTTCTCCTCCATTGAGCATTCAGCGTATGAAATCTTACGGCACGGTTCAATTTTATGATTAATTTTTAATAATAAAACCTTTTCCGCGCGGAATATCTTCTCGATCTTGTTAATCTACGGAATACGTTCGGAGTAACTGTTATGGCTTATTAAATTTTTATGTTTATTGCCTTTGAAAAATATCCATAAAGAATACATGAATAATATACCGAGCTAAAATGTTTTTTTTAAGTAATATTTTTCTTTAACAAATTAAATTGTTAAGCTGTAACTGCGATAAAATCGAAATTTATTTGAAATTATGTTATTTGCAGAGTTATGACTCGGTTATATCGATATTTTTGCTTTAATTTGAATTGGAACAAAATTTGTTTTTTTACGGACAAGTGCCACCAATCAGTCTGTTACTACTGATACGCATAGCCCTAAATCATCGAAAAGTGACATATGATTGCTTTTGTCCTACGAAAGATTAACTCCGATGATCTCAAAATTTATTATAAAGTTTGATATTATGCCAATTATAAGGAAAGAATATTAATATTTTTTATTTCAATGAAAACATTCGATCACAAAAATATAGCCAGCGTTACGTTTGTTTTCGTAAATATATCAGATTATATCAAAGTTTCTTTGAAAATATGATAATGTACTGTAGTGTAAGAGAAGAATATTAATATTTCAGATTCCATCTGAGTTTGTATATAAATATATCTGGCTATCGTTACAGAGCTGATAAAATAACTCACAACAGCAATAAGTTGATAAAGAACCTCTCCTTTCGAAAACAATAATCGTACTTATGAGTCTGAATTTATGCTTACTTATAATATTACACCCTAGCAAAAGTAAAACCAAATTTGAAATCTATAATAAAATAAGAGTTTTTTATTTAAAAAAGAAAACAAAAAGAAGAAAGATCAGTCCTATAATGGTAAATTATGATACTTTACAATAATTAACTGATCAATAATAATAAAATAACCAATGGTCCATTAAAATAAGCCCGTGATATATCCCTTCAAATTCCTCGATAACAAGCCCGCTCGCTCGAGACAGTTAATTTTTTCCGCGCCTCGTTACCTCGGCTCCAATCCTCGTCCCGATCGCGCCCACTCGATCGAGCGAGCAACAATATAATAAACACGCGCCCGGCATAATGCCGACATTCGATATTTCAAACCCGTGAAAAATAACGCCTCGCCTACGGGAGCCGCATGGGGGAGTCGCATAAGCGTCATATCTGGCCGTGTACACGGAGCGCAGGCAGGACTAATAAACAGATCTCTCGGCGCTGCTGCTGCTGCTGCTGCTGCTGCTACTGCTTGCCGCCTATACGGGGCTTATTATATTCAGGAAAACAAGATCTGCGCGAGAAATTTAACGCTTTGCCCGACGGCGGGTCGTACCTCCCCTCCCCCTCCCGCTCCCCACCCCTCAACTGGAGCACCAGTTATATATATATATATATGTATATGGGTGCGAATACGCGCACGTGTCCCGGGTGCGAAACGAGTCGCGCACCGGTAGACCGACCGGTCCTCGTCGACGTCGTCGGCGTCGTCGTGCGCGCGCCCATCCATGTGACTCGGGCAGCCACACGCGCGCGAGAAAGTTTCATAATTATAACTTCCCCCATTTCCGAAATCGCAACATTCGCCGAGCGATCTTTTAATCTCTCTCTCTCTCTCTCTCTCTCTCTCTCTCTCCCTCTCCCGCGCGAGCGCGCGCGCGTGCATGGCCTAATTCCAGGAGCAGTCGCGATTTTATCGGACCGCGATCCGCGCCCGGAAAATGCGCTCTTTAATAGGAAATTCCCCTACTCCCCCCCCCACCCTCCTCGATGAATCGCTATAATCTACACTGTGAAATATTCGCGAAACACTTTGGCTAAACTAATCTTGCATTTCGCGAATTCCGTATCGATTGGTAATTCGTGCGACGAGCCCTGCCCATTTCGGAATTTTCCCGCATACTACTAAAATAGTTCTATATTATTTTATGAATATTCGATTAAAATTTTATGTAATATTTCGTAAAAATATCCATAAAATATTTGGAATTAATTTTTCAAAAATATTTCGAGAAAAATACTTTAAAGTAATTTTTAGTACATTTGAAAATATTGACAAAATCTTCAAATAAATTGTTTTAATAAAACCTGCTCACCGCTAAATGGCAAAAATATATTTTTGTGGTAGTATATTTTTATATTTCCAAACATTTATAATATTGACGGGATAATTACAGAAATATTTCGTTATCAAACAGTATATTACAGACTTATGTTAAAGATATTTTCGCGTTCTTAGAGATATTGCAAACATTATTACAATTATACACATACACGCACACACGCGCGCGCGTGCATACACAACATTAAAATTTCTCGTCGCAT
>JACCIC010000035.1:1440000-1940000 GCA_018907035.1 Sycobia sp. Sy_11 | reverse complement strand
AGGGAGGGACGGAGCAGCATACTGCGCACTGGATGATATATAGTGTATACAAAGAGGCCCGTGCCAATATGCGGCGCATATTATATGTATAAGAGCCCCGGTGCGCACGTGTTGATTAATCCCTGAGCTATATCTATACCAATCGCATTATAATCCTGCAAGGATTAACATACAAGCTGTTCTTTATGCCGATATAAGAATATATATATATATATATATATATATATATATATATATATATATATATAATAGATAGATAGATAGATAGATATAGGTAGATAGATATAGGTAGATAGATAGATGGATGGATATATATACATGCTTTTTTCTCAACTTCGTTCACCTCCCCTCCCCCGCCCTCCCACATCATTTTGCTCGTCTTTTCGTTTCGTTCGTCGACGTTCGTTGGGCAGGGGCCGGTGGGCGAACGTCGGCGCGACGAAGCCGACACAATAAATCCGATTGAGAATATAGACATTTGAATTTCGGGGCCTAGAGAAGTTCCGTTAACTTAGCGTTTAGCGCGGATTGTCTTTCGCCCGCGTGGGAGTACGTAGACAATGAATTTGCCTCGGCGACGATGATTCTTAAAAATTAACTGCATTATTAATATATGAAGATATTTTAATGAGGCGCGCGACGCGGATTCGGATTCGAACGTAACAAGCCCGCACAATGTATATATATATATAGCAACAGCGCTCGTGGGCATTATTTTTAGACGGCTAAAATATTTTGTTTTTTTTTTTTTGTTCTTTAATCGTTATTTTATTTATATTTACTTGCGGACTTTTATATAATTATCGTACGTAACGAGATGAAATTCTAAGGCTGCGTGCTCTACGTGCTTTTTTCATACATAACTAAAATAAATAAAAAGTAATACGTCGATAAATGAAAATTATCAAATAATTTTCTACCAGAAAGCGACTATACACTTTTCTAAGTAGAATATATCACACGTTCACAATAATAAATAACAGAACTTCTCCTCATAAGCGCTGTCAAAAGAATATAATACCCTTCAAAACACTAATTTAGAGAGTAATAACATTTTGTTTCAAACTAATAAACACAATTCAGTTTAGCTGATATCTAAAAATTTACTTTCTTTTCCTGGAAAAAATTTCCTACTAATCAAATTATTTTTCCAATCTGTTTGTCGGCACAATTGCAATATCCGTAGTTGTTCTTTTCTTCGCGATAAATCCTGTTTAAAATTCTCCTAACAGCCTATATTTATACAATAAAATCTCTTCACATTGCTAAAAGTGTTCGTTAAGATTAAAAAAGAAGAAGAAGAAAATAACGCTGTAAAAAGGCTTTTCAATAGCGCACAATCACACAATGGCAAATCAGAAGGCTCGTGGTGCCTTTCGAACGAATTGTCATCGTAGCAGGCCTCCTTCTTTTTTAAACGAGCGTACTACTCAGCCGCGAGAGACCAACGCATTAAAAGCTAAACAGCGAAATATCCGTCGCTGTGCGCGCGCGCGTAACATAAACGAGCTGTATAGGATAATAAGGCTCACCGTCAGCTGCGACTTGTCGGGCGCTAGCGCGGTGATTTCGAGGTGCCTCGGCTCCGGGGGATTGGCCCGCTGCAGAAGGGCGGCCGGCACTTTGGCCACGAGCGACAGCCTCCTCGTCAGCCTCCTGCCGAGCTCGGCGCGCCTCCTGAGCCGCACCCGCGGCCCCGTGCCCTTGTAGCCGCCGAACTCCATTTTCAGGGACATTCGCCCCCTGCCGCCACACCCCCACCCGATTCGCACAGCCACCCGCGCACTTCGCGCACCTTTTACTATGCAACCGGTGTCCCTCCCTCGATGCTCTCTTTTCGTTTTTGTTCTGTTTGCTTGCTCCCCCGCACTTCAGTGCCGTCTGCGCCTCATTTTTTTTTTCTCCTCGAGACGCCGTCGTTCGAACTCGCTCCTATTCCTCCCTTTTTCCTTTCTGTTTCGGTGTTGGTGGGCCCCGTTCGTTCTCCTACGTTCCCAGAACGGTCGCGAATCGCCGGACCGAGTAAAATCCTTCCGACGCTATATATGTTTGTGTGTGTATGTGTGTGCGTGTGTGTGCGCGCGTGCGGGATTATGCTTAAACGCGAACTGTCAAACGAGAATCTTATTCTTGGAAGGCAATTGTTTTCAGTCACCGCGTTAAGTCCCGCATTTTTTCTCGAGCTGTTTTCTCGTTAAAGTCCAAACAATCGTTCTGCGTGCGTTAATTTTCCGTTAACTCGATAGAGCGAGAGACAGCCGCTGTTCCGTTTGTAATCCTATTGCATCGTATGATCGTTATAGTGATATATCTATAGCCACTGTAAATTCCATGGAAAAGAAACTCCTCGACGCACAAAATAATCCTGAAAAGAAGAACTTATGTACATGTCATACATACAATGCACCTTAAACACCTCGCAGTACCATTGCGGGTGGTCCACTTATATTATAATCACTGATTCACTACTGATTGACACCATTCGGGCCTCGCTTTAATACACCACACGCGCGATACACATTCTTATAGTGTCATCGGCATTATTACTGTATTCAAAAGAGAGAAAAGAAAACACAAACATTAAGGCGGCACATCGGAGCGTCTTGACATCACTGATGGAGATGTATACACACATACACATATATGTACGTATATATATGTATATATATATATATATATATATATATATATATATATATATTTATATTACAAAAACACCACGGTCGCAATCTACTGCGCGATCAAAGTGCGTACGTACATTTATATATATCTATGGCATGCACGCATGCATGCATATATATATATATATATATATATATATATATATATATATATATATAATCTCGCCCAAATACGCGACGGCTTTATATTCTATACATATATCTGTGCATATATGAAAAACGAAAAACAACACCAAACGGGCCGGCGGGAGAGAAGGAGGCAGAGAAGGGGAGGGTGGGGAGAGACACTAGGCGCCGAGCCCCTCGCGACTCTCTATATACATTACTTGCCGTGGACAAAGTCCGACGACGACTGCTCCGCGTGCGCGTTGCGCGAGGCGCGAAACGCGTGCTCTCTCTCGCGCGCCCGCGTGGGGCTCGCGCGGCGCTCGGGCGGAGCGGGAGCGAGAGAGGCTCTTGGAGGCGGCGCGGCGGCGCGCGCGTGCTAGGCTCGAGCCGGCCTAGCCCTATATACCGATTCTCTATGTGTATGTAATATATATATATATATATATATATATATATCGTTATATTTCACCGGCTCGTTCGAGCGGCGACGCCGGTTCTATAGTCGCGCTTCTGGCCGATTATTCGCTGTATATATGTGAACCGCGAAAATGCCTCCCACGCGCTGACTACAGAACACCGCGCAATTACCACGTGCTCCTGAACGCGCGCGTGACTGTATATTTTACGTACAGGTATTTTATGCTTTTCTCCTTCTAGGGCTTTGCGCCGCTTTTTCCAAAACGCGTCATTTTTATAAAATCGGAAGCTTCCGAGTCTTTTATTTTACGAGGAAAGTTTTTCTCTCTTTCTTTTTTTGTCGTCCGCACGACTGTTCTATACGAAAAAAAGTATATAGGTATATATATATATATATATATATATATATATATATATATATATACACGCCGGTACCATTACATATTATTTAGCAGGGCATTGCGTTAAAACTATGCCATTTACTCGCACTTAACGAAACGGCAAAAACTTGTTACATAGACGCGGCAAAAGGCGTCGAATGCGTTCGCGCGCTATCCCTGTAAAACTTGTTTTTTTTCTACATGAACTGAGCCAAAATGTGGGAGGGGCCGAGAGGGACGGCGCAGTATTTAATGCGCGCAAGGAGCCCCGTTCCTACGTCCGATGCCGAATTGCCGGTGCGCACGAGCGCATAGCTCACCTCGGCGGAGACGAGAAGGGAATTGGGTGGGGCAGTGGGCCGATTGCCAACCGCGGCCTGCTCGATCCTCACATACTGCAGATATATATATATATATATATATATATATATATATATATATATATATAATATGCGCGCATTACTCTTCGTCGTGCGGAGCCGCTGCCGCGAGTGCTAAAACGAGCTCGCATATACTGCCATCTCGCAGAGTCGTAAATGCAAAGTACAGAGTATAGATAATATACATACATACATATATATATATATATATATATATATATATATATATATATATATATATGAATGAAGAGTGCAAACGGGCAATGCGCGTGCTACAGCAGCAGCTCAAGAGGAGAAGAACGGCGCAGTACAATATACAGATATATAAGGGGTGGAGTACGCAAGGGGGAATGAAAAAAATTCGTTTCGCCCCGTGCGCGCACACATATACACATACGGCGAACGCGTGTGTATAATGATGTAGTCCTATGACGATCGGTTCCCCCTCCTCTCTCACTCACTCTTTCTATATAGATATACATACATACAAATATATGTATATATATATATATATATATATATATATATATATATATATATGTATATATATATATATATATATATATATATATATATATATGTAGATATATAGATAGATAAATATTTCTGTATGTCTTTACGGGCAAATTTGCGCGCTCTCTTCTCTCTCTCTCTCTCTCTCTCTCTCTCCTTCCGACTGTCAAGCCAGGCGCGCTTCGACTGAGCTGCACTAGCGACTGCAGTAAAATAATGAGCGCGCGATCGGCATCGGCTGCTGTGTGCGCGCAGTTTCGCGCCGCCGCCACTACACGCCGGCATGAGCTGGTGAACGCCTGTATCCTATGTAGAACCCAATAGTATATACCAGATACCAGACCTGTACCGCGACTAGAATTTCCACTGCCCCCGCGCGCGTGTCCCGACGATGCGCGCGCCGCGGCGGCCATACGTTATATGCTGTGCGCGGGGAATAACGCGCTCACGTATGTATATATATATATATATATATATATATATATATATATATATATATATATATACATATGCATACGCGTAACACGTTTACACATACGGCCGAGCCGATCAGCTGACCGATTTGTGCCCCTACCGCTAGACGCGCGCGACGCTTGCGACAAAGCGCTTGCGTTATAATATGCTAATGGCGCCGCGTGGGTGCTGCGTCTTGCATCCGCGGAATCACAGAGTCGAGGACAAAGTTTACGTTTATACATACGCGCATACATGTTGCGTTAAAGGACACGACGGTCTATTATATATCGAGTCGCTGCTTCAAATGTTAAGAGCGCCGCTGCCCCCTTCTCTTTTTATAATTACTCCATGCAATGAGGCATGCTCTACAAATATTAGAAACTTCTATGTGAACTTCGGCGTGTTTCAAAATTGCTTTAGTTATGTGTAAAATTGAATAAATGAAAAGCTCGGCTGGGACATTCGAAACGCATGAGCAACTCAAGCTCGTCGAATCAACCGTTCGAACTGTTCGTCTTCAAACGTCCAAAAATTGACGATGAAAAAAAAAGCAATAAAGCTTTTACAATAATGTTGTTAACTAACAAGGATAGGCGATTAAAAATGAATAACGGCTTTGATCCAGATTGAGCGAGGTAGCACTTATTACATTCAAATGTAAGCCCTGTAAAGTCTTAGTACTTAAAGCTATTGCATTCCCCAGATATCGTATTTTCTGAATTGCACATTATTAAATGTTCTTCTACTTTAATTATTTAATACAAGTATAATAAAAACAAAAAAATTGTGTACCAACAAAACATCTAATTGTGTACTTTCCTAGTTAATGGCGGTTCTGTAACTAACGTTAATGAAGTACATAAAGTAAAAATGTATCACATCTTCGAAATGGGATAGTATTAAGTTTTAAAACCTCACAGTTGCGAGGCACATTTTGGATTTTATTACAGTTGTCTAATTTCATTTGGATTATATCTGGCATGCAGATCCGATAGCCTCTTGTAGGTATTTTGGTATATTTGAACAATGTTTTATAATGACCAGTTTTTACGATATTTCATGATTATCGAATCATATTTATACCTGTCTAAATACAAAAAATTTCTAAATGGTTTATTCAATCAACAAATCATCTAGCGCAATGGTTTGTCTTCAACTCATCACATTATAAAATTTCGATCTCAGAAAATATTAATAAATAATGATTAAGTATTTCTCGAATAAGCATAATTATCCATCGAGCTACTACATAATGAAATATTCTTTTACTCTCATAATTACTTCATAATTGCGCAGCTACATCTGAATACCATTCCAAGACCTATATACGTCATACGTCGATAGTCCGTTTCATTACTAGAGGGAGCATTCACTAAAAATTTCGATGAACTTTCAAGAAACACTATCTTGAAAAATGATCACTACTAACTTCAAAGTATTATATTGATCTATATTTTAAAGAATAAAATATTTTTCTCAATAATACGTTAATGTATATATATATATATATATATATATATATATATATATATATATATATATATATATATATACGCGAACTTTATTATCTCTATAATAAAAACATCATGCCGGTGAACTTGATGACAAATTATATAAATTCGGGGATAGAATCATTCTTTGATATTCATTCTTTCAAAAAAATACGGTGTGCGTAAAAAAATTGAATTGAAACAATAAAAATTGTCGATATAATAATGCAGCCTTCAACACATAAAGATATATTTGATATTATCATAATTTGCAAAGCCAAGGCTATTGTGACAGTTAAGAATTTTAATGAAACAGATGCAAAGTGAACTGAGCTTATTTCTAATTGCTTTTCACTTCACGTATTGGCTTGGGATGCAACATTGTTTTATGTATCATCCATATAAGTTTATCTTAATAAAGTCAGATAAAATTTCGACGCTACTTTATAAAATTGAAAATATATCTGTCCTAATTAATAACTTGAATTCGGAATATTACTTGATATATTCATTCAATATATACGTAGCTACTGGTATATTAACATAAACTCCGTTTAGAATGCAAAAGAAAATGACGAAATTAATAGAAGGCAATAGGTACAGGCTCCATCAAGAGCTTGAAAAGCTCCAAAGGACTGAGAAATCGGAAATCAGAATGATTGAAACCACAAGACAACGTTTTCGAAAGAAATATAAAAGATTAGAACACGAAAAAAGCTCGAAACCATCCCAGGTAGGATTCGCATTGAAAGCTAAAAAGTGACCAAATTTATTGTACTACACTATCATCTGTTTATAATTTTACATTTAAAACGAATTTGTTTTATTTTACGAGAAATGCATTTTTAAAACAGCGTAAAATTAATATGAAAACTATAGTATTATAACCTAACTTGGTCATTAACTAGTACATGTTTATACATATCAATAACAATAATAATATCAATATCAATATAGTCACTAACGCACACAGGAAATGCATAAAGAACATTCGTATATCAATCGTTCTGTCACTGCAAAAGATGAAGACCTGATTTTATACGCTAATATACGATCGATGCTTTTCTCAAATGATGAAGTTGATCTGGAAAAACTGTTATGCCTTCATCTTTTAACTGCTCATAAAATTACATGTGATCAAGATTCTATTCTTTCCACGGCATCGCCTGTTCCGATAACAATGAAAGGTGGTCATTTTAATTAATTAAATCAGATTTTACAATAACAGTGTCATGTATGTACGCCTTTCCAGAATTCGCGGGTTTGATAAATGAAAAAAATAAAAATTTGTTGAAAGACCCTTGGAACGATATTTTACCTTGTTATATAGTCGACATAAAGGAAAATCAATCAATAATTGAAAAGAGAGCAATACAAGAGAAATTGTTGCAATTGAATAAAGAGGATAAGACACTGTATGATTTGGAGCTCCTTTGTCGTGAATATGCGGAAGATCATGAAGAATTTGGCCGCGCATTGCAATCGCGAGTAATTCTACCTAATGCCTTAGGAAATCAGCCGATCATTTCCTCGAATCTTTACGACAGCTTAGGTTGGATGTCTAATAAAGAAAATGCGACGGTCGCCGAAAAAACTTTTAGGTGAGTCTTACATGTTCTGTCTATATATACTTGTCTATTAAGCTCGCAAAGTCATTCTATTAAATACAGAAAATCCATTCTAGCGAAACCTCGTGTTTTCCAAATCTTTATATTAGTTAATTTTGTTTTATTTTTAATGGAAATTCTAAAAACAATATTTTTTATCCGTCAAACTTTCAAGATCTTAAAATAAAATCGTATTTATGTTTCAGAACTTCAGTTGAAACTTATCAAGCTTACAATGACAGTACAAAAAATCAGAACAGTAATTATATAAGCATATTTTAAAATTATTATTGTATTAGCCACTGTTTTACTTTTTGTTCAAAAATATTTTAGATGAACTATTGTTAAATAAATTAATACGCACTGCAAAGAAAAGTCCTACAGCAAAAACTGATATCAGTAGCGTTCAACCACAGCCAATAGAAAATGATGATGACAATAATTTTAATAAAAATACAACAAAAAAGAAAAATAATTATATTTATACATATTCTACTTGTTCTTCGACTAAAGACGATCAGTTCAAAACAATTCCAATTTTCATAAATATTCAGCTGCAACGTCTTATTCAAGAAGTTTTAGACGCGTTGCAAAATGTCAGCGCCGAAAAAGTAAAACAGCTTATTGACATGTTGAAAAATAAAAAAAAAATCAATACGATTATATCAAATCCGAAAATAAAGTTATTTGTTCAATGCCTGAAAACTTCTCCTTTGTTTTTTTCGCCAGAAAATTTTACATCAACATTAGGTTTAATTGCCGAAGATAATAGTTCTTATTTCAAAAATAGATTTAAAAATCAAACTATTGCCAAAACTCTGGAAATAGCTCCGATAGAGGAATTCGATGATTTAATTATAGAGCTTAAGAAAAAAATCTTGTTACATCAGACGATAGAAACAGAGAATGTTAACATAATCAATAATAATTCACTGGAAATACAAAATCTGCCCTCCACGTGTAACAAGGGTAATAGCGAAGAAAGTGTTGAAAAGCTATCAAGCAATATATCATGTGATAAAATAAACGATAAATGTCCTTGTGAATCTAATAATTCATTAAAAGTATTGCGCCGTCAGTGGCAACCTTCGAAAAGACGGCCAAATAAAAGCATATCTGATAATAATTCGAAAAATAAAAATCCAAGCACAGATAAGTTTAAAACATGTTCTGCGGAGACAAGTTTGACAAAATCAAACTCTACCTCGTCAAGTCGGTCAACTCGGAGTAACTTAAAAGAACATTTGAGCTTGGCCGAGGTAAGCGTGTTTATACTATTACCGAATCACGGTAAGCTTTAATCATAAAATAGAGTTTCGTAAAATTTTCTCTTGAATTATGATTTGCATTAGAGCTACAAGAAAACACTATTAATAATTAGTAGATCGTTGATAAAACTCCTAATTTGAATTTACACTGCGTATTTTTGAATTTTGTCAGTATAGAAATTATTTTAATCCAGTATATATTTGTAAAAATTCATTCAGTACTCGATAATTCGCTGGATTTCAATAGTTTTTCTCCTGATTTAACTTTAAAAAGGAGAGTATGATATCAATTTAATAAGTCTACTATTTATTTTATAATTTAACTGGCACTATATTATTATCATCCATATCAATATTATGCGTATTAGTCTGGAGACAGTCGACAATGTTCAACTTATACCGATCCTGATCGTCTTATACTACGCAGAATGACAAATAGTCAAAGAATTCTTGTAGGGCAAATGTGTGCATCTTTGAAGACTAAAAAAATTAACAACCAAGGTGACTATTTATCCCGTTGTTTTCATCGAATTAAGCAGTACAGTAAGTTTTATTGCAGGTATTTTAGACGAAAAAGTACCTCTTGCCGCTTTAATTACACCGGTACTTTCTCGAGAGAGTATTAGATACTTAACAAAGGGCACCGCCTACGAAAGAGAAACTGAAGACATTAAGCTAGAGCAGTCGAAAAATGAAAGTAATGTTGTGAATAAAAAATTAACCGATATTATAATATCTAAGGTTAAACTGGCAAATAAATTTTTGAAAAATACACAATTACCAACTACAAATATGCAAACTAATTATACAATTAATATTTATTAAGGTGCGCCACGAAGTTGCTGAAGTTGAAACTCATCGCAAATTAAAAAATTTTATGAAAAATTCAACGCAATAGAGCGATTTAATTATATTTGTTACAATGTGTGAGAAGGTAAGTAAATTCATACATAAAACTTTATAATTGATCCAAGTATAGATGAGGTGTAACAAAAACTACAGATAATGCGTGAATAGGATAGCTTAAAAAATGAAGGGCTTGTTAATTAAAAGAACGTGCAATATTATATCGATATACTAAAAAAATACTTTTGAATTTCAAACAATTGATTAAACTATATTAATAATTAAAATAATTTAATTTCTATTTATTTTTATGTAATTAATATCTTTTTAGTATGCTATCATTATACAGATTAACAAAAAATAAAAATTTTCTTGAATTTGATATCGTATGAGTTGGTTAAAAAAGTTAATCAATTATTTACAATCATTAATAATTAATACTCGAGTAAATTATACTTAATGATTAACATATAAATTATACACCTGTATAATAAAAAGGAGAAAAACGGATAGGAATATAAATTACTGATTTTGGTACATCTTTAATTCTTTTAAAAGTTTTCTATAATTAGATCAAAATTGTATATTTTCCATATTGTAAAATTTCTTTCCTCTTCTAATATAATTATAAAATATAAATAATATTTTTTGAATTTAATAAAGTGTTCTAATAAATATTTCAATTTTTAATAGAGAATGTAAGGCTCAAAACAATAGGATTGATTGTATAATTATTTTGTGGGCACTCCAATAACCTACTCTAATTTTAAAGCACGTGCCTTATATGTAACCAGCTCGAATAATCTGCGGTGATGTCTATAAAAATATTATAAAACGCTTTATATATAATATAAGGGTAATATGCTATATATAGACTTCTATAGTTGGCGACCCGTCAGGGTAAGAGCGCAAGCCTTAAAACGCTCAAACTAAAATCACGAAACAAAATTATATAAAAATTGGGAATGCGGAATTGGTAATCGGATAGTAACAAACGAAATAAAATCTAAAAAAGTACAGCTTGGTTGATTTAGTAAGAATAGGGGCAGAAATTAATTTTTAAATTTCAATTGTTTATAGAAATAGTATGCTCGGTTTTACTTCGAACGTCAAATTAAGCGCTCCAGAAAATTCAACTTTCTCATGCAATATCGAAGACATTTTTTACCCCCTTGCCGAAAGTATAATTGTGTAAAAGTGCATATATGAGTTCAATCACTATACGGATCAAAAGCTTGTAATCCTCCTTATTAGCATTGAAATTAAATTTGAAATTTAGTCATTTAGCAATAGACGATATTCAATATAAACTATTTAAAATTGATAATAACAGAGGTTTGTAGAAATTTTAATGATATAAACAAATTAAATACTTTTAAATTTTAAAAAAATTTTAATTCTAAAAATAATTTCTTTTTTTGTTATATTGTGTGTTTAATTAAAATGTTAATAAAACAATTATATTACATCTACCATATGTCTTAATATGCTATGGGATTATATAATATACAACAACGTTTAAAAAAACTAGTTTACTCCAAACTCTGTACTATCTTAACATGATCGTAACGTTCACGACTGCCATTTTGGCTTTGATGCAGCGGTGCCTCGTAGATGCGCTGGACGTTTTCTTTATCGTGCGATATTTGTTAGTTCTGCTCTCCGCCGCTATAGCAGCATATATTATATTAAAATGGCCATACTCTATCCCTTCTATGTTTTTATCTATAAGTTTAATGCTGTTTATATACGTACCGAACAGAAAACCGCAAAAATTTAGAAATTTGAAATTCTCCATGTATTCTGTTAACGATTTAAATAACAGAAACATTTTAAAATAATTATAATTATATTTTAATAATCATATTTAATAACAGTGAGTAAAATATATAAATTATGCAATAAAATATCGCATATTATTTATACTATATGCATTCATTAAAAGATTATTTGCAAAATGGAGTAAATTTAAATATCAACTTGCTACATTAAAGTGTGTCTAAAAATAAGATTTTTACTTTAATAAATATTTTTTAACTTATATTTTTTTATCATAAAGTATCTATTCGCACCTAAAAACAGAAAATATATATTCGTAATTCTAACCTACATTTTGTTTAATATCTACAATTTTTTATTTTCAGTGAATAAAAAGGATAATATTATACTTGAATTATATGAAGTTTTAGAAAGACTACAATATCCTGAAATAGTTAAGCTGCGTTTTGAAGAGTTTGAAAATATTATTCTTTCAGGAAACAAAAGATTGGATTTATTACTTTGGATTCTTCAAGAAAGCCCAACTTTCAATAGTACATTACTAAATAAATTAAAAGATCCTACATTAAGTGGTATGCAATGAAACTTATTTTCTCAATATAGTAAATATGTATGAAAAGCTTACAATCTTATTTTTAATCCATGCAGTTCTATTGTTATCTATTTATACTTTTACTATTCAATGTCTCATAGTTTTGTTAATATTATAAAAATATTATCAAATGAAAAAAATATTAAAATTATTAAATGAAAAATATTATCTAGTAATAAATATTATATAGTAATAAACAGAGAATCCTTGGTAAAATTTTATGTATATTTTATTTAAAAATATATTGTAAACTCTTATTACTGATTAGCACAATAATGAGAGCATAATACATATACTTTACATATATAAAAACTCGAATTATAATTTTCTTTTTCAGAGAAACTTTATAAATGTTTTTCTCAAATTGGGCTTTGCAATGATGAAAATGTTTTATTAGTATGTATTTGTAAATACTAAAATATTTAGTTTTAGCCTAATATTTAATTAATTATCTTTAATCTTAATGAAAACCTGTTTTTGAAAAATGTTTTGAAAAAAAAAGTTTAAAACATTTATAACAAGAAAAGACTACAATTCCAACACGGTAAAATCAGTTATATGTTTAGCTTAAATTTTAGAATATCAATTAAAAAGCTCAACTTTTACAAATAAAAAAAAATAAAAATCAAATAGCTTTTTAGTTATTGAATAACAAAGTAAAATAATACAAATAAAATATTACAAATAAAAACTTGTATCTTAAATGTTTTTTCAAAAGCAAGATTTATTGAGATATTGCAGTAAATTAAGGAGATTCTATCAGTTTTATTATTGATGATAAAAAATTTATAAAACTAGGCATATCTTTTGATATACCTATAAGAATCATTCAATTAAAATTTCAAAATATTTCATTGATTATTAAGCAAGATATTAATTGTTTCAAAATAGACTTTTAACAGTGATTTATAGAGTATAATAATAATACAAATTTATTGAAAAATTTTTATTGGAGATAATATTTCTAAGTTGTTTATAGAATTTTTTACAATTATTCATCGTGTGCAAATATATGAAAAATATTAATCAATAAAAAAAAATTAGAGTTGATGATGTTTGGTTTCATTGTTTATCAAAGACAATGACATACATTACATATTATAAGGAGAAACTGTAAATTTTTGTTCACGTCAACTGATACAAAAAATGGATGGAACGATGTCTATTCGTACTTAAAGAACCTCTTTAAAATACTGTGTATTATTTCCTGTTTTTATTTGACAGTTAACAATTTTTTTCTAGGGAAACTGTACTATTGATAAACAATTACGGTTCTTATCTTTGTTAACCTTATATATTAAAAATACTCATCTGGAGAATACATCACCGAAGAAAGATAAACCAATTGTAAATAAGTTATTTAAAGTACTATAGAAACTTGGAATTATTCAATATAGTTATTTGTAAATAGTTAGAATAATGTTTTAATTAATGTAATGTTTATTTTTATAGAATTTTGAAAACATTTGCTTAGATTTAACACCAAAAAGTTCTAATATTGAGAAAGAAAAAAAAAATTTTAATATGTTTACGCCTTTAGAAGTACCAAAAATTTTCATAGATAATCATTTAGATAAATATTCAATTGATGATTTATGTTTAAATGTTAAGGTATGCTTATTAAAAATATATGAAAACATGCAATGCATTATAATTTTCAAATAATTACAGGGAAATATGAAAGTGATAAATGAGCAGAAAACTGATACACACCAACTAATTGTAGAAAAATTTAAAACATTTAAAAATATCACATCTGTAACAACTGATTCTGCAGATCACAATATGCTTTTTGAAAATTATGATTTAGTTACAGATATACAAAACATACACTCCAAATTTTCGACTTTTAATAAAGTTTGTAATTTAATAGCAATCAACTAAAATATTTTTACTACTAATATTATATGATATGAATTTTTTTTTCAGGCAGTAATCAATGAAATTAAGATTTCAAATATATCAATACCAGAAAATTCGACAAAAAATATAAATCCTTTAACTCCAGCTATAAGATGTAATCTACTTTCAATTGAACAAGCTTGCAATATTCTTAATGAAAATAAAAATTATAATTAATAATTATTACTTAAATAACTTTTTAGATTTATTAATATTGTATAAACATTTTTAAATTAAACAGTTTAAAATAAATTATTTAGAAATAAATAGGAGTTTAAATAATAATTCTTATTTGCATTTTTTTGATGTTTATTCAAATGCAATAAAAATACATCAGTTTAAGACCTCGGGCGTTCTTTTTTTTCCTTGTACAAAGCAAGTAAAGAAACATTGGCAACTTTGACAACCTTAAATCTTACTCCTGGAATATCACCAACAGCATGACCTTTACGTCCAAATCCTGCAACCAATACCTCATCGTTTTCTTCAATGGAATTTAAACAACCATCTCTAGGAACAAAAGCTGTAATCTTCTTTCCATTTTTTATTAATTGTACCCTAACACACTTTCGAATGGCAGAATTAGGCTGCTTAGCTTCCACACCACTGTAAAAATAATTATATTTTGATATATTTTTATATTCTATTTATTTTAATTGTTAATTATAATAGTACACTCACACTTTCTCAAGAACAATTCCTTTTGCGTGAGAAGCACCTCCAAATGGATTGGCTTTCCATCTAGTACCAAGATGAGCTTTTTTGTAGTCTTTATCATTCCATCGCTGGTCACGTCTGTGATTTACGTGTTTACGTGCTGTACGAAGACCACGAGGCTTACCTATACAAGATTAGTATTCAATAACAATATTCCCAATTAATAAATTAAATACATTATTAAATTGACAAAAAAGCAATTGATTACAAAAATTAAATGAAAATAATTACTAGAACGAATTGTTTTATTTAAAATGCATATACATCAAATACTTGAAAATTAAAACAAATACAATTTATACACATTAAAGAAACAATACAAATCACTAATAAAAACAAAAATGTTAACTTGTTCAGATAACGATATAACCACGTTTCAAGAGTTTGGTTATTTTTTTAGAAAAAAAAATTAAGAATAATGTTAGATACTAATTAGTTATTAATATAAAGACTTGGAAAAATTTAATATCTATAATAATAGATATATATTATATAAATTATAAAAAAAAACACTAAAAAGTAATTTTACAACACCATACCCATATTGCTCGGCGTGTAAAACAACCGGAAAAGACCATGCGACCATACACGGAACTCACGGAAGAATAAAAAGATCGAGTGCAACTGTAACTCTCGATTCTCGATTCTCGAATTTGGTAAGCAGGGCTGATTGGTCAGGTCAGGTCAGGTGATATACAGGCTGATACAGGTAATATCAAAGATGATATTCTTCGATTTTTGAGTGGGGTTGGGTTAGGTTAGGACAGAAAATCCTGGGAAAACGGGAAAACTTGGTGTAAGTGGAAGTGTAACCTGGTATAACCAGGTAACTTAGTCTGGTGTAAATTTGCGGTAAAAGATCACGGTATAATTTAGTCTATAAATAACAAAATAACTCTCATGCCTCCCTTTTTTCTCAAAAATTATGCCTAAGATATAAATAAAATGTATAATAATTTATAAATAAGAAAGTATCAGATTTTGAGAATGGAAACTATATGAAAACTTTGGAAGGTGTTAAATTCTAAAACTTTTCAAGACTCATTTTGGCGATAATTGATGTTACTTTTCTCAGTTTAAACCAAACCCGTAACCCAAATTTTACGACCTTTATTTTTATTAGGAAAATTATTAAAACATTGTATGTTGATTTTATCATTTATAAAAAGAAAGTACTGAGGATAAAGTGTATAAGTATCTATCGGCTACTGCCTACTACTTGCTAGCTGCTACTACTGGTATCTTATTCTTATATCGAATGCAGCTCAAATAATATATATATATATATATCCGCAGCGATTTAAAATGGATCAAATTGATTAAAAAGTTTGATATATTTACATTCATACATATGCACATATATTTTCTTAAAGTATTAAATTGTACTATTATTTATATTATTTTATTAATGTAAAAAACAACTACAGTAATTTATATTTACTAAACTATTTAAAATAATGAAACATTATTTTTCATTTTGCTTAATTTGAATTTTCTATATACGTTTAAATTAATTTACATATTTGTTGTAGAATACAGTTCATTAACTATAATTAATTATTTATTGTTACAATACCGTACAATAAAATATTTTAAAACTTATATTAAACATAAATCTAATACTTGTCGGTAAAATATAAATGAATAAAAAGATTCCAATGACGTATGATTTAACTGTTCCAAGAAGGAGAAATGAATATATATTCTAATTCGAAAAAGATGATTCAATGATTAACAAAATTTTCTTATTCAATTATATTTTATAACTAGTTGATAAAAAAATCACATTATCAGAGCCATGCAACCTATGTGTTTTTAACAAATTTCTTGCACGATTATGACTTTTACATTAAATTAGCAATAAAACAATAATAATATGTTGGAAAAATAACTGCTTCTCACAATTCGGCTTCTAATCTAAAAAAATTAAATAATTTAATTTAAGAATTGGTTTTTTAAAAAATATTACGTTGTTTAATTCATTCATGTTTGTGACAAACTATGCATTATTATAGAGCCATATGTTTAGCGAAAAAACTATTTGTGATTATAGATCGTCACGTCAAATAAATTAAACAAAAAAGCTATACTTACTTAATTTTTTTATTATCAATAATAGTATCAACTTCAGTAGATTCTTTTAAATCATGAAATAGTGTGCGTCGAGACTGAAATGAAAAATTTATTTGACTTAATATAAATTAATTTTATTAAAAAATATATATATTAGCAAAATTTAACTTACACTATCACCGCTTCTATTTTGACATATGGTGGGATTACAGTTACAGTTTTCACAAGCCACCTCATTTTTCCTACAAGTGCAAAGACGAGTATAGCATTGTGTTTTACAAGAACATTTTATTTCACCATTTGAAGGCCTTTTTGTTCCTACTTTAGTTTCTTTAGCAATATTTTTAGTTGTATTCTGATAATAAAATATGAAGTTTTATACAATAAATATTAATCGCATTTTGTAAATCGAATTTTAATCTTAAGATATACCTCAAGTCTCTGTATTCTACTATAGAGTGGAGTTTTTTTCCAGTCTGGATCATTCTCTTCATCATCTTCTATAACACTCTCATCAGTTATAAATGAATCGTAATTAACAACTTCTAAAGAAGCCTTAGACTTTGTTTTAATTTTAGGTTTCTTTTCCACAATATTAGAGTCTTTTTCAATTAAAACCTAAGCACACACACACACACATATATATATATATATATAAAGAATATGAAAAATTATAAGACATTTGAGTATATAAGGATCAATTTTGCAGTAAAAATAAGTAAACAGAGAAACCAACTTTAGACTGTAAATTTTGCAATTCTTCTTTATATAAGCTGATTTGCCTTTGTAAGTTTTCTATTTGTTGATCTTTTTCTTCATCAGTAGTTGAATCTCTAATAAACGTAAGACCTAAGCATGCTTTTCTTAATTTTGAATTAGATTCTTTAATTTCGTGTTTTTCTATTTGAGTTTTTAAATTTTCATTATTTTCCTGAAAATAAACATAAAAGTCTAAGTTAATTATAAATATAAAAACTTATAAATATATAGAACAAAAAAAATTTATAATTTACCATAACATCATTATATTGTGATTTTAACAAAGCACATTCTTCTCCTTTAGACCTTGCTATATCAAATAATATTTTCAACGCTTCTTTTGCATCAGACATTGATGAAATAATATGCCATCTTGTCTTAGATCTGTTTTCTACAAAGACAACATTAGAAATATGTTAGTAAATAAAATTAATAATAATATATAGAAAATATAGCTTGATCGATAAAAACTTTTTGATAGCCACCAGAATTACTTAATATTTTTATTTAAAAATTTGAATTCTCAATTATGTTCAATCGTTGTTAACCACAATAATCTATTTCAAAACTAGAGAAAAATAGATAAAGCCAGTGTAATAATATAATGATGACCTCTTTAAAACAGAGTTGATAATTTATACATTTTCAATATATCAGCAATATTTAACTTATAAAATATATATTTTTTATTTATAAACTAGTATAACTATACTTGTCATATAGTTAATATATAATTATATGGTTTTTTAAGAAATAATAGCCAAATGTCACAAATTATTGATATGTAAAGTAAAAAATTTGACTACTTTTTTTTTAATATGAAAATAATGCTTGTTCATGTTTCTTTGCCTCAATAAATGTTCAAAATTGTTTAAATATACCTTGGTTAGACTCTTTAATATATTGCTCCAAATTTTTAATTTGTGTATTTCGTAGTTCTACGCATTCTATTAATTCAGATATTTGTTCGTCATTTGAGAAAGGAACTTCGGATTCATTAGGTACTTGAAGTTCTGCTAATTTACTAGCAAAATGAGCCTTATCTTGTTTAAGTTTTTCAAGTGAACATTTTGCATCAGCTGTGCTTAGTAGTACTTCTAATTCTTGTAGTATCCAAGAATTTATATCTTCTTTACTGTTTGATGTTTTCTCCCGTCGTTGAATTGCTTTTTTCTGCAAATCTAATGCATCCTAATTTATAAGAAAACAATAATTACATTTTTTTAAAACAAAATTTATTGTAATTTAATTTTTATTATAGTTAAAATGTAAATATTTTCATATAATGATTTTGACAATCATTTTACGATATCTCCTCGAGATTTATAATAAATATTTTTTCTTTGTGAACTAGTATTATATAAGGATCTGATGTATGTCAAAAATAAATATAAAATTAAAAACGATTACTTTGAGTCTTTTATGAATAGCTTGTGCTTCTTCCATTTTTCTTTTAAAAACATTCTTTTGCTTATTATGTTCATTTTGTAAACGTGTAATTTGATGAAGTCGTTTTCTGTCTTGATCTTTTAATTTGTAAAACTCTTGTTCTCTTGATTTTTTCCATTTATTAAATTTATCAGTTTCAGTACGCATATTTCTTATTAATTTTACTTTTGCTTGTTTTAAACTAATTATTTCATTGGATAGATTTTTAATTTGTAAATCCGATTTTTCTTTAGCTTTAATAATTTTATTTTGTTCTAAACATTTTCGTGACAAACCAGCAATTTTCTTTTCTAATTCTTGAACTTTCTTTCGTCTTGTTTCTGCTAGTCTAAAATAATATAATGAATAAATAATTAATCAATGTTACAATAATTTTTAATATTTTTAAAACTTACTTTGCACTAGCATTATTAGCTTGTACATTTCGAAGTGCCTGTATAAGTTCATCTTTTTCATTTTGCAAATTTTTGATTTCCTGTTCCATTTCTTCTAATTCTTTTTGATATTCTACTATTTGAGATGAATTTTTTATAAGATTAGAAACAAGCTCTTCTTTTATTGCTAGTTGCCTATTTATATATTGTACTTCATCAACTCGTTCAGCTTGCTGCAAAGTATGCTCTTCATGTTTTTCATCCAAATCATATGTTTGATCATGAAAATTATTTTCTTCAATACTATTTGAATTAAGTTCAGAATTAGTACTAACATTATTAGTAGACTCTACAGATAATTCATGAGTTACCAATGTATCGATAGCTTTCTTTTGATCTTTCTGTAAAGCTAAAAGTTTTAAAACAACTATTAAATATATTTTGCTAGTTGAATTATTCTTATATAAAATAAAGTTTAAATATAATTACCTATAATTTTTAAACAAATATTTTCTAGTTTAATTTTGTAACTTTCAATATCGCTTGTATTATTATCGAATTCTTTTAGGAGATTTTCACAATCTTCTAAAATTCCTGATACAGAAACTTTAAACTGCTCTCTAGATTGTTCTGCTATATCTGCTAGTTCATGCATATGAACGATTTCTAATAAATTAGTATTTAATGTCTCAGTTAATCCTCTTAATTTTCTTTGTAGTGACTGAACTTTTTCTTGCAGCTCCATATGTTCTGGAGGACAAAAGTTACCACCATTTTCCTTACTAAACATTGCTGATCGTAGTTCTTGTATAATCTTTTTAAGATTGTTAATTTCAGCTACACGAGGATCTTGATTAACTATAGGTTTATTCTTTATTTTTCTTGCACGATCTGCATATCTTAGTGTACTAAGAGTTTCATCTAAATTATAATCTAAAATATTAAATACCAAAAGACTTAAAAAAAATTTTTTATATACAATAAATATTATTAAAAAGAACATCTGCTAATACAAACCAGCAGGGCTTACGCATGCAATCATTAATGTAACTGAATTCCCTCCAAGTGAGTCCTGTAGCAAACGGGTCAATTTGCTATCTCGATATCCAATATAAGATGTGTTTCCACCATCACCTAATTGTGAAATTACATTTCCTAATGCTAATAGTCCTTTATTAATATTGACACCTTCTTTAAATCTTTCACCTGTTGCTTGCGTCTTTTTACTACGCTCTGAACCAGCCAAATCAACAAGATGGAATTTAGCAAATTTAGCAGAGTTCCTAATTTAGTTAAATTAAACATTATTATTTGAATACATTCAGAAATGTAAATATGATTGTACTAACGGTTCATTTTTTTTTTGTTGTTGCACCGATATTGTAAATATTGCATGACTTCGACTACTCTGTTCATTCATTGCAGTAGCTCCGGTTGCTCTATTCAGTGATCCGTCAGCAAGACATTGCAAAGTTTCTTTTGTATTTGTTACTGGAATTTCTGATAAGCCAACCATTTTAATTCCTCTTACATCTTCTCTAATATCAACTAGACATTGGTTGCGATTTTTTTTCGATAATAAATCATATAACTGTTCTTTATACAGTTCCATAAATGCGACTGTTACTTTGAAATCCCAGTCTTCTTTACATTGAATTTGTTTGAATATATCATTTACAGCTCTTGGAATTACTCCGCAATCATCATTTTTTTCATTATAATTTGTTCCCATTGAAAAAGTTTTACCACTTCCTGTCTGTCCATATGCCAATATTGTAACATTATAGCCTATAAACAAATTCAAATAAAAATCCATATATATTCAAAATCAAATAATTAATAAATTACCTTCAAAAATATTTGAAATCATGTTTTTGATTGCTGTATTATAAAACTCTTCTTGAGAACTTTCTGAAGAAAACACATAATTAAAAGTAAAAGTCTTTTCATTAGCTAAAACCTGAATTTGTTGCTCTCCTGGAATAACATTTAAACATTTTTGACAACCTTTATCAAGTTCTGATTGAATTAGAGGTCTTATGCGAACAGCTACTTTCACCAAATCGTCACTCATCTGAAATTATAATTTATCATACAAACATTAATCCAAAAATAATAATTTAAGTACTATTACAAGGAAATGTAAATCTTACTTTTATTTCTCTAGCACTAATTCTTACAATGTCTGTAAGTTTTAAAAATATTTTTCAAATATTTATTTTTTAAATATTGAATAATATTAATCCCTTAAAATATTTTCAAATATCTATTTTGTTATGATATTATTGATGAAATTGTCCGATGAGCATTGATGGTTTTGTACAAATATCACAACAAAAAACGTATTACTGAAATTATTTAACAGTATATATATAATAGTAAATATCATAAAATTAATAACACCAATAAACAATAACAGAGTGATATCGGTCGAAGCTGTTTCCCTCCAAAAACTTTTTTATAAATGCACAGAAGCTGTAAGTTGTATATACGCCGTGAGAAATATGGAAAGTAAAATAAAATTCGTCTAGTTATAATTGTAAATAAGACTAAACGAACTATATATTTGCAATTTGCAAACACAAAAACTCATTTGCCTTATTTATATTATTATGGATTACCATCCACAATTCACATGCATATTATATCAATAACCCCATGCATTAACCGTATTTTTCAAATTGAAAATAATATATATATAGCCGTATTTATAACATTATAGCGGTATTTGGACAGATGGCGCTGATGGCTATGCGCAATACTATTTGCCACGAATAGGGAATAAAGATTATGGAGGGTATAGAGTATGAAGATATGACATTTTGAGTGACTTCATCCTAGTGTTAAAAAGTATAACTAATATTTGCGTGTCTCGTTTGGTGTATACTTGCAAATATAATATATATTGAAAAGAAGAAGAGATATTTTATTAAATCGATAGTATAATAATATATTAATTTAATCCAAGATAAATATTTATTAGATTTGGATATATTTATCAAGAAGAAATTTCCCACGGAAGTTACTTTAACTGTCAATAATTTTCAGTATTTCCAAATTTTTATTCAGAAATTTTTTTTATAATAAAACAAAATAAATTAAAATATAAATACATAAATATGTAATGCATACATATCCCAATACTAATATATACTATTTGAATTATAAAATACTAATATATAAATTTAATTAATTAATAGATATTGTTCCGTTCCAAATTTTCATTGATTTCTTTGTATCTATTTATGAAAATTTTTGTATTAAAATCAATAGTGTGCGTGATATGTTGTTAATGTATTACTCGGTTGGCCTGATCGTACGCATTCAAACTTGTATAATATTTGCCTGTAGTACTGGTACTAATTCAAATAGTATTAACATTTTATTCTTAAATTAAATTGAAATATTAAATATTAATGTTAATTTTCAGTTTAAATATTAAGAGAAACTGATTAACTAAATTGTTTTTAAGACATTGTAGTTTTACTTTTAAGTTTCTAAATAATATTTTGTAACAAATATTAGATTATATTACGTATAGAGTAAAATCCTTTCTTGAATCACATATAAAATTTCTAAAAATATATGTGGTGTCGATTCGTCGAGCTGTTGTTAAATTTGAGAACTATACTTGCTAAAATATAGGCTATAAAGAAAATTAAATGATAGGGATTCGTTGAAAATAAGATACAATTTCTTTTCGAATTATTTAGTGTAGTTCAGAAAGAAATCGTTATTCTTTCTTTACAAATTAATATTGTATCAAGTTTAAAAGTTATGTAATATTAAACCGTAAATTTACGTCGAAATTCGAAACATATGTAAATAAATAAAGCGAATGATATTATACCTATTTATGTTAGCGAGCGATGTTGTGTTTATAGATAAAGAAAAAATGTATACAACTTGACTCGGATACGAGATCACCTCGGACAAAAGCAGCTGCGAGATAAATAATCTCACGAGACGTTAAATGAAACGAAATTTTTAGTTTGTAAAGCAAAGACAAGAAAAAAGAGATTTTGAAATGCTTAAATTTAGGAAAAATTGAATATTACGAAGCGACTATGAAAATACGAGTCGATGAAAAAGGTGCCTAAAAATCGCGAGCAGGCTCTCGTTATAGGCCGAACTACGAGTGCAAATAAGGTACACACTTGAATCAGTGCCGTGCCGGGAAAACCGAAAATGTTCTCGTAAAATAGCTTATACGGTTTAACAAATAGGTGGCCGAATACTTGCTATTGAGAAAATCCTGAGGTTTTTAAAAGAGGTTAAATAATTATGCTTTCTAAAAACAGTGATCCGTGCTGTGACGGGACATTCTGATATTTTCCTTAAAAGAAAGCCCTTCTACACATTTATATTGAAATAGCTCGTATTCTAGCTTTCGGAAAATATCGAGAATTTCAAAATCAGGGGACGTGTATGGTTGGCCACTTCGGGTTCTCCGTCCATCCGGCTATGCGAAGAGTTTGGACTGCGATCGGCGCGAGCGGGGCTTATCGCTTGTAATTGGACTCCTTTTCGAGGGGAGTGAAGAATCTATAAAATAGCGCCGCAAGAGCCTTTGAGTCATTGCTTTTCTCGTCTTTGCTACGGTACGCATCGTTTTTGTATTTACTATTTTTATATATTAAACATTATTTTATTGGAACGGTTGTTGTTTTGTTTTCATTTTTAATAAATCCCAGTATTTGTTTTATTTATAACAAGCACAGTGTATGAAATACCGTTATGTAAACCTATTTGTTACGAAGAATGAAATTTGCCGCCAGTTGTCTTTCGATCCTTGTCATCATCGCACTTCTCTTTTGTATATATTTGTCGTTATTAAAGATTTTGTACACGTCAACCGACTTGTTTTTATTTATTGAAACGGCTACATGCGATTAAGTTCGAATGTAGTGTGTACTGCTCCGTCTGTTATTTTTTACATATTTCGCATGTTTTTATAGATTCCTTACTTGTCAATATTGAGTAATCTTCTTATGAATCACAGTGTATATTCGGGAGCATTTGTGCAATTTTTCCAGATATCAACAAAAAAAGTTTTCATGAGTTTTAAATATCAAACATTTCTGTTATCAATTTTTTTTTAAATAATTTATATATATTATTCATATTAAATAAAGAAAGATAGGTAAAATACAGAAACTTCAATTCGTAGCCAATCTAAAAAATACTCTTTAAATCATTAATGTACTATAGTATGAACCAATCTATAATTATTTTTTAAACATTAATCACAACCAACTATAATTTTTGTTTTCATTTTTGATCGATGTTTCAGCTTCCGATAAAAATCCCTCTTTGAGACTATAATAATAATAAACAGTAAATTATAACATCTCACTATAAAAATAACATAATTAGATAGTTATAAAATTATAATACAGAAAAATATATATAAAGACTGTCTCATTATGTACTCATGTCTGGTATTAACTGCAGCCTGCAGTTAGTTCCTATTATGAAACGTGTTCGTGTCCTATATAGTTATTTTATCAATTACTATACTACATTGTTACAATAAAACCTTTTATGAATAAAAGTACTAATAACTATAAAGTAATATTTTTTTCTATGTTAACTATGTGAAACGCCAGCAACTCGTAGTCATTATGGTTCCCATGTTGATTCTTAACAATAATGACGATTTTTTTTTAAATTTTTCTTTTTCGTTTTAAATTTCAATTTCTGCATACCAGTAGTAGTCTAATATGATAATCATATGAAAACACACATTAACATACTCACTGTTACTTGCTGTTAAACGTTTGCCACAGAGTTCGCTGTTTTGCTAAGCTCTTGATGATTTTTTATATATTTCTATATCTTCTTGCTTTTATATATAATTTCATAAGAAACAGTCGAAGGTTTTATATAAACGTGAAAATTCCGTTCGCTTTACATGGGAAAAGTCAGGAAAAGTTTATAAAAAAATAACCGGAATTGGTAGTTCAGATTTTTCCGGTAGATACCGCTGTTTTCGAAATCCCTCAATATTTTTACATGCAACAGAGAGAAAGCAAAAGCCAGAGCGAGAAAGGGAACAAAAGAAGCAAAGCTAGGGGGCAGAGATTTATCTTTCTCCTCTCACTGCGCTCGCTCCCCTCCCACTTTGTTTTCTTCAAAAACATGCATTTGAACGAGCAACCTCACAGTGTATCGCCGCCTGGCGGTCAATTCTGTCTTGAAGTCCTGCCGTGTAATTTGACACGATTTTAGCGGAGTTTTCACTCCTTACTACTCTACATAGTTTTATGTAAAACCATATTTCGAAATTTTCCATGTGCATATACTGATATATATATATATATATATATATATATATATATATATATATATATATATATATATATATATATATATATAAACACTGATGCGTTGTTACAATATATTTAAGGTTGAACTGAATTAGACCAAACCGTGAAGCCGGGCCGGTTTTACTAGCAAATTTTTTTTACAGAACAAACATTTACTACTTTCAACTGTATGAATAAAGAAAATGAGAATGTAATTATTGATATAATATACGCAGAAGTACATGTTCCTTCATTAGTGGAAACTTGTGATTTTTTTTAATCCAATGTTCAAATTGTCAGAGAATAAGTATTAGAACTTAATAGTGCCATTAAATTTTTTAAACTATATTCTTAAATTTATTTGAAATGTCGGTTACTTACGCTCAACGAGGTAGACCACCTCCAACTCCAGCTCAAATACAAAAGGTATGAGTTATATTTTTCTTACTATTTATTTTTTAACCTAACATTTGTTTTAATTTTACTTATTTTTAGATGTTGGATGAAAATAGTCATTTAATACAGACAATACAAGATTTTCAAACTAAAGGAAAGTCTCAAGAATGCGTACAGTAAGTGATAAAAATTCTAATTATAATGTTTATAGTTTTAAATATAAATTTTGTATTCACATCTAAAATTGTGTTTAGGTATCAACAAATATTGCATAGAAATTTAGTTTATTTAGCATCTATTGCCGATGCAAATCAAAACATTCAAGCACTACTTCCAGTAAGTATGTTTTTAAATTAAGATAATACTATTTCCAAAAGGTGTTTCGAATATATTTAAATTTAATATTTTAATATTTTAGGCGCCTCAAACTATATCTAATGGACCTCAGCATAATATGATGGCACCACAAGGTCCACAAAGTGTTCCTGCTTCAACTGGGCCTGGAGGTGACATACCACCTAATACTCAACAACCATTACCAATGGCTGGATTCAATCAAGGACAAGCCATGCCACAGGCAGGCTATAGAGGACCAGTCATGCCTGGACAAGGACCAGCAATAAACCGTAAGATTCTTTCAAAATAATACTATGTATTTAGAAAGTGAAATTCTAAGAGAAAAATATTATTAAACAATGTTTTTAATATATTTATTATTTGTTGCAATAGGTCCACCTCCAGGTCCTGTTCCACAACAGTATCGAAGTAACCAACAAGGATATCCACCTCAACAACCTCCCCAGCAGGGTTATCATCCAACTTATAATAATCAAGGACCTACAGGAAACTATCAAACTCCTCAAAATACTAACTATGTACCAGGTCAACCAAATCAATATGGTCCGCCAAATCCACCACAGCAACAAGGATATCCTACACCAAATCAACCCAATTATGGTCCTCCTGCAACAACAGTCAATAATTATGGACCTCAGCCGGGTGGATATCCTCAGAATGCTAACCAGCCTCCTGCTGGGTATGGACCACCACCTCCAAATCAACAAGGCTATCCTCCTACTAATGCCTCTCAACAAAATTTTCCAACTGTGGCTCAGCAGCAACAGCCAGGACAGTATGGAAGTCCAAGTCCACAACCAAATTATCAGCAACCACCATCACAAGCACCACCTCCTCAAAATGCATATAATCCAAATCCTCAAACAGGAAATTATCCTCCACCTACAGCTCAAGGATACCCTAATAATGTTCCACCACAGCAACAATATCCTCCTCCACCATCATCAAATACTCAACCACCTCAGCCTCCTGGATCACAGCCACCTCAACCAGTTCCTCCGCAACCTAATTATGGAAATCAACCAAGCCCAGGTCCTGGAAGTGGTCCATCGCAATATGGTCCTACATCTACCGCTCCACCATTCAGTGCAACAGCAGTTAGTGGTGCTAATACATATGCTCAAAGCACTCAGCCTGTATGTACTCCATCTGCATCCACACAAACTTGTTCACCAAATAGTGCACCACCTCCAACATCTCAACAAGGTAATTACCCACAATCAGCACCTCCAAGTTGGGGCAATCCTGTTCATTCATCGCATCAACCTCCACATCCACAATCCCATCAAACACCTCATCCACCCTCACATCAACCTAGTCATCAGTCACCACACCCTTCACATCAACAACCATCGCCACATCAATCTCATCAGCAGCCAACTTCACATCCTCCACATCAACAACAGCACCAACCTCCTCCACCTCATCAAACTCCGCATCCACCACCTCATCAGTCACCTCAACAAGCTCCTCCTTCTCAGACTCCACCTCAACCACCACAACAACAACCACCTAGTCCTGCTCCTACAGGCTTCCAACCTCCTGGTGGTCCACCTCAAGGATCCGGTGGTCCACCTCAGCCTCAACCTCAGAATACTTATGGGCCACCTCCTCAATCTCATCCCGCAACAACACAAACATATGTTCCTCCAACACCAAGTGGACAACCACAAGTTTACCCTCCTCATCCACCTCAACCAGGTCAGCATTATGGACATCCTCAGTATCCTCCTCAAAATTATCCTCCACCACCAACTGGTCAGGGATACGGACAATACCCACCACGACCACCTACAGGTCATATGCCTCCACCTCCAGGGCCACAAGGACCTCCTCCTAATCAGTACGCTGGCTATGGTTATCAGCCTCCTCCGCAATGAAAAGAATAATTATATATAAGAGTTGAAAGATGAAGTTATTTTGCTTTTATAAATCAGGAAATTACATGTCTATAACAATGAATTTATTAGTAGTTTCGATAAGTAATGTATCTTATATCTTTTATATTTTTTAGTGGTTGATATATTTTGCAATGCTTACTTTATGAATTTTTAGTTTTTTAATTTAAAAACAAATGCTGTACAATTCAAACCTTTTCAAAAAGGAATGTGGTCTGTATATTTTTAGAATATGTATAAGGTAAAAAGTAATATAAGCAAAATTTTTTTTTATATTTTATAAAAGAAATATTGAATCTAATGATAGAAAATAAGTGAAAGCAATTTAAAAATTTTTTGCATTACTATTTTACTGTAAATTGTATATGATATAATTCTAAATATTGTAGATGGTTTAACAGGCTCATTCGTCTGCACAATGTTTTGACATAGCATTGACTCATATTTATTAAATATTATTTTAATTGGAGAAAAAAATATTTATTGTTACTTTAATTCAAACAAAAAAACTTTATTTAGACGAATTAGCCGTTAACTACACAAATGATATTTGTATTTCTATGACTGTCAATAGATTTAATTGATAACTGGTAGTAATGTAACAAACAAAAGATGTTTAAACGCATTTATTTAAAGACTAGGCATTCTGTATTAAATTGATTAAGAAAGGTATAGTTGACTATGTTGTGAAATACTTTTTTTTTTTAATTTCTTGATAAAAATATATATTGCATATGAATTAAGTAACTTGTCAAAAAGTACTATTTTAATTTTGCAATTTCTGAATTTTACATCAGATTTGGAAATATAAATTCTTTACTGTAATAGTGTACATTACATTTCTTTGACATACTTTATGATTGAAAAGATATATTTTACTATTTAAATTGTAATGAAATCTTGTTCTTACTTTTATTCTTTGTCATTTAAAATAAATAATTTACATCTTTGTAAATGATTTTATACATTTATGTATATAATATAATTTAAAAATAGCAAATAAGAATATTTTTTTTTAATATAATATTAAAGCTCATCTTTTCTTCCTTTTTTACTTATTTTGCAATCACAGTCATGTGCAGGATGTATAACAGCCTCCATTTCAGGAAATACTTGCACGGTACTTTTCAATCGTTTACTCCATTCCTTAAATCATATGTAATTAAAATAATTTACTATACGTATAATATTATTAGTTGACTTGAAAAATTCTTACATGAAACAAGACAATATGATAACAAATAATATTTTGTGGCATTAAATGATTTCTTGTATATTCTCTTGCTCTTTTGATAATTTGCTGGCATTCAAATTCATTTTTTATAGCCCAATTTACTTTACTAACCAAATCTGATAAGTCACTCTTTATTGAAATAAAATGTTTATTTGATTCAATATCATTATAAAAAAATTCATAATATTTGGAATTTTGTTTAAAAACTAAAGAATCTCCAGCAAGCAGATATGGAAATCTGTAAGAAGCTACTGATCCATCAATATTTAATTGATATTTGTACTAAAATATAATTTTTCTCTATAAATAATAAATAAAATTTTCTAAATATAGATTTAAAAGAAGAATTTTTAGAAAAGAATACCTCAAAAAAATCAAAAAAAGAAATATGCTTTTGTGGAGGACCATATTTTTTTGTTTCGTTTTTGAAAAAGAAAAAATTTGTTATAGATGCATTAAAAAGATGTGGATTTTTTTTTGCTATATCAATTAAATTGAGACGCTCTCTATGAGAGTCTCTTCCTCTCCAAAATAATTTTTTTACTTTTTTATTCCAAGGTAATTTTGTACTTCCTTGAATAGATAGCATGTCTAATATTACTCTATAATAAAATTTAAAATACTTTATTAATAAATAATAAAAAAAATAAAAAGAAAGTTCAGAAAGTAATGAAATGATATTTAAAAAATAATTTCTGATAATTTACTTTCCCATTGCTTCCATTGAGGACTGAGTAATGTCATATGATGGAAGAACAATATCATTAAAGTCTTCTGAGCCACACCATGAAAAAATAGGAACATTTTTCTCTTTTTTAGGAACTAAAGGCCAATCTCCTAAATTCATAAAAAATTCAATATCTGGTAAAATAGTTTTCCTTGTTAAAGATAATAAAATTGAATCACTAAATATTTTAAATCCAATATATTTCCCATAACAATTTCTGTAAATCTAAAATTATCATTAAAAATTTGTTTCAGATTATGTTAATATATGTTTTACATTCTTGAATAAGACTTACTCTGTTTGATTTAATGACATAATGGCATATGCTAAAACTGTCCGGCTTATTATATTTTGAAATAATTTTATTTCTTAAATTATCAAAATTTACGTAATTAAATAGTTTAAGATCTTCTATAATCTGTTGATTATTTTGATTGCAACCATTATTGTTAATCCATGACTGAATTGAAGGATTTGGACAATAACATTCTTCTTCATATATTGGACCTTAAAATATAAATTAATTTGAAACTTGAAATTAGGTTCTAAATTTGATAAATTTAAAGATTTTTCAAAAATTATTATAATACCTTTTAATTCATAATTATGTAAAGGCACTATTGTATTTTTTACTTTAAGAATAATTTTAAAATTAAAACAAGTATTATAAACTCTGTATCTAATAATAAAACTACCATCTTTACAGTCAAAGACTTGTGTCCAAATATGACACTGTTTACCATGTTCTGTTTCTCCACTTATTTGTGAAAATATTATTTCTTTTCCTGGAGATTCTGTAATACTATAAAGTGAATAAATTATTTAGACAAATACTATGTATGTAAATTATAATGAAGTACCTACTTTTTACCATCTTTATTAACTAGTTGTAAAAAAATATATCTTGCTCTTAAAGTAATATTTTCAGGTTTCAATCCTGGACCCCAAACAAATGTCTTAATTGGATCAATATCATTGCTTTGAGTAGCATAAATGTTGTTAATATTATGTAAAAAGAATGAAAAAATAAACAATAAAAACAGCCACATTTTATAAAAAATGATTTATTTTTTCATGGAAATATATATAAATGTAGGTATTTTAATATAAAATATGTAGTTTTATGCATTTTTAATTTTTAAAAGTATAAGCATATATATGTTAAAATGGCAGAGATCAAACTGGAACAGAAAAAAAGGAAAACAGAAGAGGTAAATGCAGTGTTCGGACAGATATGCAGGAACTCTTCAGAAGAACTTTGTTTCTAGTTTTGTTTTTGGTATACTTATATACGTAGTATGTAGTTGCAGATAGTAACTACGTCTGATTATATCCACAATAGCCTCAAGTTAGTTTCAGGCTGTTCCATTATTTGACTCAGCCCTTAAACTTTAAAGTTGTCTCCAAACTCAAGACCTTCTATTGGCCTCATTAAAAAAGCACCTTTGGAACATAACATAGATCAAATATAGATCAAATTGATAGCACAGTTAGGGGTCTTCGCCTTAGTTTCAACTTAGTAGGTTTCAGCAAGCCTTAGAGAACAAAAAGAACTTTTAAAATTATAACTTACAATTTTATTTATATGATAAAAGTTGTAATTCCAAATGAATAAGTGTATTTCTTGTGTATGCGTGTGTGTGCGCGCGTGTGTGTATGTGTGCATGTGCTTAAACTTACATATAATTATTTATTACACTGAGTATTACAAAACTTGCAAAAGAGAAATGATTTTTATATAATTATTATATTCATGGAGGACCCTTTTTAGGCACCCATGTATACCAGTGCATACATAGAGGATAATAATAAGATTGTTATTTTTTTATTTAAATAAGTCTATAAGAATGTAAACTTAATTAAAAATGTTAGAAATATTTATTTTAATTTTTTAAAATACTTATTTAGGTCTGAAGAAATTTGTTTATAAATTGTTTATTTTGTTCATTTGGACTTATGGACCCTTATTTGGAACTGCTCATGTATTATTAATTAAATTCATTTTTACAATACATTATATAAAAAATTGAATAATTTTTTTAATGTAATATTAATATTTTTAAAATAATTAAACCTGTTGTCTATGAAATCTATGATATGAATAAAAAAATGTCTTTCTGTACTTTTATAAGAATATCTAATGTTATACATCCAATGATCTAATGCAGGATTTTTATTTATTCATATATATTATCTATCATTTAAATATATAAACATATGTAAATTTCTATACATAGCAGTATCAATCTAGCAATATAAATACCTAATCTTATACCGGATAAAATACAGCCTACTCACACACATACACACACACACACATGCAAACGCGCATGCACGCATATTATATATATATACATATGCATGCATAACGCAAATGATTACCGCTGAAATCATATTAAAGTAATATGAAGAGTTTATTAACTTATTTATTTAATTAATTTTATATCATGTCAATTTTTTTTTTAATTTAAAAAGTAATTTTTGTCTTTATATCCTATTTATAATTTATTGTTAAAGAAAACAACAATAGTAAAAATTTGTTTTATTGAAAGTGGTTTATCAGGTTTTATTTTTCGTGCTTTTTTGAACTTTGACTAGGGTAGTCATCGGGGCGGAGATATATATTATATAGTATGTATAGCATACGTGTACATATAAAGACGATATACACTCATATACTTATATGCACTGCAGGGCGCAGGCATCATACATCTCGTGCATTTAATTTTACTTCCGTTTAAGTGGAAACCAGCGATCCGGCGCTTGGTAGTTAGGTGAGAAATTTTTCGGCCATAAAAGAATCCGTGAATATTTTATTCATCTCTAAGAGTAGCGCGAGAGTGAAAAGAGATCACGATTGTTAGGTTTAGTCGAGTAAAACGCCTTTTGGCATTTTTCTCGTGTTTTAGGTAGTCCTGTTCAGCAGAGCGCGCACATCTTTTCTCCACGTCGTTCCAGGAAATAAGTAAAAAATGAGGAGTCCTACAACGAATCGGCCGTTGTTGCTGCACACCCCTTTAAATCAAGCAGTTAAACATTAAACATCGGCTATGCTCTCGAAAGGATACGAGATTTAACTAGACACGACTGCCACCTTCAACATCAACGTGACTTTGCTGTAGACTGGAAGCCATTTGTCTGCTTGTCCCGTTGCATCTCGTCTTTAGGATAATCTTCGTTTTGTTTAATTCGACTCTGTGAACATTTGTTTTCCATAATAAGGATATTGTTATTGAAAAAATAATGTGAGTGGATCGTAGTTTTATCGAGGAATACACCTCTTATAATTTCTAATTTTAATAATTCTTATATGCTTGGGCGTTGCCTTTAGGAAATGGAATAAATGTATATGGCCGATTTTTCTCGCGTATATTTTATTCTTTAGAAACAAATTTGTACACATGTACATAATTTTATTAAAAAGATACAAATGTGTCAAGGAAAATTTATTTAAGAAATACTTTCGAAATAAATAAAGTAGAATAGTTTTTTAAAGGTATCATGATAAATAATTTTAAAATATGGAATTTTTGTGACCTGAAAAAAGCGTATATAGTAGTACAAAGTGCGCGAAGAAATTGATAGAAAAAAATGCGAGAGCGAGAGCGAGAGAGAGAGAGAAAGAGAGAAAGAGACAATAATGGAGGTTGCGAGAGGAAGGAATAAACAAGCAAGCGAGGCGACGATTGGTTTGCTAAAAATAGTTTTCAGGGCGTATGACGTATTACAGGGTTGTTCTTATTGGTCCGTCGAGTGAAAGGTTGATGTTTACTGGTTGGTGCATCAGTGCGTAGCAACGCAGATGCGCAATAGTATACTGCGCAGGTCGAATTGGTATTCGCGGACGGAAAACGGAAAACGCGAGGGCCAGTTGGCCGTTTCGGGCGAGTCTCAACGCTGGCAGATCTTGCGCTTAGCTTAGCGCCTCGCACGCCTTTGTTCTTTTCATCACGCATTCCTTGCGCGTTGCAATTCTTTAGCTCTCTTTTTTCATTATAATTTTTAACCAGTTATTTTTGCGATTTCAAAACTATTCTATATTATCTTAGGCCTATATACATATATTTACATTAAAAATAAGAATCTGTAGATTATCAAACTGTTTCGTTTGCATGGATCGATACAAGGCGTTCTAAAATAGTTATCCTCCATATCAATTCCTTGTCTATTACTAGCGAATTTATTTTATACTATAATGGATAGAATTCAAGCTTAATTTTACGATAATTATTGTATATAGAATACGTCAGATATACGAAGAACATGCAACTCTACTGTTACAAAAAATGGCGTCCGTGGCCCTAGTTTATTACATTACGTAAACTTGGAACATATTTTTCGTGTTTCGTTACAGGTTCAATCATTTGTTCTTTGGCATAATGTTTTGAATTTACAAGAAGAAAAATAATTGGAGATATAAAATGGTGAGTTATTAATTGCAATGTGTAATAAAATTTTTCAATCGATAATACGTGTCGCGTATATCTGTACATACGTACTGAATTGCCTTGTGCAAGTTGAGAATTTTTGCTGCAGAGGGCGCTGCTGCATTTAATTGTAATTTCTGAACTCGTTCTATACAGCGTGGAAGAAAATATTGTGAAACTTTGGTGGGAGACAAGATCAATAACCTTTACTGGTTGACCCCTTGCCCCATTTCATGTTTGATGCTTACATCGAATTCCCTTGAAAATATTTCGGAAATATAAATATAAACATTTTGAATATTAGTTTATTATTGAGTTCAATATATTATTTTCTTTAAAACAATTTATAAAATCTTTCTAATTAAAACGGATTAATCATATACTCTAATGTTATTTTAATTATTTATTGAATTTTTTAAAATGAAAATTAATTTTTATAACAAATTTTAGTAGCTTTATTATTTATATGTTAGAGAATGCTATCTCTAAGTCAGACTAAAGTTAAAAGAAAAATTATATTCAATTAATATATATGAAGGAATTATGAAAATATGGAAAGTTCTTTTTATTATGTATTTTACTCAGTCGAATTATTTAAAAAATAAAAATTGAGGTTAACTTTTTGTTATTAAAGTTGACGATGTTGGCTTGAAATGAGAAGGTCTAAAAGAGTTCTTTATTATCTATAAAGAAAACTTCATTAGCCAGAAAAATCGTCATGAATAACATACTAATTTTATGTTTATTAATGAGTGCGTCATCACGGCCGATCTCTTAATGCGATTTCAGATTGGATTTGGAAATTTTTGTAGCACTATTTATTCATAGTATTTTTAGTCATAAGGTTTCAAGTTATAAACCATTTGGTAGATTATTATTTTTTTTAATTAAAAGAATTCATTTTGTATGCATGTTTTAGGGCCTAAAAATTTTGTTTCAAAGGAAAATTAAAGAGTTGCATTTTTTATTTGTATCATAAATAATTTTTCAAAATTCGTGATTTTTAGTAATATTAAGTGACATTTTAGATGGTAGTTTTAAAAAATGAATTTTTTGGATTAAATTACTTCTTAATTAAACCTAGAATAAGTATATAAAAGGCTTTTTCAGTTCTTATGAATTAATAGTTTTATAAGTAAGCTGTTGCTTGTTGATTAGCTGGAAAAATTTAAATCAAGATTTTTTTCTTAAAGGCAAATTTTCAAAAATGGCATTCACAATGTAGACAAATAATTACATTCAAAATTTAATAACATGCTCACTAAACCTATACAAACGAACAACTTGAATTAGAATTTTAAAGTATTCATCATTATTTTTTTTTTAGTCAAGTTGAATTTATTGGAGAAAAATAGAAACGTTTTATTTTTTAATAAAAAAATTACTTTAATTTCACAATTTTAGTCTGATCTGCAGTTCAAAATGATCTTTTTATTTCTGATATAAATAAAATCCTGAAACTTGGAAGTCATTTAATATCCTTTTTTTTTTAAATTTCTTCAACAGCCTGATATGTCAGAAAAATAATATTTATCTACAGTTTATAATTATTCAGTTCAGATAGAAATAAAAATGTGATGGAATTTTATTAAATCAAATCCCAGAAAGACTTAAAAACTAGCTACCACATATTAGGACCTCCTGAATAATTTTTTTTTTTATAATTATTATTAAATTTCCTTTTGTGTATTAAATGACACTTTAATTGTTTTATTTTTTTCCTTCATTTTCAGCCTCGTATAGATCCATTGTCATTGCTTAGGTGCCTAAGTGTTTTACTAGGTCCTAATGGGGGTATCAAAAGCAAAGAGGAAGTCATTCGGTTAGCTAATCTGATGACAAAGTTCTCTAAAAAACTTGTTTCAAAATGTATTTATATACAAATTTTAAAAAGCACCAATCCAGATCTGCTTAGCCAGTAAGTAAAATTGTTGTTATACTAATTTATTTTAGTCAAAGATTATCTATGCATACTAAATTATATATCTATTTGTTTTGAAAAATAAATATTATAATGAATAATTTAATAGTATGCAAAATAAATTATAAGGAATTCTGAACCATTGGGCGGTTATAGTTGATTGGCCGAACTTACTGATATGTATTCCACATGAATATATCATAGAAAAGCTAATATATTCATTTCTTTAATTTATTAAAAAGTTCTTTGTTGTACTATTTTGTTATAGATTTATGGGTGCAGGCGGTTGGAATTTGATCCATATGTGGCTTACAGATGGTATCTTGGCTAAAAATTGGCCATTAATTCAAGAATTGTTAGAACTTTTATTATTATGTCCAGTTGATATTGAACGTTTAAAAAGCAACAATTGTCCCAAATTAATTAAAGGTTTATCAAAAGAAGGCAGCCATCAAGGTGTTAGAACACTAGCCAGTCGTCTCGTAGAACAATGGCTGAAAATGGTCAAAGGAGAAGCAATGCCAAATACAGTGGCAATGCAATCTACAGCAGCTCCATCTTCAATACATTCATCTATTTCTCAAAATTCTATAACCCAGTCTTTACAACATAATGCGAGTATTAATCATGTTGCTAGTCATAATATTAATAGTGAAAATGCTGTGTCGGTTTCAAATGACTCTTCAATTACTCAAAACTCTTCTGCGCAATCTGCTCAAGTTCAGCAGCAGATATCAAAAAACTCTTCTACAAAATCGCAATTACAAATTTCTACAAATGCTCTTGATAAAGCACAAACATTATCAACTGTTCCTATATCTTCGGTATATAAAATTACAATACGTGATGGAAAACAGGTTCTAACACAAGTTCAGACTGATGTAGCTAATATTAATGCAATAAGTGTAAATAGTTTAAATGCTGAAGTTAAAGGTGATGTTTTAGACAAAGTGCTTCCAACAGAAGATGAAAAACAAAAATCTGTAGATAAAAGTGATTCTTCTGTTGAAAGGATATCCACAGATCAAAAACATGTTACAGATGATAGGTTAAAAGATGTTTCAAGTGAAGTGAAAGAAAATGTAAGCAGGTCAAAAGATGCTCATGAAACAAGTGATCTGAAAAGTAAAGATCAAAGGGATGAAAAAGATATTATTAGCGATAATAAATCAGCTAGTGACAAAGAAAATCGTGATAAAAAAGATGATAAGAAAAGTGGCAGCGTTGGTAGTAGTAGTAGCTCCAATAGTATCAGTAGTTCAAGTTCTGATAAAAAAAGTAGCCATTCTTTGTCTTCTAGTAAAAGTTCAAGTAAACACAGCTCCAGCTCAAGTAAGCACAGTTCCAGCAAGCATAGTTCAAGTTCTCATCGTTCCAGTTCTAAGAGCAGTAGCAGTAGCAGTTCTAGGAGCAGATCTTCCAAAGATAAAGAAAAAGATAAACAACACTCTAGTAGTTCTTCAAAAAGTTCAACTAGTAAATCTAAAAGTGATCGAGATAAAGAAAAAGAAAAAGAAAAAGAAAAGCTAAAAAAAGATCAAGCTGAAAAGGACAAAGCAACATTGGAAAAACTCCAAAGTCAATCTTTAAGTTCAAAGATGGGAAAAATTCCCAAAAAGAAATCAGAGGATGAAAAATCTGGCGAGTCTCCTTCAAGAAAGTCTTCAACTGATTCCAAGGACAGTTTTAAAGAAAACAAAGATAAAAGTGATCTAAAAAAAACATCAGTTCACGAAAAGAAAAATATTTCTATATCTATTGAAAATAGAAAAAATTCTCAAGATCTAACGTCACGACCTAAGACTGTTAAAACATATAACTCAAAATTCAGGTCAACGGGTTTAGAAGAAGAAGTTAAACCTCTTTCCAGAGGAGTAAAAAAGATTGTTCCTGTACCTGACAAAAAAATATTGCCTCCAAAATTACCATTAAAAAGACCCTCTCCTATGAGAGACACTGGTCCTACAACAGACAAGAAACCAAAGCTTTCATTGGAATCTGCAGGAACTCTAAATGAAGAGAAAAAAGGAGGAATCAAACTTATTCCAGCTAAACCAAAGTGTATGTATATTTCTATTTGCTATTTTTTATAAATATTTATTTTTGATTTATATTTTTTTGCATATTTTATTATATTTATATTAAAATATTTTTATAATTTTTACATGCCTTTTGTTATAAAAGATTTTTTAGTAGTTATATATCATGGAGAAATTTAAAGATAAATTCCTAAACTTGAGAAAAGCAAAATAAAAATTAATATTAGGTTAACAGTATTTTTATTTATAAGCTATTTAATTTTCATTTTATGAATATTAAGTCAGCATTAAATTTGTAGTAACTGATATTCAGAGGTAATCATAATTATAAAATTGTTGTGATCAAGCATTTTATGGAAAGTGGTTTAATTTTATTTGCGATTTCCAATAGATCCTTTGAATATCGGTAACTGTTAGAAATATTTGTTCTAACATTTGGATATTGAGTTTGCAGGTGGGCTGTCAAAGGAGCGATTGGTGCAAAGTTACTTTATTTCTCTATTATCCAGATATAATAAATATATTTGGCAATATTGTTTTTTAATGAAAGCTCTTTAAGTTTACTGCATTTTTGTTTTACTAACTAACGAATTCTTACAGGCTTTAAAATAGTATTTTTAATTATTTTTATTTTTAAGATTACTATATAAAGTTGTTACCTAAATAATATCCTTTTATGGTAATAGTTCCTGTAAAATATTTAGCGTGAAAAAAGTAGTGAGTCTATGAAATCCAGTTTACATGGAATATTTCATCGAAGCTTAAGAAGAAAGAAGTTCTTGGATCATGCAACATCAATTTTTTATAAATGTGACAAGGATCCAGCAGGTAACCTTCGATAACAACAATAATTAAGGAAACTTGTGCATTTTTTCACAATGAAAACTGATAAAATATAAACAAAAGAACTTTAAGTAGCGTCGTTTTAGAGTTTAAGAATGAATGAGCGTGTGAGAAAGTTTAAAAATATTTTTTAAATTTCCAACGTGCGAGCGGTAATCGTTTTTTAGGTAAGGCAGCAATGAGCAAATTTTTGTCTATCCATTTTATTATTCCCTTGTACATGTAAACCCTTTTAAAGCTTTTCAATAAACGATCAGAAATCTGGAAAAATACATTGAACTCTTGGGTTTCTATTATACATAACGTTATTTTTAAAGAGAAAACTGAACAATTCATTCACGCATGCTATTGAGTCGAGCCCATCCAGATTTCCATCCTCTCGGTAAATTGATATCAGTGAATTAAAGAGAGAAAAAATGTTTTCATTTATTTATTTAAAATGCTCACATAATGTTCTCTATTTTAACAAATAATATGTACATATCAAATACAATTTTCTATATTTTTATTACTGTATAATATAATAGTAATAGAAAGAAATTAAGAATTTTGCCTATTTTATCTGAGCATATAATATTGTTTTGAGAAGGTTTAATGTTAAAAACCATTATCTACACATATGAACACAAAAATCAACCACCCCGTCGTGTGACACTATTTCGACGCGTAAATAATTCGGGAAAGCAATTAAATTTAATCATTATTAGTCATTTCGCACGAATACCGAAGAGAATAGAAATTTGCCTTGGACACGATTATTCCCAATTCCCTATGAGTGAGAATGAGCTAGTTGATGAATGTAAATCGCGTAATGCCCACGTCGTTTAATTATTATATTATGATTAAATTATTTTGATTGAATTTTAACAAAAAACAGTGAATAAGTTACTTCAATTTGCTAAATTATTTTATATATTTATTTATTTATATCTTTTTATATTCGTAAAAATATGAAAAAATTATTTAGTATTAGAATCTAACTTAATAAAAGCTATAATTTAGTACAATTATAAAGAATAGTATATTTTTTGTTAAAAATTAAAAATTAATTAGTCTGTAAACTGTTGGTCTTTTATATTTTCAAAATTTAATAAATATAATTTGATAAAAATTTCAACTTCAGGATATTATTCATTATTATTATTATTATTATTATTATTATTATTATTATTATTATTATTATCAATATCGTAGATTTAATCACTATATTGTAATGCAAAGATATAATTCTTAGTATAATTGTAATTCAAAGATATAATAAAAAAAGTATTAGGATAATTTTATCATTAAAAATTATCATTATGATTTTCAAAAATAATTTCCTTAAACATAAACGTGGGATTTACGCAGTATTTTCAGAAGTGAAAATGTGAAAATGCATATGCCATTTTTAAATACAGAAAACAAATGGAAAAAGCAAAAAATGTAATAATAAATTAAACGGCGTTCTGAAGGAAATAAGGGGACTCAAAAGAGCTGCAACTATTCAGAGGCTCAGAATGGAAGGCGAAAAGTCCGACTGCTACGGATCATCGCAGCTTCTCTTGTTTGAATCCTCGAGGAAAATCCTTTTTCCGCTCAAGAGTTACTTTTGCATACAGGCAATTTGAAAATTATAAAAAAAATACTTAATTCGTGTTTTTTTTTTTTTAAGTTTGAAAAATTTAGTTTCGAAAGTAGATTTTGGTAATACAAAAATATTATAAAATTTTAACAGATTGAGCTTGTTTTTATTGATTATAAAATATAAAATCGATCTTAAAAATAGTATAATAATTAATGGCTAAGCAATATGGCTAATGAAACACTAAGCAGATCGGTAATGGCAATGGATGTTTTGTTCGAATTGACATCGATAAAGCTGCATGAACGATCTCAACGTGCCTCAAGCAGATCATCTCACGGCTTTGCTGTGATATATCCAAGTCCAAACGTGTCGAGATTTCTCTCTCTCTCTCTCTCTCTCTCTCTCTCTCTCTCTCTCTCTCTCTCTCTCTTTCCCTCCCTCCCACTCTGCGCTACCAACCCTACTACCTGCCTCTCTCGCTCCCCCCTCTCTCTTATACTCTCATTCGTTATCCCTCTCTCCCTCGTTTATTCTAACTGTACCTATCTCTTCTCTCCCTCGCACACTTGTGTGTCGTACTATCGTGTATGTGTATATATATATATATATATATATATATATATATATATATATATATGTATATATATATATAGATTCTCTACAGCTCCACTTGGTCCTTGCGAGGTGGTGGCAAGCTATATAGCGGACTTGCGCAACGACCAACGACCCGACATACGCATGCCGAGCTTTGAAAAGGTGGGGAGGGAGACAGCCGGACGGTCGATGTTTTCACGACGGTTTGTGGCTCGCTCGCTCGGTCTTTCGAGCGCTTTATCGCCGCTACTCCACGCGTCAATCTGCCAAAGCCCTGCGCACGTGCTTTGTGCCAACTCCAATTGAGCGCACACGCAAAATCTTCCGATTTTATTCGCAGATCATTGTGAATATCAAAAACGCAGGATCGCTTATTCAAAATGACGCAATTTCTTTATTGTTAATTTAAATTATTTGTCCGGCACATATCAGGGTTCTATTACTTCGTTCTTTTTAATATTAAATTACTTTTAAAAAAATTACCTCAATTTTTTTAAAATCGTGGATAACATTGCAATTATACGCACTAATAACATGTTCATTAGTGAACAAAATATCTGAATTCATACTTTCCGGAATTCCTGTTCAATTCTCTTATAACTATTCAAGGGATTGAAGTGTAGTTATTAAAACGATAAAATAAAAGATTTTCATTTGTTCAAATTTAATTTATCTATATTAAGTAAAAATAAATTATAACGCTATCGCTAATGATGTGCCGTTTTAATAAAAAAAGGGATTAGTAATGGTTTCACTTCATGCTACAATATAAAATAAACTTTATTTTGAAATTTGCAATATTAATGTTATTAAATATGGTTATTTGATAATCATGATCATTTATTTGAAATACTACTTTAAATACTTTATTATAATAAAAGTAATCATGTTAAATGTATACTTTAGAAGCAATTGTTTTCAATAATTACTTTGAATATGTATTTTTACTTTTTCAATGCTAATTTAGATAGATGAAATAGAATTTGCTTACATTTTGATCTAGAAAATAATTTTGCTTTATTCTTCTGAAAACGGTATTCAATGAATTTTTTTTCATATTGTTAAAAAATTAAAGAATATATTTCAACATGATAAATATTAATAACAAATCGATACATTCGCACTTAATAGTAAAAATGCAATAAATCTAGTGAAATAATTTTTGTAGTGTAATATGTAATACGGTTTCCTTCAGCGCGCTATCGCGCGCTTTAATATGTTTAACATCTTTGGAAATTAGTTTACATGTTATTTAATCGATAGAATAAAATATTGAATAGCTAGTAGGTTCTAAAAATTATTTATTCATAATTAACTCAAGGGATACCAATTTAATTCTTAAAAATACCGTTCTAATATGATGGAATATATGTATTGCGTATTTGTGTTTATGTACTATGCAATAATTATTGTTTTAATTGTTACTTTTAAAGTTTTAACGTTTTTGGGTACGAGTACGACATAATTGTTCTATTTAATGAAAGTACTTTCAATCATTTTCGTCATAAACAAAAAGTATACAATTTAAAATCGTTTATATCAAATGGTAAAAGTTGGCTTAGTGTTATATATTAATTTAAGGCCGTCATATTTACGCGAAAACTGAAAATGCATTTTGCGTTTTCAAAGTCATTTGATACATTATCATCCAGCTTCTTTAAATTATTTCCGCGATTTTTTTCGAACGGATTATTGATATCTTAGAAAATCTACGAAGCCTATAACGATTTAGTTCTATTCTCATAGATTAATCACAATACAGATTAATGTGCTTCAATAAAATGTTTTACGTTATAAAGTTATATTTTTTTATAGTTTCCAGTAAGCAATACAACTCGAGGATTTGGAATTAATGATGTTACTTTATATTACATCTTATACTAGTTTATAAGTCTTTGAGCACGAAAACTGATTTTATTTTTTATATGAATTATACGTAGGCATCCAATATACAGGAAGTAGCCCGTATATAACGACTGTTTCAACCAAAAATAAATTTTGAAAATAGATCATTGCATTATTTTATGATTTTACTAACTCGTAATTATTATCCAAGATGACATCTTCAGCATTTTAATAAAATACAATTAATGTATACCTGATCCTTTATAAATGTTTTATAAAAATCCACATGTTTTATAATTTAAATCATTTTTAAAATAAAATTACAGGAAGAAACTTGCACCAATCGCTCGTAAATAAGATATTTCAAATTCAATATCAATTTTTCTTATAAATCCATGCGTATATACACTATGATTAGACTTGTGTCATAATAAAAAATTTTTGCTTTATTTTAATTTCAGTGATGTTTTTACAAGAAAGCGATATGTTTATGGATGCACTTACGGCTTCTACAAAAAGTAAAGAACCAAGGAAAAGAAAGCGACGTACTTCAATTACGAAGGACGGACCTCCTGATCTAAAAAAATCTGAATCTGCTAATAATGAGAATCATCGGGATAATTCTTCCCCACCTTCTTCGCCAGTATCGCCATCGTCGCATTCCGGATCTAATAAAGATACTGACGATAAATCACTTTTAGCTTTAAAACCTACATTTAAGGTAATTTATTACTCTATTTTTTATTAAATATATGTAGAATGAGCTTGTTATTAATTATGAATATTTATTTAGTTCTATCAAGATACTTTGGAGACTGATGAAGAAAAAGATGATAAGAATAAAGAGAAATCATCAAATGCGTCTTCAAAAGAAATGGATGTTGACAATGAAGATATAAAAAAAGAGAAGAGTAGCAAAGACGACGATGATGAAGACGACGATGCTACGAGTAGGAGTAGAAGTAAGGATATGATTTTTTAACAGACTCGTCAATAGCACAGTTTATTTTAATTCAATTAAATGATTTACTTATTATTTATAAAATTTTCAGCTCCGACGCCAGAAAATGATTTTTATGATAAGAAGAGCTCGGAATCTCCAGAAGACCCGGCAGCTGCAGTGAGTGAAGCTTTAAAAAAAGAGGATCATGTAACGTTAGAAAAACGACCTCTTGGAGTTTTGAAAAGCGTGTTAATTCTTCAAAAACGCAAAGGACCGAAGAAAAGTTTAAAATGGAAAACTGATTTGGAATCTATACGTTACTTTGAGTTAGATGAAACCGAACGAGTAAATGTTACAAAAACATTTACAGACATGAAACAAATGGAAAAACAAAATGAAAGAGAAGCTTTCCAAATGGCAAGAAAATTAAGTAAGTTTATTCGTTTTTCTGGAAAATAAAGTATTTCATTAAATCAAAATAGTAATTGTGTTGTATGTTGTCTATAGGTAGCGAAGATGTGATGGAAGAAAAAACAACCTGGAAGTCTTTGATTCCAATCGATTTACCTCCTGCACTTGTAGAAGCGGGGAAGGATAGTCGAGAAAAAGATATTCAATACGCACGCGAAAAAGGAATTCTTCAAGCTCTATACTTTAATCGCAGCATGTAAGCTTTCATTACTATTACGTGAATTTTCTTTGTTGAATTTCTAAATTAATTCCATATTTTGTTATTAGGATACCTGACTCTCCAGCAGAGCCTGATGAAGAACGCCATCATATTTTCATTGAGCCAAAATTAATCCCATTAGATGATCTAACGGGAAATAAAGATAGCGAAAAAGATTTCTCTAGTATACCATGGCCAGAACCAAAACCACAATTGCCAGCTCCTTCAACTATAATGCAAACTCCATATTTTCCTACATTCCGACCTAATCAGCAGCAAATTCTCGCTCCAATGGGCACGCAACCACCAATGACGTCTATTCCTCAACAAATGATGACTCCAATACCGCAGATGACACCAGATATAACAACGACGATGCCGCCCACTACTGGTGGTGGCGGATGGAGGACTGGAGACGGCAAAATTGTAGTACCAGATCCTGGCATGACCCCCATGTCTACAATACCTAACAATTTTTCTCAGGGTATGGAAAACACTCCTATGGTTCCGCCAGGTATGATGGGACCTCCTATGTATAATCAAGATGGCTATATGATGGGTCCTGAGGAGATGGGATTCAATAACTTTCAAGGACCACCTGGACCAGGAATGTATGGAGCTCCAGGACCTGGGGGGCCACCGCCGCCTGGAGGACCACCGCCTGGTCCACCCTTTCAAGGTCCAAGGGGACCACCGATGCATGGGAATCGAGGGAGGGGTGGACCACCAGGACCCGGCTGGTTTAGAGGCGGTCCTCCGAGAGGAATGCCGTGGAGGGGGGGTTGGAGGGGTAATGGAAAACAGTCGCCCGTATGTAGACAGTTTTCTAAAAGTGGATATTGTCGCGCGGGTGACAAATGTCAGTATCTACATCCCGGAGTTAATTACCCCCCTTTCTGAGGCAAAAACTTGCAGCTATAAGCACAGTGTTAAATGATTAATAATTGACAAACTTTTAAGCTGCAGGTCGGCGAAGTTTGGAAGGTACTCCAATGTGATAATGCAGTCTTCGGTATAAACACGTTGTAGTGATAGTGTTCGATATACACTTACGAGATAATTGAGTATAATCGACCGTAAAAGTATTCTCGATAATATACTCCAGCTGATTTGTGATCCACATAAAGACGATAACTTTGTAAATGTTTGAATAATATCGCACATGTGGAAAATCATACAAATTTGACTTATAACTCAAATGAAATTAAAAATGAAAATCGAATGGACAATGATATATTTTTTTCATTGCGGGTTGTAAATAATGCAAATAAAATTACAAATTTACAAGAGGAATGTTCATTTTACTAAGAATATATATTAAAGCTTTTATTTGACAATGTAAATCATTCTTGTAAATACCATTGTATAATTTTGTACAGAAACCTAGTTCTAATGTAAAAGACTGTTTTATTAGATCTAGATATCACTGGGCAGTATAAAAGTTTACTGAAATGTTAAAATGAATTTTGATGATTGAATCGAATGTATAAGTTTAGTGAGCAGTGACATTTAGAATTTCATTAATAAATTTTAAGTATCGCGTTAGATAAAAATGTATAAAACTTTTTACAATTTATTTAAGGGAAGCGGTTAATTTTTTGTACTCAAAGAATAATTTTGTTTGTACATATATTTGTTATAAATGGACTGCTTAAAATACACATTATGCTTATTTTAACAACTGCAAATTGTTTTGATATTTACCTTTTATTACTAATTAAATATTTATATAGTATATATTATTATTTTTTTAAAAACGTTATGGAATAGATACAAGAACGCTATGAACGTAAGTATATTTATAGTACAATTTACATTTTCATCAAATTTACATTACTTTCTCGTACATAAGTTGTAATAATGGTGCTTTTACTATTATTTCTCGAGGTGTATTTTCTCTATATATTTGCTTATTCCTGAATATTATATTTGTTTACGGAACGTCACGCTACGTGGTGAATTTTGGATGGCAGGGTCTGGCAATGAAAATCTACTTAACCTTTAGACTGCCGGCATTTTTGCCTTATAAATTGATATTTTTGATGTGCAAAATTTATACATAAAAACACCTCATATGTCTAGAGTAGCTGTCAAGGTCACATGTAACTCATATATGAGCCAGTCCGGCAGTCTAAAGGTTAAAAGCTACATAAGGAAAAGCTGATGGAAGCTCAAAGATACGTGAGTTTATAAATTATTAACATTTATTTTCCGTTAACAAATTTGAAAATTTTCATGAAAGTTTCTTGTAAAAGTAAACAGAATTACTTTTTGAACATGATTAGTTTAGAACCTGTAATTAGTAAAGTCGTCGAAATTAATTCTCTTCAATCTTGTTGAGTACCAAACAAAAACGATTGTAATTTATAAGTTTAACGTTATTTAAAAAAGAAAAAAAAAGAAAAATCCACGTGCATATATTGGGGGGGGGGGGTAGATTAAAATTATTAGAAAAATGCTACTATGAAGGTTGATAAACGAAGGAATTTCGACATTGATTAAAAATCTGTCCATGTTGTTTGTAAACTTTCCCTTATCAGATTTAAGCTAATAGATTTTTATCCAATTGACTTCTATATGTATTTAATGGCCAAGGTGGGTAAGTTTTATTTCTTTGTGTTTATAAATTATTATATTAGTTCGTAGAAGCATCAGAATCACTCGTGCCTTATAAATTTTCTAGAGCGTTTGGTTACAAGATATTTGTGACATCTGTAAGGATTTTAGTAAGAATGTAGTCTGTCAAGCAAACAGATAAAGAAAAAAATAGCAATAAGTCTTATAATAAATATATCGATGCGAAAAGATATAAATACAGTTTAGTATTTATTTTCCTTTTGAGAATAATTAAAAAATCTTTTATCATCTACTAAGTATTTTATCTACTTATTTTCCTATATTTGATATAAAGATATAATGGTATAATTTTTTAATAGATATGTACATCCGTAAATATTGAGGTCTACACGATCTCATCTACAATGGCTTGATCGTTAGAGTGAACGACTTTTAATTCGGTAATCCAAAAGTTCCGGTCTCAATATATTGACACAAGTACGGCGCTCTAAAACTTTACGTATGCTTTGTTTATAAACTTATTACAGCAACAATCATAAGCACCATTATTTGGGAGCATAAACTGTATGACCTTAAGTAATAAAAAAGTGTATAAATATTAGAAGATTTTCTAGCAAGGCTGGGTCTGTACGTTATTCCTCTATATAAAGACAGGCAATACATACAGTGTAAATGGTATTCGCCAGCTCTAACTCTTTATATAGTCGGCCTTATAGTATTGTAGTATAAAAACGCGTTTTGTTTTTGAGCTTCAATTTTTGCCAACGTATAGGATCTGACATCAGGAAGAGGTAAAACCAGGTAAAATACAAAATGGTCGGTGAATGACCGGTCGTGTGAGTATAATTCATATAGATTGTAGATTGAAATGGGTAATGTAGAGAAGACATTGAAACGTGATTGATACCACGGTCATATTGTATTTCTCTCTCTCTCTCTCTCTCTCTCTCTCTCTCTCTCTCTCTCTCTCCCTCTCTAACAATGTAATTACGTCAAATGTATCTTTATCAGCTTATTGACATACAACGAAATTTTAACTCTACAATTAACCTTTTTTCGCCTTTTTAATTTTGTTTTATTTATTTATTGAGTATGTGTGCCGTCTAAGTTCGGCCTACTTATCGGGTTTTTGCAACTTTTCTTGCAAGGGGACTGGCGTGCACTGAAAGTATGTTTGATAACGGCATTATTAAATAGGATGATATATTCTATATGTGATTTACAATAAAAAAAGAAGCCGCCGTCCTATGAGACAAAAACTTGATAATATACGACTAATATACTATAATGTTGCGAAATCGAAATAAGTTATTTTTTGCTATGTAATAAACTTACAAAAATAACGAACTTCTAAAATTAAAAAAAATCATATCACGTGTATCTTGTCTTCAATTACGAATATCGTCAAGAAAATAAGAAACAAGAATAATTTGACAATCCAGATAATAAAAATCTGATATAAATTATAATGATTTTGTGCTTATCTTAAGAAATATTAAAAATACTAAAACTATTTCAAAATAAAATTGGCAATGATACTAACAAAAATCTTGTTTCTGGTATAATTGTTACTCTATAAAAGTGATGTTTTAGAAAAATGTGTTAATCAACTTGAAATAGATTGCAGAGGAAAACTTTTATATATATATATATCGAAGCGATTACCGAACCCAGTCTCTCTATACACATTAAGACTCCTTAAAAGATTTTTTCATTCAATACACAGAAAAATAATTGGGACTTATTTATAGTTCGTAGTTTTTAAATTTTTTGATGTACTTCTTTTTACATAATTCAAAAAAAAGCTTCCTTTGTAGGGAAAAATAGTATGTGCCATGCGAGAGCAAAAGGCAGTTAAAGGCCTTTTCAGACTCGGGTAAATTGACGTAAGCTTGTCCTCATCGGAAAACGCCGATTTTGCTCACTAGTGGTACAATTATTTTTTGGGACAAAATTACACCACAGGTGTGACCATTTACAATGCTATTGGGGGTGCAAATCGCCTTTGGAACATACATGAGACGTAGCGTTTAATCACCAGAGGTCTTCGTTCTCAGCAATTTTCAGCGCAGAAAGTTTTCTTCTTATTTAATTTTCTTCAGTATCACACGCCAATTGCCACGATCTTGTGTTCACCCGAGTATTATATAATAATATATATACACATACACACATTAATAAGCTAGCAGCAGCTACCAGGCTACCGATATAATACCAGATTATACCAATTGCGGAAACGTGGGTGACGGGAACTATCTGCTACGTCTGATACCTGCTGGTACTATGTAGTTCAAGGTGGTTCAAGGTTCAACCTGGTTCAACCAGTTCAACTCATGTGAAATGAGAGTGAAACCTGCCAATGGTGACCTCCATATAGCGATGACGATATAATCATATGTATTAATGTTGGGAGGATATAGAGAGAGAACTGATGGCAAATAGCAATAGGTGGGAGTGGGGATAGTTGTTACGAGTCACGAGTCACGACCTCACGAGCTTGCGAACACTGTGAAATCTGTCATCAACATCATTCTTGAATACCCTAATCCATCCTTCAGGTCGCCACCTCAAGGATCTATTTAGATCTATGACGGTAGTTGAATCAATTCGACAATTAGGATTTAGTCTGGATTCAGCTTGGATTCGGTGCGAGGTTTTTAGCATATATTCAGGGGCAGGGGGGAAGGGTTGATGAGGGTTATGTTATACCAGGTTATACATATAGAGTATCTGTACTTATAGATAGACAGCGCTGATTTACGTTTTAAACAAATAAAAGTTTATACTCAGTTTTACGTGTAGTTTTTCGTCTTCAGCACTTTCTTATGATAATAACGAAGCTTTTATGCGTATAGACATAATAAATTCAAGAACTTAAATAGATTATACTAATAGATAGAAACATCAAGCAATTTTTAGTTATTTATATTGTACAACAAATGGATTATCCAGTAAGTTTTATATAATATCAAATTATTTTTGAAATGGATTTTATTTTGTATTATAAGTGTTGTTTTGTAAATTAGTTATTTTTATATAATTTTACAATAATTTCCCTTAACCTTATGCGTAATGTTGAATTCACATATATCTTATAGGCTGCTCAATCAATCTTAATAAATGAATGAATGCTAACAAGTCTTTAGATAAAAAATATTATTTAAATATAAATTTTATTTTTGTAAACAGCTTTATGACATTCTTACCTTTAGGCATACTCATATGGATCATCAGAAGCTATGTCACAAATAAATCCACAAGTTCAGCAATGGTTTTCCATAGCAGATACAAACAAGAGTGGAAGAATTTCATATGATGAATTGCAACGAGTTTTAGCTAATGGTCAAGGGGGATACTTTTCTGACAAGGCTTGCCGTTTAATGATATGTAAATATTAATTTTCATCTTTTAGAATTCATTAAAATTACTGAATATATTTATTTTGTTACAGCTATGTTTGATAAAGAGAAAAAACATTCTATAGATATAAGTGAATTTCAAGCTTTATTTAATTATATTAATGAATGGCTACGAGTTTTTAAAAACTTTGATCATGATAGTTCTGGAAGCATTCAGGAAGAAGAACTATCTGCAGCTTTTACTCAAATGGGCTATAGATTTAGTCAACAATTCATTAGTTTTCTTATAAAAAGGAATCCTAATAGTCAGGTTGGAAGTATTACTGTTGATCAGTTTATAGTATTATGTGTTCAAGTGCAAAAATTTACAGGTTTTAATTTTATATTTTACATACTATTTAATTTTTGAAAAATTTGGATAATTATATAAATTTAAAATTTGTTTTTTTTTTTGCAGAAGAATTTAGAAAAAGAGATACGGATCAAATTGGATCAATTAATATTGGATTTGAAGATTTTATAACTGTTGCTCTCAGTTGTGATGTTTAAAAGATTTTTGTTATATTTTTAATCAATTATTTTATCAAGTACAGATAGTTTAATTCATTTTTTAATCACATTTCTAATTTTAAAGCTTTTTATCGCAAAGGTCAATTGAACAACTACAATTTTTAAAATTTAATCAATGTATGCAAGTATTATGATTATATATAGATATATACATTAACAACTGTGATTTTTTAGAATGTAAGCAAGATATTTATTTTTAATCTTGAAATAAAAGAAAATTATTTTGAACTGGATTAAATTTTTATTTGTGTGTGTGTGTGTGTGTGCGCGCGCGCGCGTGTGTATGTATATGATGTGTAAATGGTGCTTATTGTGGTAGTTGTCATAGAAACACATCTCAACAATGTATCCAACATGAATTCATAACAGTAATAACTGACAGTAATAACAAAAACCATAATGCCAATACTAGATATATATTCTAATAATGTTAAATACTTTTATAGAGTTAGAGTGTGCTCTTGCAGTGCATTTATTGTATTAATAGCAACTGTGTTTATGTTGATATCTCCATTCATTTTTGTCTACTATGCAGGAGGTAAATATTACCTTAAAAATTGTCTCACCTTAAATATTTCAACTAAAAATATCTGTGTTAGTCTGTGAATTATGTATAAATATCTAATTTTTGTTAGGTTTTTGGATTAGAACTAGAACATATTGGGAGAAACCAGATGTACATTTTAAACATAAGTATTTTATTTTGATTGATCAAAATAATAGCAAACCCTTCATATGCTCTACATTTTTTTACTATAAAGATAATTTGATTGAGGATGATTGTAGTTTGGTAAAGGTAAAAAATGATATGTATAAATTTTATACTTAAAACATAAAAGATGTGATTAATTTTTCAAAATAATAGGTTCAAGAATTGGATAACGATAAAAATGGAATGCAAGATAAATTATATTTTGAAGTAATGTTTTTTATAAATAAACCAATTAGGTCATTAATGATGCTACTATTTTTTAATTACGAATTAAAGGTTTGAGTTTAAAAATATTTTCAAATTTTTCAGGCTGTTAAAATTATAAATTTTTTTTGTTAGGAACACATTCATGTTATTACTGAAGCAATGGCAGTTATACAATATACAATAACACAAGAGGTACAAGAAGTATATTTTATTGGAGATTTAGCACTTCGTCAAAATAGTCCTTTACTTCACGATGGAATATACTATTTAGAAAATAATAGTACTGATCTTAATCGTTTTACTTTGCCTGATTTATTATCAGAAAATGCTAACAGATTACGTAATGATTTACTACTACAAATTATAATAAAACAGTTGACTCATTAGAAAACTAATTATTGCTAATTATTTTATAGTTTCAGGTAAAGTGACAAATTTAAAAGTGTTGCCTAAATTAGATTTTATTAAAGATGAACCAGTAATAATAAAAACTGAGATTTTTTATTCTTTACAAGCTATCAACTATCAACCTGGATTTTGGGAGGAAATGAAATGGGCATGGATACAGTATTTTTCAATTTTAATTATTTTTATTTATTTTATTAGACAAGGTTTAACTAACATGTTTTCAACTAAAATGTTAAAAAGCTACATCATAATTCCTTGGCATAAAAAATAAAATTGCATTTTTTATATTAGATAATATTTATTTTTTATTAAAAATAATACAAAAAATAAAGGATATATATATTTTCTAGCGCAACCTCTTTATTTGTATTTTAAAGAACTATTTTACCATTAAATTTCGTATTCTAGCTGAGCAGCAAGTAATGTGCGGTGAAAGAGAGCTAGAGAGCGGTAGCAACGATTTTTGATTGGGTAAGAAGAAAGCGCGCCTTAAAGCAGGAAAGGGAGAGAGAAGAGAATTAGAATTAGAATTTATTTATTAAAGCCTAAGGACTCGTGGTCCTTCATAGGCCAAGAGAGAGAGAGAGAGAGAGAGAGAGAGAGAGAGAGAGAGAGAGAGAGAGAGAGAGAGAGAGAGAGAGAAGCAATCAAACAGAGTATAACATTTATACTTGAAACACTTTATATTTTTATATGAACATTAACTTTCGAAATTTTTTCACGGCAAATAAAATTACAGCAAAATTTTACTGATACCAGTAAAAGTATAGCAACGCACAAAAGAGTTCAATAAATTATACTTTTCATTTTTGTAAGTATATTCTTATATATAGTATTTTTTTTATTTCACCAGTTCCATTGCGATAAAATGATCGCAGCGATGTCCGGTTCCGACTACGATTACCTGCTGTCGATGGATGGCTATTTTGGTCGGTCGATGGTGCAAAGAGCAAGTGTATGCTGATGCATGTCAAGTGCAACTTGTAAGACTGGTTCCCATGTGTGAGTGTGATGCAGTCATGCAGGGTGGTTAATAAATAATGTCTATATAACAATAACAAAGGCCAGTTGCTGTGAATAGTCGACGCCATGCTCGGCGCATGTTCGACGCCAGTCGGCTATTATCGGTTGTTCGGCGTTACGACAATCCAAAGAGGGATATTTGAATTTGTTCAAACTAAATTTCAAAATTGACAAGATTCTACAATTGTTAATAGTTTTCCATATTTATTTTATTATAAATTTAAGTCGTGGATTTAAAAAATTAATTTAGCTAGCTTTGCAACCATTTAAAATTACGTTGAGTGCTTGTAAAGACTAATAATATTCATATATTAAACAATTATTAATATTGACTTTGGAAACATTAGAAATATTTCAATCTTATCAGTAATGATTAAAATCTTTTTAGAATAGTTGACAATGAATAGCTATAAATATATATCATTATAGAAAGTGAAAAGTATTTATACTATACATAGTTGTTATATGATCTGATTAAAACCATTGTTTATTTTTTTTATGAAAAAACAGAATGAAGCATTCAATTTATTATACATTATTTAATATCTAGACTATATAGTTTAACTATACATTTTATGCTAAAAAATTCATACGCTCGAATTGCTTTCTATAAAAATTCTATTGGTTTAATTCTTAAATATATTAATAATACTTATTAAATTAATCACCTAAGTTTTATTAAATTTTGATTTCTAAAATAATTTTTTTAAAGTTTGCAGCAATAACTTCAAATATTTTCAATTTGCACGTAATAAATTAACCTACTTTGAAATTATAATTTTACAAAGTATATCAGTGAATGATTTTATGGTATAATAGTAAAGAAACTAAAGAATATGTTGAAATTGTATAAAACACAAATGATTTTCTTTTTTTATAACAATTTAAAATAAATATTTTAAATAAACGAAACATATTCTGAAATACTCTAAATAATCACTCATATTCATATTCCAAATTTCAAAATACAAAGTATTCATAGCTGATTTTCCAGTTTTATAATTTTTTCATATAATTATCTCATTGCAAGAACACGCGTTAGATTATTGGTGAAGTGGAGTTTTGTATTTTATATTTCATTAGTTCAAATTTCTGTGTATTTACGCATACATAAAGATATTGAACTTTTTGCTCCAAATTGTATTCTTTATGCAGCACTACAAATTTTATAGGCACATTTAAACATACTTAATATGTAATATGAAAAATGTATAAATTAGTTTAATACTTATTCAATCAGATTTACATACATATATACATAAAGTATTTTAAATAATATCCTATTAATTATTTCATGGCAAATATTTTAAAAGCTTTTTATAGTCTTTTGTAGAAGGATTTTTGTTCCTCAACATATCAATAAATAAATATGCTACAAATAAATTTAGCTAGGTTATTGATTTGTTTTCAATTTTCTATTTTAAATAGATGATACTTTTATGACATGATTTTATACAATTTAAATCATAAGTAAAGTAATTTGAAGTAGTTATCAAAGACATTTTCGTGTATGTTCAGAATTGATATACTAAGTTATTTTTATATGGAAGATTAATTAAATCTTTTCTACTTAGGTAAAAAAAATACAAAAATTACACTTCATGAGATCCTCATATTTATTTTATATCACTTAGGTACACCATTCATAAATAGATGAACAAAATTCTAAATCATTTTAATACCTTAATGATTAAGGTGATTTCTTCATACTCTCTTTTTCTCTCACTCCCTTTCAATTTTTCTTTTATCTTCAAAATCCTAATTTTCATTTAATGTAAAACTGATAAAATATATCCATAAATACTAATGTAAATTTACGTATTTATGTATATATATTACAGAATATTTATGATATTATATTCTGAATTACCATAATTTTTACATGTACTAATTTTTTAATGTGCTTTCAAAACTACAATTCAGTTTTGCACACTGCACAAGATAAAGTAGTATAATGTATATCTATTTAAATCTAAGATTTCCAAAATTTGCAGTGTCATGATTTGGCTGAAAGAAATTTGGATGTAAAAATTTTTAGTAGCTAAAATATTATAATGTGATATTTGTTTTATACAACTCTTTTTTAAATTTTAGTTTTATATGATCGAAATTTTTCGATATTATTTTTTCACTGTTAAAAAATTTTTCTTTGTAATAATTAGGTAATATATTAAGTATAGGTAATTATGACACAAATGGCACAAAAATCAGTAGTAATAAGATTAAAGCCAATACATCTCAGTAATTCGAAAAATGTATTTTCTAATTAAAAGACTAGTTGAATTGACTATTCTGAAATATAAATTTTCTAAATATAAATATTTTGGGCCATTGTTTCTCTGTCACCTTTATGCTTAATAGTATTATATCGCAAAAGTTTAAGAATATTTTTTCGATAATGTAGACATTAAATTTAAGGATTCCATCCTTGTGGCACACTTGAAAGAATTAATGTCAGCCTTCAGCCAAAGGTGGAGTAACCCAGCCATATTTTTCATGAGTTTTAACTAAACTTCTAAAAGATTCTTCAGCTGAACGTCGATTGAATTCTTTATTAGTCTTTGGTTTTCTTGCAACTCTGCCCTGTAGAAACATGATATATGAGATTAATAAATTTATTTAAAATTTGAAAATTAAAATTGTATTTTTGTTGACTGTTATAAACAAATACATAGATTCAAGAAATTTGGTAGTGAAGGCAGTCAACTTATCTTTTGCTAACAATATTATATTTATTATTTCTATTTTTATTATTAATTTTTATTTAATATTAAATATTTTTCATAAATAAAATGAACAATTAAATTAAAATTTTAATTCTAATTATGAAACAGTTAGATTTATATATATATACCTGGCCTTTCACAATGCTAGCTGCAAACTGCGTTATCACAGCCTCAATGGTATAAGCACTTGCCCATCCTCTAGGTGTTAGTAGTTCCATACATATAGCACCACCTTCCATTACAAATCCTTTCTCTATGCGAGGAGAAATTACTCTTATAAATGGAGGTGCAAACGGAAAATTTTCTGGAAAGATAACATGTAAAAGAATATGAGGAATTCCAAGTTCACGCATATCAGCTGCTAGACCACTTTCTGGATCTATTTTGTAGAGTCTAATATGCCACTCAAATAAATTGTCATTAACAAGTTCAGCAGTAAAAGTGGAATCTCTACGATGCTGTGTTCGCTGAATCTCAGCAAATTCCTTCATCAATCTTCGTAAACGCACACCTCTTTCTGGTACAGTAAGATTCTGTAATCAATCATTTATTATAATAAGTTTTCATTTTGTATAATTAATAAAAGTAAAAAAAAATTACTTGTGAACAATTTCCAGGTGTTTTTTCTGCTTTAAAGAAACAATCTGTATGGTTTGTCCGACTAGTGCCTGGTTTTTCTTGTACAGAAGCTTCTGCGGGTGTTACTACATCAGGTCTGTGATGCCTACCAAGAAGTCTTCGAGAAGGAGAGTTTGTTGAACTCCCATCATTTGATTCCTGATCAGTAATTTTTTCAGAAGAACGAAAAAGCTTGCGGAAAGCAGCTACTACCTTTTCTTTAGATCTTGTACTCATGATTTTTCTTTTTTCAAATATCTAACAGAGCTGTTTTACTTAATAGTCTGTGAACAAAGAATAAAATCACCATAAAAAAAATGACACAGAATAGTATATAAGTATAGTTTAAAAAACAAATAGTTAAAATTAATTTGCATTTTAATTTTCTTGATTAAAGGAAGATGAAAATCGTAATATTTAAAATTTACGACCGGTTTGAAAAATCACAAAAAAACTGAAAGATTGAGAGATGGACAAATTCATCGTCAAAATCAAATGAATACCATGACTGCATGACTGATGTCGATCACTGAAGTCTAAATACAAGAATCAGAGTATCCATCAGTTCCAGTTGTATAAGAATGATACCCGTGACACTTTGCTGCGAACCCATGACAAAGAAATGGCATCGCACTCCGTTTTATTAAAACTTTGTAATAAGAGCAATCAGTGCAGCAGCACCGCACTTCTGGTAAAATATTAAAAACAACAAAAACACGTTTGTTGTTTACGCCTATGTATATGTTATTGAAAACGTACTCCTGCTTGTCCTATATATAATACATACAATGCCACATCCATGATCTATCAGAAGATCACAGTTCTTAATGATTATATTCTATATAGTCCTCTTCCTCTCTCTGATGGGCTCGCTAGTTGCGTGTAACTGTAATCTCTGCCTCTCCTCTCTACCTCTCCTCACTCCTTCGCAGTCACTCTCTCTCTCTCTCTCTCTCTCTCTCTCTCTCTCTGTCTTTTATCTCTTATTTGAAGTCAAGGATGAAGGAGCCGATGAGCATTGATTTAGAGCGATCTTAATTGGAAATTTGAAAATAGTATCTAGAATATATGAAAACGCGGCAGATTTTCAAAAGAAAAATATATAAGGGTCGAAATAGATAACATAATCAAGTAGATTAGAAAAATATTACGTATCATTTAGATTAAACAAAATTTTAATCATTTTGGTCTTAAAAATAATAATTCAAAAAATGTTAAAGAGAAATCTCATTGATCCACAACCATTCCAAAACTGTCATTAGCACCAGCTAATCAGCTAGTTATATGCACTTCGTGCGCCCGGTTGGAGGGGATACAAAAGTTAGAAGACGCGTTCATGGTGGCGTGAAATTGCAAGTTTCGGAAACCGTCTTCTATTACTATATATAGAAAAGAAAATATTTGAGAACTAACCTATTATAACCACCCACATATGCATAAGGAAAATCATAATAGATATACATAAGGGAATTGATTAAAGTCTTTTTTGTCCTCAGAAAATCAAGAAATTTTATATGCACCTATATAGAGTTGGAACTGATTGAATTGATCAAAGGAATCTTCCTTAGATCTGTACATCTTTCAAACAAGCAGATGTCGTTACCAGACATTCACCGTATGCATCGTAGCACGGTCGCTAGCGACAATCGTGGCGAAAATCAAAGGTACAAAATATTGCGATTCGGGCGATGATGTTGCTGGAGTCTGGTTGGACTCCCATATTTCGTGGAGCTACACTTGTCGTTCGATTAGAGCGACACATTCCAGTGCGGGAAATTTAAAGTGTTTTATGTGTAATTCTAGATATTGTCAACTTAAATAAAATATACCTTACTATCGGAAGGAACAGTACTAACAAATATAGCCGAAATAAGCATATAATATAAGTAGACAAAAGTAGTGCCTACAGTAATATAATTTGGAAATTTGCCGTAAATTTGTTTTTAAAAAAACAAAGTAAAAATGGTTGAGATACATATAGATAAAGTATAAAAAATGTTATAGAAAAGTTAAGAGTACAAAAGATGCATCATGGAATTTTCTTAACTTTTTGGCAAGGGTTTTTTTAAGGGAGATTGCTATGAAGAACTTGTTAATAGAAATGTTCATACTAAATTAAGTTTTCATTGTATCCATACATCCTAAGCAGCTGCAATTTCAAGATTCAATTTATTTTATATTAAAATGACAACAACTATAGAGAAAGAACCAAAGTATTAAAACTTAGATGCATATAAGAAAACATTAATTTACTCCTGATATCCTAGTCACGTTTCTACACAAAATACGTGTATTAAAATTATTAAGAACATTAATTTTATTTGAAAAATTATTTGTCTTTAATGTCTTTTTTTATTACTTTACGTGTTTAATTAAAATGTAAAGAAAAATAATTATATCGCATTTATTCTTATTTTTATTATGTCATGCCATTATAGAACATAAAACAACATTTTAATAAATATTTTAAGTCCGCGTTCCTATTTTTGAATAAAAATACAAATTTTCATCATTTGAATAATTATTATCCAGATTGCGGAAATTTAAATTTCGGACGTCGATATCGGAGGCGAGCAGAACTAATTAATATGGCTGATTCGAATTAATATTAACCAAGTAAAAAGTATTGTTTTCATTAGTGATATTTTCAATTTCATCGTAAATAAATTAGAATTTTACTTAATTAACTAAAATCAAAGAATAAAATATTGAAAAGTTTTTATTGTGAAAGAATTAGTAAGCAGTTACACTTCTAAATAAGTATCATTATTAATATAAGTTTCTAACATATTTCAGAACACTGAGATGCTCAAATTTGATGGATAAATCGATTTAATAAGATAGAAATAGTGGATAAACGTGAAGAATGGACGAAAATATAAAATATCAACAGCAATAATAAAGATCTATTTGTTTGTTCACTATGCATTTTGATGCAAGTGATTATTTATTTCCCAGGTAAGTAAAGTGACTTATATTAAGTCAATATTCTTAATGTGATTGTAAAAGAAAAATTAAATTATATGTATGCGGATTTGGTGATACGGATTGATGTAGGTTACAGAAGAGTAAACGACTACAATTAAATAAAATTATTTACCACTGAATCGATAGTTTACAGTGGTACAGAACCGAATTTTACATGTACACAATGCAGAGGCCCCTAAATAACTGACTCACATCACTCTTGTCGCTGAGGGCGCTTCCTCAGCTTCTCTCTCCGTTCATCCACTCTCCAGCACACTTTAACTCTTTAATTACAGGGATGTCCCCCCAAGTTCCTATCGTACCCACTCGGCGCATGTACATACTCACTGCGTCTTATCTGAACATGTCAAACGTGCGTTCATTTCTGCACAACCTTCTCTGAACTCATCATAAGCATCTACACCCCTATAAGAGCTAATTACTCTCTCTCTTACAAACTCCCATAGACATTGTTTTCAGTCAGTGGCCACCTTGCGTGTCGCCTTGTACACATAATGGATATTTTTCGTTACCAATGAAAATATGTTACAAATAAAATATATCTTTTTTTTCTCTTAATAACAAGTTGAAATAATAGGATCTAAAATAAACAAACTTTATAGTAAATATTGACAGCTTCTTTCATTTTTTGTATTCTTCCTTAATTTTGAATTTTTTTTTGGACTTTTTGAAAAAAATAGAAATTAAATAAAGTTGAACTAATTTTGTTTGAAATTTTAAGCATATACTATGTTTTTTTTTTCAAGTGAGGTTACTTTCAATCTTTGAACAAAAAGGTTTGTGACAGAATTTAGCTCTTGTGAAGAGGTCATATCAACATTTTTTCATATAGGAGTGTTCAACCGCTTGCTAATTTCGAGCTTGATTGCCTCCAGGCCATTGGTTCAACACTTGGTAAAAGATTTCATATACAATGTACGATGACAATGTAGTAATGTATGATACTATTAAAAAATGGCAGATAATAATGCAATTTTCATGCATGTTTTTAGAACAAGCAAAGCCCTCATTAGAGATGTTATCTTAAGACATATATGTATGAGTTATTGAATAGCAGAAACGCAATTAGTGGCCTTCGGATTAATGCTTCGACATTCCCATAAATATTAATTAAGTATAAGTGCATGGAATATCGTTCAGACAAATTTCGTCCGATAGAAATTATAGTTCAATGGAGGACATGTTTGTTATTCCCACCAAAGATCTGTCGAGTTAATTTTGAAAAGCCTTTAACCATGTTCGGAAATTATCGCCACGTAGGTCTCCGTCACAGATAAATGATTAATAGGCTTATGTATTTTGATACTATATGTAATTTCTGGCACGGGAAATTCGTGTTTTGGCTTGTTTATTCTTCTCTGCAATCAGCTAATGCATTACAAAATCGATATTTATAAATAAAAACTTCAATTCTGTTACAAAGTATTTAAAAACTCTTTTTGAAGATTAGTTGTATATTACAGTCATTCAATAAATTGAAAAAATTCATAAATCTTGAACAAATATGTATATCATTGGTAGATACAAAATTTTGCTTCTATATCATATGTTATTACGACGGATTAAAAATTTTATCTGCCAAAATTTATAATAATACATAATATATTGTACATAAATCTACAATACGATCTCAGTGTTTTGTTAACCGGGGCATATTCAGTCTAAATAATTTGTTAAACTATCCAAAAATTATTTTGTCACACAATTTTATTAGAAATTTTATATCCCATCACGAATGAAGGCTTTAAGTATAATTTGAACTATTTATAATACGCGAATATGTAGGTACATTACTAGATAACATTGCATTTATTTACATTATATTTTACTTAATTTTTTTAAATACTATAGTGATAATTTTGTAAGTTCATTTTATGTATGTTATTTTCATTCTACTTTTTTGTTATTGTAACTGATTATTTCAATAATAAATGCAGTAAAATCACTGTTACAGATTTTTTGGAAAGGTATTTTAAAAAAGATAATATACTGTAAACCAGGTACGACACATCTTTGACGAAATTCCTTTGGATGAATTCAATATTATTTTTTAAAGATATTACAGCTAGTTTGATATTTAGGTAGATTTTAATAATGCAGCTATGAAAACTGCTGAATATTTTTAGAAGATAAATAAGCTTAGTTTTCTAATAAAAGTTCAAATGAATTCTTTATTTGAATTGAAGATAATTAGTTCTCAATTTTTTATTATCTTGCAAACCTCGAACTTTGAATTGAATTAAGGAACTTAGTAATAAAAAAATTATTGTCGATTCCACTTTGTTCCGTTTTCTTTTGTTATGAAAATGTTATAAAACCTGAATAATTATTCGATTGTAAGATTAATTTTAAACTTTTTATGCATATCAGTGGCATTTTTATTATTTTATTTCATCTGCTATACGATACTGCGATGAATTGTACCAAACACTGAACCGGAGGTCCGAAGCTACGGGAGTCGTTGCGTCGAAATGAGCGGCTGACCTCCTACCTTCAATTGTATGTGAGGCTATATATTCAACATACACAGTCCTCCCACTCCACGATGGTTAGACACTGCGTAATCGACGATCAGCAATCGCTTAATGGACCGCATGCGCCTGCGCGACTCGAAAGCGCCATAAAACTACGATAATGAAGTATCCTGTGCAAGAAACGACGTTTATGGATAGAACTGGCCGGAGCGCGCGCTAAGCGAGACCGGGAACACGCAAAAACGACGAAAGCAGAAAGGGAAGCTGCGAGCGGAACCGGTGAAAAAGTTGAACTGGCGTTTTTCGACGCCTCTCGCCCGAAATCCGAATTCATTTCTCTTGCTTCTTGAAAAACATTTATCTTTAGTTAAAGTTCTTGCAGGCTGAACTTTTTTTATGCATTGTCTCACTTTTTGAATTTGGATACTCTGAGAGGATTTTACTTAAGCGGATGTTTGTTTTCGAGATGAGTTTTCGATTATGTTCATCCCTAGAAACTTTGAGGTATTACTTGTTTGATTTACGAGCTTCTTAATTTCTTTTATTAATAATTGACAAAGTTTAACATTTTTTAAATAAAGAATTATTTGTTTTATTTATATGTACTTATCAAGGGAATGTGATATACGTATATATTAACAATAATAAACTCATTTCTTAATTAAAAATAAATTCTTTTTTTGTCGTCGTAATTCTGGTCATTCGGTATTGTTTTTATAACATTCAATAACTAAAATACCCTTAAGATAAATTCTTATTTGGTACGAGAAATTGAAAGTAACTCAAATAGAAAACTGATTACTTTAGACAACAATTCTTTGTATGGAGAGCTGCGACGCACTCTTGCTTTTCCCAATAAGTCGGAGAGCTTCTTACTAGGTTGAGGTTAGATTGAGCGGTATTGGATTCTATTTGAATCTTGGACATCGATGACACGCTCAAATATCTTTTATGCAAATATAAAATTAGTATCAATTAATAAAGAAATTAATTCTTGAAATTGTATATACTTGCCAAAATGTGTTTCTATTTTCAAATAGTATATATCATTTATGTGATTATTGATCACCTGTCATATCTTTTCCGAGGATTTTTATTACGATTTTTAAGCATGCATGAATGAACTTTATGCAGTTTTTTAGTCAACATGGAAGGCTGCCCCCACAATGCTAGTGATATCTAATACGCATGTCCCCTGGCTACTACAATGTACTACTTATATAAACACATATGAAGATTAAAAATATTAAAGCAGAACCTAGTTTACAAACAACTTGCAGGCTTAATTGAGTTTCTCATTTCCTAGCTACTCTATCATGCTAGTAGGTGTAATAATGTTTAACAGAAGTAACCAAAAGAAAAGTCAAATAAGGAGTAAAGATTCCAGACGGAATTACAGGCGAGGTTCTGAAAATAGTATTGAAAATGTTCTTGGGCAAGGGTCTAGTGGAGGTACCTTCTTCATATCGATCTCTATGTTTCCTTGATACTGTAGGAAAACTTATAAATGTATTACTAAAGCCACGTATTAAGATAGCTGAAGGAGTCGGGTGACGGTAGATGCCATCCATGAGGTTATGGATGCACAAAGAGGAACAGAGCGATGTAACCACTACTGTTGGCTTGTGTCAGCCAAGATCTTGGCAACCTTTGACTTCTACTCTATTGGATTGGTTAATGGTTTAAGGGCCATATAGTTGGTGACAACCTGAGTGAGCACTATCTTATTTATGAGATGTCTAACGATTGGAAGAGAAAAAAATTTAGTATTGGGGTAACTTCAGAGTATCTATTCGACTGGTATGAATGCATATGCCTGAAAACATCCTAACTAAATACGTTGATGACGTAGTTGTATTTATTATTGCTAGAGATTAGGATGTTCGACAGATATAGCTTAATCAAATTATGCGTTGCGTGATGATGCGAATGTAGGACAATAGATTAGACATGGCGGCGATGAAGACAGAGATAAGACAATCCTCGGATATATGTATAACTTGAATACCATGGTGTATATTCTACCGTTGGTTATAGCGCACGTTTTGGCTCATTTCTCGTTTTGGTTAGTGATAAAGCCTGATTTTGTCAAAAAATCCATAGACTCTATATATTACTTATGACTCCCTCTTACTTTTCTTTGACCACGCGTAGTTTTGTGCAACATGGGCGAAGACAAGTAGTCGAGCTTTTCGTAACAGTGCCAGAGCACAATTTATGTAAATCGTGAGGCTCGCGTGGCACAGACTGAGTAGTCACGCATGTCGTTGTAGCCATGAGAGTCTGTTTAGAGGAGAAGAATGGGGAACAATTTACCAGGACAGGGAGTTAAGAAAGTATGAGGCAAGAACATTGATGATTGCTCCTACTTTTTTATTTATGAGACGGGAATTTATTGAGCCTCGTATCTAGGTAGACGGAGAGATGTGGCCATTTGTATCGGTGCAATCCTTTCTCTCGCGGGAGCTGTTGACTGAAGCCCGTGCATTCGTAGCTCGTTAGCGGATATTTACTCCTCCTCCCGATTAACAGAAATCGAGGATATCACAGATCCGCGAGCGTGCACGATGCTGTCGCCTTCCCTCCGAGTTCTCGAGGTCCTTCATTTATAGAAAAAATCGTCTCGCCTCTACGTCGCTACTTTTTTCACCTTTCGCTTCATTTTCTTTCTTTCCTTCTCTTTTACTTTCGCCGCCTCGCCGTGAGCTTTTCTTTTCGCCCCATTCTTACGCGTTTGCTTTCTTTTCTTTTTTCCATTGGCATCACCAACGGCAGAAAACTTGGACTCCTGCTGGCTGTTAAAAACTTTTTCCATTAGCCCTGTTGTGTTTCCTTTTATATTGGGTCAAATGGTGAATATATAGTATTTCAAAGTGCACAGTCGAGCCATCTATGTACTTTTGATTGATTTTATTCTATTTTCTATGAATTTTGAACTAATAATGCGCTAATAGAGTTGAAAAATTAATTATCATTCTATGTTTTAATGACTATAATGCATTTTTCAATTATGTATTATTAATATTTATTAAAATTATTTACCTTCTGACAAAGAAAAAAATTCTAAGATTTTGAATAAAATGCAATATTTTTATTTTCGCTAATACATATTAAATTTTTTTGACATTTTTCTTAATTCCAAACGATATACATATTTGAATGCCTTTTGTAATTGTCAATTCATTTTTTATAGATACTTTCTGTCATAGCGTTTAGTTCCTTCTTCAATATTTTTGATGACTTGCATAGACTTAAAAAGGTTCTTCGAAAAGTTAACTGAGTTGGAGAAAAAAAAACATATATGAAGCTCGATTCAGTGTGTAAGGCGGTTAGTAAATGGTATTTACTGTATGCTTCATTTTCTAACTATTCATAAAAATATCTCGTTCAGATATCACATTATTGTCAAGCAAAATCTACGAATTTCTTGTTATAATTTTAGTTACTTACGGTGGATATTTTTACACAAACGGCTTAAAAGAATTAAATAGAAGTTTTTATTGTCTGTTCGTTTTCCAAGTAGTTCTTGAACGTCGAAAACAATTAGAGTATCGATATGAATTTTATACCATTTCGAGAATTATTGGTTCATTGGGTTATAGTTATTGACTTATGTCTTATCATCACTTATAATCCATTCCACGACTGTGAAATTAGAATTTGCACGATTCAGCATGTTTGCAGTCACTTTTTCACGAGAACGTTTTTGAAGGAACTTCAAGTATCAAAATCAAGCTCAATTGGTTGCTCAAAATCGAACGAACGGTTTCACGAGGGATGTTAGTATCACCTGTTATTTATGTAACTATCTAGCAGGTCGACTTTCGAGAAGAAATTTTTTTAATTTTATCGACATAATTGTTAGTTTAAGCCGTCGAAGCTCATCCGGAATATGGCCTTTCTCATTTCTAAATTTGTTTGTAAGCTTTAGTTTGTATGTGCGCCATTTTAGCATGTGTTGATAGAATGCGTTTATGATATAGTGGGCACTGTTTCGTACGCGCTCTCTAATTGGTTGCTTTCACTGCCATTGCGGACAAATCCAGTGCGAGAACAGAGGTAAACATTAAGGTTTATTTTGTAAACGGCTTTTTTCCTCCATTCAGTTAATGGAGTTTTTTTATGCCTAAATAAAGACTTTTGCAAAGACAATATTTAAACTCAATTGATATAGTTTTATTTGTTCTCCTGAGTACACCTTTCCAGTTTTAATTTAGTATTCTACACATAATTAAGTGAACATTATGGTGCCCCGGGTGAGGAAGGTGTGCTCGGTTTTTCTCATATAAAACTATATCAGCGTTTATAATTGGTGTTCGAAATCGTAAGTTGATAATATTACAATTAATTCTATTTATATTTATTTACTTTGCTTTAATTTAGTTATAGAAGATAATTCTTTGTAATAATTTGTAAGATTATAATCAATTATAAAGGTAATTTATATTTTACTTATAATTAAGATTAGTGTTAGTAGTAGAAAGTAATAGCGTAATTAAGAGTAGTGTTATATTTAATTATCTACAATAGTTAATAATTAATTTGTGACGATATATAATAATTATATTATCTACATATATTATTGTAATGGTGTGAGATCTTTTTCTGAAACAAAGAACGTTTGATGTTTATATAGGCACAACGCGTATTAGTGGGTTCGTAAAATACGTAAATACTCTGTTATCTTTGAAATTTGATCCTTTGACGAAACGCGCACGGTTTGTCAGCTCAACTACGCCTTTCTCGACATCAGTGCAGTAATAGAATCAAATATCGTGAACAAATATTGAATTTTTATATTTTATTTTTTTGAAACACTGGCGCCGATTTTACTTAAACGTCTGACCGCAATGCAAGCTGCTCGACTCGTAGAAATCGAACTTATAAATACTTCTGTTAGAAATAGTAATACACTAAACAAAGTTATTATTCAAGCTCGTATAGATGAGGTGAATCAAATTTGGTCCGAGGTTCGTAGTACGCATTTAGAAATTACAGTGCGTGATGATGCCCAGCAAGATGCCTATGTGATTAACAATGCATTTCTAAACATGAGGTCAACTTGGGAAAAAACTCTCGATTTTCTGTTATCGAAGCTTGCGGAATCGGATCAGAGCACAATCGTAGATAATACTATTTCTCTTAATACACCGGTTGAATATAACGAAAAATCTGGCCCTACACCCGCGAAGCTTCCTAAATTTGATTTACCGACCTTCTCCGGTGAGTATGAGGAGTGGAATAGTTTTGCGGATTTATTCAAGGCGCTTGTACATGATGCACCACGTGTTTCGGACGCGACTAAGTTACAGTACTTAAAATCTTGTTTAAAAGGGCCTGCTTCAGATTTAGTGAAGGATATTCCAATTACTAGCGTGAATCATGCTTCGACGTGGAAAGCATTAGAAGCACTTTATAATAAACCGCGATTCACTGTGAGTGCATATATTAACGCATTATTAAATATTCCCGTATTAACGAAAGGCACAGCTAAAGCATTAAGTTCATTTGCTAATGAGGCACAACGAATTTATCGTTCCCTCCGAAATATGAAGTTGCCGGTGGATACGTCGGATATATGGTTTATAGAAATTCTGAGCAGTCGCCTAGACGGAAAGTCGCTAATCGCTTGGGAGGCCGTGTTAAGCGCTAAAGATTATGAGAGATGTCAAGAATCGGGTATAGGCTCGGAAGTGCTTTCACAATTACCAACCTTTGCTGATTTTACAAAATTTCTTGAAACTCGTGCTCAGGCATACAGTGTCGTAGATATTGCAAAGGCTAGATCGAGTAAAGGTAGTTCTACTTCGAATAAAATATTAATAGAACAACGCAATATTCACCATGCTCCATTAGGACACTCATCTTCGCTGAAATGTGCGTTATGTGGAGAGAACCACTCGATCGCGAAATGCTTCACTTTTCGAAAAAAATCGATCCCGGAAAGACGCGATGAAATTAGACGATTACATCTTTGCTACAATTGTTTAGGGCGACACATGCAGCGAGAATGTAAATCGCAGAACAGTTGTAAGAGCTGCAAAGGTAAACATCATACGATGCTACACAATGATGTGCAAATACGAACTACGCGCAATACTAATCAAGCGATAAAGTCGAGTGAGATTAACACAGAAACCCCTAGTACCTATGAACATGCAGTAAAGGTATTAACAGCATGTGTATCGCGCAGTAATTTACGCGTAATTTTCGCGACGGCTCGAGTAAAGATCCGTTGGTCCTGACGGAAGTTCTACAATCGTCCGTGCGCTTCTAGATCAAGGCTCGGAGGCAACTTTTGTGTCTGAGTCCGTTGCGCAACTACTTCAACTACCGAGAGAATCGGTGCAAGTCTCAATGTTTGGTCTCGGGGGAAAGACCACTGGAACGGCTGGCGCATCAACTCAGTTCCGATTATGCTCACTACTCGACCCTAAATTTTGTCTTGAAACAGACGCTCTTTTACTCCCGCGTCTGACGTCAAAATTGCCTGCTAGTGAAGAACTAAATATAAGCCTCTCGCAATTTACAGATATTACTTTGGCAGATCCATGTTTTAATATACCGAATACCGTCGATTTCATTATTGGAGCCAATATATATGGGAAACTTTTAAAACCCGGTTTGAAAATAATCTCCCCTTCGCAATTAATAGCTCAGGATACGGTATTTGGCTGGATCTTATCTGGTGCAACTCAGACTTCACGGCGGGCGGGGCTTTCGTCTTCAAGTTCCTTACAATCGTTTCATTGTTTTACCGATGAAAAACTGCAGGATTGTTTGCAAAAATTTTGGTTGCTTGAAGAGCTCCCTCCTCTTAAAACTTCTATAAATCCTGAGGCCGAGATCTGCGAAAAACTTTTTAAAGAAACCACCACGCGTGATTTCGAAGGTCGTTTCATTCTCAATTTGCCATTAAAGAAAGAAATTCCCCATGTAGCCGATGAAATGCGAAGAATGGCAGTAGCTTCGTTAGCGAGTCTGCATCGTCGTTTTGAGCGTGACCCTCAACTTTCCAAAGCTTATAGGGAGTTCATGGACGCCTACGCTAATTTAGGACATATGTTGCGCGTGTCTGCTTCCGAGATTGACAATTCTTCTGCTTGGTATTTACTACACCACGCTGTAATACAATCATTTCCGTCAAATTGGAAATTACGTGTAGTTTTTGACGCGTCTCGACATACACGAGAGAAATTTTGTCTAAATAATTTTTTATTGTCGGGCCCAGCATTACAAAATGATCTTTCTTTGATTTTATTAAATTGGAGGAGATATCGGTTTGTTTTCACGGCCGACATAGTTAAAATGTTTAGACAAATTCGTGTCGCGCCTAGAAACCAAGATTTACAAAGAATTGTCTGGTCACCAAGCCTGAATGAACCGCCGGTCGATTATCGTTTGACTACAGTGACATACGGAACTACGTGCGCACCTTTCTTAGCTATACGTACACTTCTACAGCTGGCTGATGATGAAAAATCTTGCTTCCCGCTCGGAGCTCGATGTTAACACGTAACACTTACGTAGACGATACTTTTTCGGGATCAAATGATCTTTCTCATGCAATAAAAAAACGTAGCGAACTCGAAGAAATTCTAAAGCTAGCGGGAATTGTTTTGAATAAATGGACCGCGAATCATGCTGAACTATTACCTGAAGGCATCCGAAAGGGCGAGGGAAGTACGATAAAAGAAATCGAAAGCGGTAGTATCATAAAAATGCTCGGTATTAATTGGGATCCGAAGCTTGATGTATTTAGCTTTAACTCGTTCAGGGCCGTCGACGCAAATGGAGTGTTGACCAAGCGATCCATACTATCAAGCATATCACACTTATTTGACCCATTGGGGTGGCTTTCGCCAGTTACGGTAACTGCAAAAATTTTGATGCAGGATCTGTGGATCCTCAAATGCGAATGGGACTCCCCATTGCCGGCAGAAATAAGAGATCGATGGCTGAAGTATCGCGACTCGCTTGCGTCTCTTCCTAAATTGTCGATAGATCGCTGGCTGGGCGTGTTAAATATTGATACATCATGCCAGCTTCATGGATTTGCGGATGCATCGTCGCGTGCTTATGCTGCGGTCGTTTATCTTCTGGTTAATAAGGGGAACGATTTATTTCAGATTTCACTTTTAACCGCCAAAACAAGGGTAGCACCAGTACGAACTGTAAGCATACCTAATCTTGAATTATGCGGAGCAGTTCTGCTAGTTAAGCTTATGAATCACATTCGTAAATTAGATTTTTTTCGTAATTTAGAAATCTATATGTGGTCGGACAGCCAAATTGTGTTGACATGGTTGCGCAAACATGCTTGCTCGTGGAAGACGTTTATAGCTAATCGCGTCTCATTCATACAGACGGAGCTGCCCTCTGCTGTATGGTCGCATGTTTCTACAAAAGATAATCCCGCTGATATAGCTACGTGAGGTTCTAATCCCGCCGATTTAAAGTCTTCAAATCTGTGGTGGTATGGTCCATCGTGGCTTTCATTATCGAAAGAAAATTGGCCACGCTTTTTAGAAAAAACGCGGGTTTTACATGCGCAGTCTGCTGCATCTGTGCCAGAAATACTTACTAGGTTTTCGAGTCTAACTAGACTCATTCGTGTGGTTAGCTATTGCCTGCCACCACTGGTGAACTTGCGAAGGCGCAAGAGTGGGCTGCTCCCACTAACCATCGCTTTAACTAATGCCGAGCTACTTACAGCACGCGCAGTAGTCATACGGCTGGCTCAGAAGCACGCATTCAGCCAAGAAAAAAATTTGTTGCAAAATGGGAAACCTCTGGCTAAGCGACATAAGTTATTAAAATTAAATCCAATGGTAGATAAAGATGACGGAATCTTACGTGTGGGGGGAGGGGGTCGCCTTACCCTTTCGAATTTATCACGAGAACAGAAGCACCCACCAATTTTGCCGCGATGTTCGTCACTCAGTCGATTATTTGTAGAATACGCGCATCGTGCCGCGCTTCACGGTGGGCCTACCTAACATCAAACGTACTTTTACAGTGTGTATGGATTTTAGGCCGTAAAAAATTAGTAAATAGTATAATTCACAAATGTGTGAAATGTCAACGTGTTAAGCCTCAGCTTGCCCATCAGCTAATGCGTGATCTACCAACAACGAGAATCACACCGGCTCGCCCCTTTACGAATACGGGGCTTGATTACGCTGGTCCATTTTTCATCCCAATGTTTAGGGGACGCGGAGTTCGCTGTTACAAAGGGTACATTGCCCTTTTTATCTGTTTCGCCACTAGAGCCATCCACCTCGAGCTAGATAGCGATCTCACCACGGCTTCTTTTATTTTAGCATATCGCAGATTTGTCAGTCCACGAGGAATATGCAAAAACCTGTACAGCGACAACGCTACGACCTTTAAAGGAGCTGATGGTGAATTAAAATCAATGTTTAAGTCAGCATCAAACTTTTACCAAGAAATATCTGTAATTCTTGCAAACGACGGCACATCGTGGATATTTATTCCCCCTACAACGCCGCATTACGGTGGCTTATGGGAAGCGGGAGTAAAATCCACTAAATATCATTTCAAACGGGCTTTTAATGAACTCTCGTTATCATACGAAGAGTTTTCAACAGTTCTAACCGAAATAGAGGCTTGCTTGAATTCGCGTCCGCTGAGCCCTCTTTCAAACGACGTGGAAGACCTCAACGCTCTAACACCGACGCATTTTCTTATTGGAGCTACTTCCGGCCTAGTTCCAGATGAAGAGCCACCTTTAATGCCAAAAGGAAGACTCAATCGATACCAACTAATGCAGCGTATAAGAAACCAATTTTGGAAAAGATGGACCAAAGAATATCTGTGTCATTTGCAAGAAAGATCAAAATGGCGCGATGCTTCTCAAAATTTTAAAATTGGTGAACTTGTTTTGATCCGCGATGACCGCTATCCTCCCACAAAGTGGCCATTAGGGCGAATTATTGACGTCCATCCTGGATCTGATGGGCTTGTTAGAGTAATTACGATAAAAACATCAACCGGAGTGTTCAAGCGGCATATAACACGAGTAGGCGCTCTGCAGGTACAGAGTACAGCATCAGAAGAACGGAGAACATGAACAAATTCACCACTTAATTAAATTATTTATTTATAAATTACTTATTTCTTTGTAATTCGTCCGGTGGACGAAGGCGGGCGGTATGTTTGCTTATATTAAGTTTTCTGTAGTATATAAGACGAATGTTATTTACGAGAGAGATGTTTGTAAGTTTTAGTTTATATGTGCGTCATTTTAGCATATGTTGATAGAATGCGTTTCTGATATAGTGGGCACTGTTTCGTACGCGCTCTCTAATTGGTTGCTTTCACTGCCATCGCGGATAAATCCAGTGGGAGAACAGAGTCGATTCAAGTGTCGCATAGTTCTTTATTCAAGGGAATAGATTCAGAACTGTTTTAGCTAAGCTGCAGTGCAGGTCGTGTTTTACGCGTTGACGCAATAGTGCCGAGAATTGTACAAAATAAAAGTCTTTGTGTTTGCGATTTGTGATATGCACACGTGGCCACGTGATAATTAGTGTATGTGTGTTTCTCTTGTATGAGGTGTTCAAGCGATATCTTCAAAGGTAATCTTAAGGTTTATTTTGTAAACGGCTTTTTTCTTCCATTCAGTTAATGGAGGTTTTTTTATGCCTAAATAAAGACTTTTGCAAAGACAATATTTAAACTCAATTGATATAGTTTTATTTGTTCTCCTGAGTACACCTTTCTAGTTTTTAATTTAGTATTCTACACATAATTAAGTGAACAAAATTTAAGTTCTCTAAACAGAATCTCTATTACTCCTTCCTAGCATTCGCCATGATTTGGGGCTCGAATTTACGTTTGAAATATAAGATTTCAGATCAACTCCTTTTTTAATATTTTTTTCAATATACATTTCAGAGGTAATTAAAATTATTTCAGTCAAAATAGACCAAATCCATCACCCAGATATCTAAATTATTTCTTGTTAGTTTGATATTATTAGATTGTAGTATCGAAGTTTTAAGTCAGATTTATTGGATAGAATAATATTTGACCAAATAATACACGGTTTTTTTTTATAAAGAAGTAATGTTAAAATATATGTTATAACTAGTATGGCTGAAATAAACCTCATATAAGGTTTCCAAAAAGCCAATATATATATATATATATATATATATATATATATATATATATATATATATATATATATGTTACAATGTTAATTTAGAAATAATTTTCAGCAATGAATATTTTACTTTATATATATTTTGATTGTAGAAATCAAAAAATTCTTTCATTTTTGGGAAATATTGTGAGACCAGGTTTCTAAGTCCAGGTTTTTTCGGTCTTCACGTAAGGACAGCTGTGTTTATACAAGCATGACAGTTAGACGAGCGTGAAAAACTATATATACCTTTTAGTTTAATACATTTTTTGTTATTAGTTTTAGGAGATCTTTCTACAACTCCAGTTCACGTATTACAAACGAAAATATTTGATAATTCTACGAAATCGCAAAAAAAGTTGGCACGTATGAATGTGACGCAAAATTTATTCTGTATAATATATATATATATATATATATATATATATATATATATATATATATATATATATATGTATATATATACTGCTGGGGTCGACGGCGGCGCGCCCAGTTCACACGCTTGCTCACTATAGACAGCACCACGCGTGTCTGTATATGTATCAAAGTTTATATATATATATATATATATATATATATATATATATCTACGCGGAAGCGGCCGACGGTCCCGGATCGATAAGCTACGAACTATAGCGGGTGCGCGGTCAGCCCCCCGCGGGCGCAACATAGGCGAAAATCGACTGACCTGCTGTACGATAAGTGCCGTCTGTGTATATACTACATTAGCATCGAGTTATGTCTCATTCGGGCCCGCGCCCGCGAAACGCATATGTAATGGTAGCTGGAGGAGGGTGGACGACAATCGTGTCCGCCCCCGTCCCCGATGTTCTATGCTGCACTTGCTGTGGCACTGTGCAACAATCGGGCATATATATATTGTGTGTGTGTGTGTGAGAGTGTGTGTGTGGGTATGTGTGTGTGCGTGTGTGTGTGAAAAGTCAAAGAACAAGAGCAAACGCTTTTGTTCGATGGATAAATTACGAGTGCTTCTCTTTGAAAATGCCACGTGCGGCGAGAAGAGATGAGGATGGCTAATAGCGAGGGCCGTCACGTCGGCAAAGAAAGAATGCTTTGTTTCTTGGGCCGAAACAGATAATGACGATCGACGTTGTACGCTGGATTCTCATCATGAACGCGCAGGCGCGCATCGGATGCTAATTCGAACGTCTCCGCTGAAAACGAGGAGACACCACGCCATAGAATTTATACGTGTATATGTATATTATATACATGTATATATATATACATGTATATATGTATATATATATATATATATATATATATATATATATATATATATATAGGGGTACATGTATATGTATATGTATATGTTGCACGTAGTCTGGTTTTGACGACTGCGATTTCAACTTTTTATATGGGCTCTGGGCAATTCCCTCTTTCAATTTTCGGCCGGAAATAGCGGTACAGCAGTGTTACGGCTTTAATTCGAGCCGGGACGATTTTGTAACGGGTATGTGCGTATTTGTTTGTGGTATTTCATGTATATATATATCCTTCCCTCGCCCCAGTTAATTTCCGCCGTTTTGGCTGACACGCGCACAGTACAGTGCTCTGAAAAAAAATTCGCCGTTGGGATTAATATTGGATGAAAAGCCTCGCCGATTGCCAGTTTTAATTTGCAGTCCTGCAGCAACGTGAAAATGCCCAAGATCCTACCTTTCACGCTTTCCCTCCTGTCCGTCCCTCCATATTCACGCTGAAGATTTCAATGTTTCTGCCAAAAGACAAAAAGAAAAAAAAGACACAACAAAAAATACAGAAAAACAAATCGCGGTCTGGCATGAAAATCGCTTTAGAGGATATAAAATGTCGGATAGAAATTGTGAAAATCAGTGCAGGCGGGCGCATCGCACCTAGAAAATTTAATCGGGCTAAAAGCGCCCCCTCCCCCCTGGATGATTGGCCTTTGTTTCGCGCTGCCGCGACACTTGCTATCTACTTTACACGCCAGCCGTGTGACAAGGGGGGGGGCGGAGAGGCGGCGAGCGGGCAGAGGGCGGACCCCGAGAGAAACTCTCTTTCCATTCGAGACACGCTCGATGTCAAAGGAATTTGAATTTATTCGGGTTATTTGTCAGGGGCGTAGGTGGAATTCGGAAAAAGGGTTTACGCGCCCGCGCCTGCAGAGCGGCTTGTCTGGGGCTCGCGGGGACACCCATCCACATACCCCTTACCCGCCTTGCAGAAATATGAGACTCGTTTGCTGACACCTGCGCGGAACGAGCGAGCGCGGCCGGCGATATAAAGTACACTTTCCGAGGAGTAGGCAGGGCGAGGGAAGCCGAAGGACCCGCTCTCTATGCGCGAGCTATGCTATACCAAGCTTCGCCGGTGCACGCGCGCGCGCGCACACGCACGCACGCACGCACACGCACACGCACGTATATGTATATAAATATATGCAGTCTTGAAAATTTACCCGACGCCCAGCGTCTAAAAGTCAAGCATCTTTGCGCCAGCATCCATCAACGACGGCTACATATATAAACAATAAATAATCCATCTTCCTGGAAAGCCATTATTTATACATATACTAAATCCGTATTTTTCCTGGCACTCCATTTATACGTGCGCAGATGTCGCCTTTGTCAAATTCTTAATGTTATTAAGAAGTTCACGATTTATTTATTTATTAATCATCCTGCCTGAACTCAACTGATTTTTCTACCTAGTTAAATTTATTGTTAATAGTCAATAATATCAATAATATATATACTAACAAGGTGAGAGTCGTATATTTGGGTACTGGATTTGTCTGCAACTTATAGAATCTTTTCTAATATATCCAAGTAGTACATCGGTGCACTGATATTTTCCAATAACTCCATGGCCCAAATAACTTGTTCAGCTTGTACAGGACTTAATGATACTATAAATTCTGTTTTTTGTATTCCAAAGTATGAAAAAAATATAAAACATAATATGAATTTAATTCCAAGCATTATTTGTAACTTTTAAAATCCAGTATTTAATAAGACTAAAACATTCTAACGATTCAGGACAATATTAGACAGAATTAATGCATATGAAAAGAATACTGGTATCTTTATTAGAGTTTGGCCGTAAGATCAATAAAATAATTAAAATACTACAAGCATGTTAGTAAATTTGTATTATTTTCATTCGTCTGTTATTTGTATAAATTTATTTCGTGTATCGTAAGGATTTTTTGTTCTTATTAAATGTTGGGTTTTAAAGCATACAAATAATGCACGAATATAATTTATATTATTTATTTTTTGTACGTTTAAATATAAAAAAAATAGAATTTTTTAGCGGTACTATGACTTTTACTAGAGCCCTGTAGATCAGTGGAAATTTTTTTATTCGACGTTTCCTCTGGACAGATCATTTTCTCATACAATTGATTTGCATTTGAAATTGGATAATATAAGTTTTGACGCTAACATATGTGCCATTCGTAAAACATAGCGGAAATTTAATTATCAATTTACACACGCCGTATGAGTATAAGATGATAAATTTCGAAAACTTAATGTCGCATAAGCACAGCCAAAGCGCGAGCGTGTATATATATATATATATATGTGTGTGTATAGATAGACTCGCTGATTATACAGGATATTTCATATATAGTGCCTGGTTTACATGCAATTGAAGTTCAGCAAAGACAGATCGCTCGGCTCGTTCAGGTAGATGCGCGCTTTAATGGGCAGAATGCACCTGGCGCAGCGCCTCATCCTCTCGCGCGGTTAGGCTCTAGAGGGGCGCCTGTGCCTACATATCCACATATCACCCCGCCCCTCCCCTCCCTACCCGTCCCCCCGCCCACCTGAAGCACACCCGTTAGCGCAACCCCCTCCCCCTCCGCCCCTCAGCCGTAGGACGCGGTAGGAGGCGGCTATAGGCGCGCGGAAATTGAGTCGCGGCGCCTGCTGAATCCGAATTTAATGCCGGCGCGTTAGGCGCGTATACCAGGTACGCCTCGCGGCGGCGCGGGTTTCGGGGTGACGGAGGCGGGTAGGAGGGGGGGGGGAGGAGTGGGGAGCAAAGAGGGTCGTTATAAATGTATTCGGTTTTAATACTAACAGCCAAGGATTACCCCGGGCTTATGCGCGCCTCTCGCGCTTCCCGGGCTTACAGCTCTTACGCCACCGGTTAAGGCCATACGCATTCGATTCTCGTCTGTATGGGGCGCGCAATTATATAAGAATTCGCCGCGCCTGTTATTACTCGAGTCTGTCTCCGTATTAAGCCGCAGGTTCCCGGGGCTCCGGCCTTATGCTCGCATTGCCCCGCGTGCGCCGCAGCCATCGAGGAGAGCACGCGCGGGAAATCGCGGACGATTGGGCGCCCGGGCGGGCTTCGTCACGGGACGGGAGGGCTTCCGTGGGCGCGAGCTCGTACGGGTGCTCATCGAAATATTTCGCTAAAGCCAATTGATCCGATTTGATTTATTCAACTTAGCTATATCGTGCGGAACTTCACGGCGTTCGCGTATTTCTATAGTTGTGAAAGCTGCACTGATGCGAATGCCTCGCGAAACACGACTGTTACTACTTAGCGAGGTAACGGCGTATTTCAACCGCTATACATTTCTTGTTTTAGTTTTGCAATCTGCAAAGGCTATATACTATAATTTTTTAGTTTTATAAATGAACTGATGGATCTCGATAGTACAGGTATTATTCAAACATTATGTTCAGAAAAGTTGCGTTCAAACTTTTAAAATAATCATGAGCGATAATAAGAGATAAAGAAGAAAATAATGAGTCGAAAAAATAAAAATAATACGAGATAAAATAAAATAATAATGGTACCTTGTGACTGCGAATTTTCTGCTGTGAAAACAAACCGCTACTCGTTCGAACGGAAAACCTATAAACAATCACGAGAATGTAAAAAGATAAAAATGAACGTGTTTTAATTTTTCCCCATTCAATATCCTGTCAATGTAATTAAATTCTTTATACAATTCGAAAGAATAGAATTCCAACCTTATTTTTTAATTCCAATAGGTTTCGTTAAGCAACTGTTCTATCCGAGACTATAATTATATACGCTTACTTGCTCGCGATGGTTCGTTTTCGTTTAGAAGTATGCAAAAAATCGAGTGTCGATAATATATATATGTCTTCCTTATTTTTTGCTGCCCGTGTGCAACTTTTAAATATTTCATTCAAGGAAATGACAAATGAGAATTTAGCGAATTAAATAAATTACGTGAAACTATTTGGTTATTTACTTAATTGGTGTATCGAATGATTTACTGATGTCCTCGCTTAATTAAAACAATACATTATTCTCGTCCAATTAATGTTAAAAGCGAAATTAAATGAAACCTCATGGGCTAATATATTTAAGCTAAACAAATGAAATTTATTCATATAGTGAGATTGTCTTCGTTACCTAATCTAAAACTAAACAGTTTTTGTATTAATATGAAAATTGCTAGAAAAATATTGAATGCAAAGAAGTATTTAAAAAAAGGCATTTTTCGTAACAAAAAATAAAAAATTTTTGTTTATAAATTCAACAAAACAATATAATTATCATCAAGTAATGCATAATTATAAACAGAATTGATAATAATATTAATTTATCTTCAAATATTATTAATAAATATTTATGAATTAAAAAAACAAGGAAAAGTTATATACATATAATTATAATATAATGCCGATCGCATAACTGTATTTTGCTTGCACTTCAACACAAATATGACCTATAAAACCCGCGATGGTACTATCGCCGATGGCAAGAGGAATGCCTGCTGCATTAGTGGAGCGGCGATTGAGCCATGCCCGAGAAGTGGAGAAGGCTTCGGGAGTTTCCGAACCTTAGCTTACTTCCCCGAACTTTCGAGAAGTGCAACCGTCGAGCGTTTATTCGTACAACCTTGGAACTGCGCAGCTATGCCGGGAATAAAACGTTCTTAATTTAGTTCAAAATATTCTAAAGAATTAAGGAAGAGTAGTTAGTTTTGTATATAGAATTCGATTTCAACACAGATGGATATGTACATATTTTTAATAAAATAGAAGTTTATTTACTTTTATTTATTTATTTGTTTGTTTATTTTTTTTTACTTTTCAAGTAAAGGTTGTTATATCAAGGAAACGAACTAGAAGACGCTGTATTTTAAAAGTATAACTTAACGCAATCGCAGACTTATATAAGTATATGCACTATAAATTAATATTTTTTATTTAAGTGATTATATTAATTTTAACGAAATTTTTCTGAAATTTTACAATTAGTTCTGCTTATTTCCGAATTTCATGTCAAATTCATATAAAATTTATAATCTTAAAATTAATAAGCTATTATAATATATATATTGAGAGAATAATTAAGGGAATTCTAGAAAATAGCAATGTTTAGATTTTTATGAATTTTGTTTATTCTGCTAGTTGGGTAATAAATCATTTGAGTGCTGAGATACGATTACTTCAAAATAATCTACAGCTTATATTTAATCTTACCTATTAACATAATCACGAGTTTAACTTTAAATTATTTCCAATATTTCAATAAAGCTGCTAGAATTTCTGATGTTACTATATCTGTTTGCGAAAATGAACTGTGGCAAGCGCTTTTAAAATTCGCTAATCTATATAAATCCAGATGCAGCACTTATAAATAAAGCAATGGAATATAAATGTCTCGGTACGTTTAAAAGTAAACCATTCTGAACGATCTTTCACTGTAGGTATAAATAAACGATTGTTTGCCGTTCCGAGTCTTGAAGAATAGAGAGAAGAAGAAAAAGAAGAACCGAAAATCGAAAACGCAATCGGCCGAGAGAGAAAGTTTAATGGAAAGGACCTTCTTTAAGAAAAAAAAAGCGTCGGGCCGAAGTTCCCATTTAAGTTTCGCGGCTCGTAAAGAGCGCGGAAATAGAGGATAAACCCTGCAGGAAGAAAAAAGAAGAGAGCGCCGAGGCAGAGGGCGAGAGAGAGAGAGAGAGAGAGAGAGAGAGAGAGAGAGAGAGAGAGAGAGAGGAACTATAGGAATGAGGAAATAGGGGGTGTTGCGCATGAGAGGTTTCACTGCGCGAACCGAGTAAATTTTCCGCCCCCTCCCCCTCTCCCCGGGCTCGCTGCGTGTGTTTTGTTGTACACGCGCCCGAAGATTGCCATCCCGCAAGAAATTCGTCCCGAGACCCTATCTTATCGCTCCGTCGCTTTCGCGCGGGTATATAATAGGGACGCGCGCGGGGGGCGCTGCGCAGTCTCGTGTTGCGCGTTCGCGGCTGAGGAGAGAGGATGGGCGGGGGGGGGGGTGAGCCCTGCAGCGAAGTCGACGCGCGGCGCTACTGGCATTTCCGGAAAAAAGGAGGTTTTTGTCAGTGCAGAAGGGGTGGGGGAGGGGGTGTATTTGCCTGTGAGAGCCCGCGGAGAAATTGGGGCACGCGAGCGCGCGCGGACCGAAGTAAATCAGCCGGGCGGCAGCAGATATGCGAAAAGAAGGGCATGGGATACGTTTCGGGGTCGTTCGTAAAAAGCGGAAAGTTCGTGTAATTAAAATCATTATTCCGGCAGTGTAAGCCGAGACAGGGGGGGGCAGGGCGCCATCGATCACCGGTTTCATAAGGAACGAATTCCATTGGCGCATACTTCATCATCGAGGGTATAAAATTTACGAACACGTATACGTTCGTGTAAAACAAGAACTTGAGCATTCTTTATTCGGAAAAAATATTTTATGAAAATCAGAGGTATATGCCGTGTGCCTTTTTCCGCGTGTGTGTATGTGCGGCCGCGGTATGCGACTATATAAAGGATGAATTTTATTTTTAAACTAGATTATATACGTTTCTCTCCGTGTACTGCAAAAGCTGCGGGTTGCGGCTTTTGTTGTACATAATGAAAAGATCTGGTCATTCCTATATATATCTGTACGAAATAATGTATCGCGCGGTAAAAAGTAGGGAATTTTTTGCATTTCCCGGGCGGAAATTTCATTATTAATAAATTTTTTGCACTCGAATTAGCATTATTATGATAAGAAAAATAAAAAAAGCTGAAAACGAAAGCAAAAAAAATGCAATTCAAATCAGTATTGCAATTTGCAATGCGTAATGCTAATGAAGGCGGGCGATGCAAATTTTCTGAAATTCCTCGGCACACCACGGCGCCGTACACAAAACTATAATGCAGCTGGGAGTCGCGCTGTTTTCCGTTTTTATGCTTCCGTATTTTCGTCGGCGCCCGCGCGTTGCAATCGGCACCCGCGCGCGATCCCTCTGCCAAAACAGCCCGGTGCGGTTAACGCGCCCTTGGTTAATAATTTCTCCCTTTTTGTCGGACGCACCCCTCTCAGCCGTATACATTTTTCCCCGGCTCGCATTGTCGCCCCCGTCGCCGACGTCGGCGCGCATTCTAATCCCGATGACAAACGCTCGCATTATTTTTCCGACAGAACTCGCGGAGCGGGAGAGGTACGAGGGCGGAGCTCACCGAGCGCTTCGTTCAAGCCCTCCTTTGACCGCTGAGTTCGCGCTGCTATACTGCGTAATACACACACACACACACATATATATATATAATATAAATACTACGTGGAGTGGGAGGAGGGGCGAGTTATGCCCGCGGCCCTGCCCTCTCTTACCGACGAGTTCGGGCCACGCAGTTAATTCGCATCGAGCGCTTCGCGCGCCGACTGTTAAAGTAATCCAGTCATCTTTCACGGGCTTAATGAGTCAGTAGTAATATCGTGGACCGGTCGACCGCCGGCCTGCGTTCGGGGCTCGTTAAGCGGCACGGGGTCAAATGTCGGCGCGCTTCCGTCGCGCGCGAATATATGCGCGAGCAGATCCGCTTTTTTTGGGGGGAGGGGGAGGACGCCAGACGATTGCCGCTTCATTTGCCCGCTTCCCCCCCCCCCCACGACTCGTTTTCCATATCATTATACGAGGTTGACGCGAAGGCAGCCGCCCGCTCGCGAGCTCCGATGCCAGGCTGATGCGGGGCGCGCGCGCGCGCGCGCGGGCGGAAGATTGAAAAAGTCGCACCCCCGGGCCGCTCGCCCTCAATTTCACGTCTTATTTACTGGTCGTCCTGCGCGCACCTCTGCAGCGTCGCAGATGACGGGGTAGGGGGAGGGAGATATGATTTATTCGCCGAATGGCGCGCGGGCTCGGAAAACGGCGGAGCGAGTCTGTAAAAAAAGAACCAAGCGTTTTTCTCGCCAACGCCGAAAATAACTGGGTTTGGTTATTTTTGTTTATCTGACCTCTGGGTGCTGTAAAATATTGAAAATTCGATCGGTGAAGCTGGCGTAAAGTTTCGTCAACGTAACGCTGCTGTTCAACTAGAATTCCATAGCTAAACCATTCAACGAAAATACTTGTCAGTCCTAGTATTACGGTGTATTATCGTCGATTGGTAATGAAAAGGAATATATTATTCTTCACCTGTTCAAATAAATAGATTGCATTCTTATTATTATAAAAACGCTCAATTAGGAAAAAATTTAATTTAAGTGATATTCTTACTTGAAAAAATTTAGTAATCAATTTATCCACTTCATTTGATTTATTAATTGATCTTATAGTTTGCTCTATTTTTTTATCATATACTTTATAGTTTTTCTGCAGGTTGTAAAATATTTAATTAAACTTCAAGAGAAAAAATGATCTGAAGTGTACTATTGTTGGAATATTTGATAATATTGAAGTTCTGTCTTATTAATTTTGTCAGAACAGCTCATCCTTTAAAGTTATTTATAATAGAAGTAGTATTAGGAAATGAACCTTGAAAATATTTTAATTATTAATATATTGCCAATAAAAAATTCTTATTTTAATTGTATAAATTAATAATAACTGTTTATGTTCAATATTGATGGAGGAAATATATAATACAATCTGGCATACATTATCTAAAAAAAAAATTTAGCCTAGATTAAATTTTGATATTGTTGAACGAATAATAAAAAAATTAAAAGTGCTCAGTATTTTAATTAAAATAAAATCTATAGTTTTAGAATGTTTAGAATATTATTTTACATAGACTGCAGCACTGAACCGAAGAGCACTATAATTTATATAAATCTTCATGAAAATAAATAGAAACCAATATTTATTAATGAACGTTAATTTATCTGCTTTACATAAATAGACCAAAAAGTGAAAATATAGGATTCAGTTGTTATTTACGTTACTTAAGAACAATTATGCTTTTACGTTATCTGCATAGGCTTAGTGATTTTTGAAATTTTAGTTGCTACTTGAAAATGCAACGAAATGTATATATATATATTCCAGTGCCCTGACGGGAAGTACACACATGTTAAAATTTCAGCACATCCAGCTACACGGCCGCAAGTTCAGGAATTTTCAATAAGGGCCGATAATAACGATGGCTCCGCCGTCTCGATGCTCATATTAGCTTTACATAATTTCGCGAGCGCCGGCCCAGAGCCGCGCTATCTCTCCGCCCTCCGCGCCCTTTGACGCTGTAACACGAGCTCCCGACTGAATTCGTAGCGAGGGCGGCGTGGGAAGGAGGGGAAGGGGAGGGTGGGCGAACGAGGCCCGCCCAGCTGCGGATGGCACATACAGCGCACAGAAGCAGGCTTCCGCGCCGCGGGTGCAAGGCGTACGGCGAACGGGGCGGCCCGTTCGTACGCGCCAGCGTTTCCGCGCCCGAATCAGATAAAAGTGTTTCTATTATAGAGCCGACAATGGATTTTAACAAGTGACCGGGATAAATGCCGCGCAGCCACGAGCGCGGCCAGAAACTGCCTTCGTTGAAAAAGGAAAAATTGATAACTTTATATATATATATATATATATATATATATATATATATCTATAAGTCGTTCACCCGTCGCAGTAGTATTCTACTTAAAGTTTTCGTGTACGCTGTCTTATCTAAATAGGTACGCGTCACTGTCCATAAATGTTGAGTAATCTCCCATAGGAGGTGTAACTATTGCCCAGATTACCATTTTTAACGTTCCTGGCTAGCTATGAGAAAAATATTGCACATTATTTATCACAGGGCATAGAATTATTGCTGTCCTTTTTTGGAAATCTGAGTTTTTTTTTATTAATAATAAATGTAAAATTCATGGAGCCTAGATTTAGAACTCAATGTTCAAACTGTAAGTTTCGGTCTCTTTCTGTCTTAAAATTTCATTGTCTTACTTTCCAAGGAATGTGGAGAAACTTATTTTATTGGCCAACGCCCTTTGGGAAAAAAAGACGGCGATTTGGATTTATATACGTGCAGCCGGGCCCTCGAAGAATTTCTTAGAACGGCGACGCGCCGGCCAGTCGCGCTGCTCGGACTTTCTTTATACGTTAGCGAGGCGGCCGCTGGTCAAGGAGAAAGGGCGGGAGGGGGGGAGGCTTTAAAAGGACAGTCCCATATTGTGCGAGCGGTCTCGCGGATGAATTTAACCGGGAGACATCCGCGGGAACGGGCGAGGGCCGGGGGGAGATTTTTTATTGCCACCGTCCCCGTCAAGAATACGGCGGCGGTGGCGGCGGCGGCGCGCGGGCGCGCGTCGAGGCTGTAAAAAGCGACGTCGCGGAAAAATGACATCGGCTACTCGAGCGCGAATTCCTTCCGGCCGCGGGACATGATCTCATTAGCAAATTGGCGGGGCGGCGTGGGGGAGGGGGTGGGGGGGGGTTGGGCGGTGGAAATTTAACACTTTTGTGTAAGCCATGCCCGGCGCGGCAATTTCTCGTTTGATAAATATGAATGGACTTGTCGAGGCTCGCGTCCGTGAATTATACACGTGCTCGCCGGATTTTGAACAATGAACTCGTTATCCGAGCGACTCCAACTTTTAATGAGACCCCCTCCCCCTATATATATATATATATATATATATATATATATATATATATATACGGGTTAAAGATTTACATAAATATGTGATTCGAGATAAGCAAAGGAGTTAAAAGAACGTATATATGTATACGTAATCTTTTTCTCCCATTTCGAGCCCGACGCTCTTCCCTGCTTCTTTAGCGTTGTTCAAGTGTGCATATTACGCTTTTTATTAGACTTTCCTTTGCCTCTGCTCTTTTATGCATATAAGACGTACTGTTTTCGGATCGGGAAACGTCCGGAGGTATAAAACCGCGGCTGGCAAAATCCGGCAAAGAACATTGCACGGAAATCTCCGGTGTAGCGAACTGTTGAATTCCCGGTCTAAGTTCGAGCGCCGGAACAAATTCGTTTCTCACTACTCGCTCATTTCGCTCGGTCCATACGAGCACCTAAAGGGCCGAAAGAAATGGCGCAACGGTCGTCCATTCTAGTATCGAAATTGTCGAACGCTCTTTAGATTTTATGATCCTTCGATATATAATTAATTATTGCAGATTACAATGCGCAATTGATTTTTATTAAAGTCACCTATATACATTTGGTGTTTAAGAATCAAAATCATTGGAAACTTTTCACTTTTTTCACACCGATAAAATTATTTCGCCTAACTTAAATTTTAAGTGTACGCCCATTTAAAATTTTTAGATACGGTTTGCAAATATAATTTATCTTTTATTATTAATTAAAGTTTTTTTTCCACTAATCAATTTTATTACTAATCAAATTTATATAAAGTTATTTTTTTTATTATTTACGATTTTTTTGAAAATAAAATTAGTTAAAGTTAATTAAATTACAATTTTTAGACCGATGAAATTGATAAATTTAACACGAAGTTTCATTCTTCTATTAATATTGTACGCTTATATCATTTTTATAAAAACTCTCGATAAATAATGAAATTGAGAATTATTACGTATACAGTGAGTAAGGAGACTGCAGATGTTACTTTTAAATTGAATCATGTTTACAGTAATCGGTAAAAGATCAGTGTAGCGAGGTTGCAGATTTAGTCTAGCATTCCAGAATAGGCAGAAACTTTTAAACATTTTTAAAAATACGAGAAAGCTTAAACTTATAACTGCGCTCCGAATGGAGATCTATCAAGATATCGTTATTCTAATATGATTAAAAAAAAATGGAAAGTTCAAAAGCTTATAAACAACCTAAATATAATTTTAAATCCGGTCTATTTACATGAATCTAGCGAAACTCATAGCATTGATTTTAAAATCTGTAGAAATAAATTCTCCTTGTAGTCAGCACGCTAATAAAAAACATGTTATGCAAAATTGAAAACATGATATGCACATATTAATCAAAGAAACTATTATTGCTCCGAATAAATGAATAGATCGTTTTAACTTGATCGACAGATTAAAACCAGACCTATTAATTATTTAAAATATGTACCAAAAGCAAAAAATAAAAACAACTTTTTGTGATTTTTTTGAAGGTTTTCGACTCCAGATGATGAATAAATCATTAAAATCAAATGTAATATTCAGTCGTCATTCATAATGTAAAGGATATTTAATAAATATATACATGATAAAAAAACTTTATTAAAAGAAACTTTTTACAATTCGAAGATCAGAATATATATGTATACATTAATAACAGCAAATAAAACTCAAGTATATAATCAAAAATGTTTAGAAAATAATACTAGAATAATTGCAATAGATATTGATAGATATTGACTAACTATGTACCTGTACATGTATTTACACACACGCACGCACACACACACGCACCCATATATATATATATATATATATATATATATATATATATATATATATATATAAATATAAATTGGCGAAGATAAAAATATTCATTGATAATTTATTTAGTAGTATAATTGAAAAAAACTATAGCAAAGAATTGAACGATACAAATATTAAATAGATCAATAATATTCATTATTTGCAAAAAAAGCTCGATAATCACTATTTGTAACCATCTAAATAAGCAAAAAAGCAGATCAACAGTGTGCTTTTATAAATATACGAAATCTCTGCAAGACGTTCTAACATAGGCTACTCATATATTCGGACTGAACCGATCTGTATATAAAAATTATACAAGATATTGGCTCGTTTGCCGTAGCGGCACGCGCATACATTCACATCTCGATACATTTCCTGTCGTAGCGCCGCAGTATGGGCCGGTTTAAATGGGCGTATACACTCTCCCCTCCCCTCACAAAGTCCGTGCGAGCGTCGCGCGTCGTCGCAAATCTGTCGCGGAAAAAAAAGCAGCGCCAAAACGGGGATTGAGGTGGGACGGGAGGAGGATGAGGGGGCTGGGAGGGGAAACAGCGAGTACTGTACAATGAACAAGAATTCGATTAAGATGCGGGTACTCGATAAGCAGGACGGGGAGGGGGGAGGCAAGAGCTGCCGCTGGAGATGCGCATGTTAAATCGAGCGAACGGCTTATGCGCCCGAGATAAGGCCTCCCTCTCCCCCTCCACCCCCCCTCCGGCTGTACGACCCCTGCGCAGCGGTGCCCGGGCTCCCTCGCGCGTGCCATCTTTCTCCCCATTTCTCTTTCGCTTTCTCTTTCCCCGATGCGGGATTAATGAAAGCCCCTCGCGATGAGAGGTCGCCTTGCGCCCGCCGCACCGCGAGCGGGAAAAGGGACGTGCGGAGCGACGTTGCGCGCAGAGCCGGCGCATTTATATATATATATATATATATATATATATATATATATATATATATATATATATATAAAAGAAAAGCCGCGACATCGCTAGAATTGGCACGGAGTGAGAGACGGCTCGGGAGGCTGGGAGGCAGGGAGGGAGTTAGGAGTCGTATAGCAAGACACCACTTTCTTTATCGTCTCGGCAGCACTCCGCGGTGACGTTTTTCCGCTCCCCCCTCCACGCCCCCGAGCCACCGATCTCCACCTCAGATCTTTCATATCGAGCGCGCCTGGGTTCGTTTTCCACTCGGAATATTTGAATTCCAGCCGTTGGTGCGCTCTCCTACGCGTCCGCCTTTTTCTTTCGCCACCGCAGAAAAGTGCCGGGTCGCTGCTGGGGCGGGGGGGGGGGAGTCGAGGGAGGAGTAGGAGGATTGTTCTCTCGCGATATTATTCTTCAATTTGGATTAAGCCCCGTTCGCGGGATTTTCCGAGGAAGCCTTTCCGGAATTTCTCGCGATTAAGCGCCCCGCCCTCCGACATTTTTGTCCGTGCCGCACGGTTCTATATATACCTCGAGCCAACGCGGGGGTGGAACTCGTACGGTCCGCCGACGTCGCAGCGTATTTCCGCCACTGTCCGCAACGGTCGCCAGTATAACGAACTTGCGAGAGAGGGAGAGAGAGAGAAGAGAGAGAGAGAGAGAGAGAGAGAGAGAGAGAGAGAGAGAGAGAGAGAGGCGGAAACCCGTTAAAACACGTCGGCCGAATTGAAATCTTAATCAAATGAGCTATGCGGCGGCGGACGGCGGGACGCGCGAATGCATTTCCGACGAGTTTTTGCCGCCGCTTGTACGAACGCAAAACTGATTTCCCTTGATTCCTCCGCTGGTAACGCGCAGACACACCTACACGTATTTGCGTACATGTGCACAGAATCACTACACGCCGCACAGGCCGGCATTGCTGTTTCGCTTCCATTAGTGTTTTACGCTTAATGCGCCGATCAAAATGTTCCGCTTTCTTGCTTCCCGTTTATATACGTTTGCTATTCCGCTATTCCGCGTGTTCCAGAGGAGTGTTGGTGATATTTATCTGTTCAGAATTGTTTTAATCAAGTATTTGCTACTCTATTGAGACGTAACTTTGACAAATACAAATATATATATATATATATATATATATATATATATATATATATATATCTTTGTTCGCACTGTGCCGTCTGTCGTTGGACCTCTTGGGAAGAAATGACAATAAAGACGTTCGTGTCTATTACTACGCACCGATAGTAGTAATCGCTAATACGCTGACTGCGTGCCGCATCGCGCCAACACTGTGGCGTGCACGTGCGGCCGTGCCATTTTAAAATTTATATTTTAAAATTTGCCAGTGCAAAATTCATTGACATTAATTGATACGCAATTACTTTTACTATTAATTTTAATCGCCTAGATTAAAAGTTATGGATAATGTGACCCGTTGCTATTGAATTATATGTTAGTTCATTAAAATTTTGTTTTTCATTAAGATTATTTTTAAGATTGAAATATTGAATACTCTCGTATATTTCATGTGAACATTTTCGATATGCGCAAATGAAATATTCCTAAAAACAAAAAAAAAAAAAAAACAAACAAAAAACAATAAAAACAAATGATGGTCAGTAGATGCAAACGGGGAGAGAGGATATAATCGATTGAACCAAGTATTTTTTAACAGTCGAATCGTTCGTGACGGAATTTAATTGAAATTCTGTAATTCTTGTCCCTGATGTATAGCTCGCGCAGTATACACGATGTTCATTGATCATGTTTACGAAACACAAATGTGAAAAGCTCGCTCTTTTTACACGATATAAATAATAAAAAGTGCGCAGGACGGTATATGTATTGTAAATGCCTCGATCTGCCATTGACTATTGTCTACATCGGGCTTTCAAAATTATTATTATCGTGTCGATGTAGCTATTGACGATTTTCATTATTCAATGCAGTAAAAAAATTGCACTTTGCTTCAGAAAATATTATTTATATTAAATATTATATATTATATAAAACATACACACACACACGCGCGCGTGCGTGCGTGCGTGCGTGTGTGTGTGTGTGCGTGTGTGCGTGTGTGTGCGGTGCGCGCGCGCGTGTGTGTGTGTGTGTCTGTATGTACAAATTTATAATCCTAAGTCCTCTTAATATAGTAAACAGTTATTATACATATATATTTCTATATTTATTAAATATATTTAATACTTTTATACTTTCACTATTACTATCTGAAATGAAGAATTAAAAATTATTCTTCAGTATTATGAATGTCGTTTACTAAATACCTATTTATTGATTTCGGAGACGAGAATTAAACGATACTATTTCATGTCGTGTGTCAGATCGATCTTTATAATTTATAATTTAATACCGGCAGTTTTTTCTTCTATACAAATGCCATTCGCTTTTTATGCTGTCTAGTCGATTATTATATAAAACGAGCTTGTACAATTTTCATGAACTAATACAGCGCCTTGGATTTATTTCTTATCTTGCGCGCATACGTCAACGATTTTTCTGCCTTACGTCAGTGTATCGTTTTCCGTAAAGAATTCCAATATGACGGATTCTCATAATACGATCGAATTATTTAAATCACAATAAAATTTCTTAATACAAATCGCTACAGTAGGATTTTTCTTTAATTTGATTCTAATTTTATTATATCCACATTGTCCACGATCAACTTTATCAAACGCTCCCATTGTCAGCCAGTCCGTCCGCGCGCATATCAGATCGGACTTTTGTGTCGCATACCGGATCCTGTGAATGCTGGAAAGCATTTCAAAAGTTCGAGCTCAACAGCGAAGGTATATAGATTTGCGAAGGGAACAATTGACTGACAATACGAGTGCTTTTAATTCCATTTTTCATTCGGGCTACGGCGTGGGCTCGAGCTTTTTGCGACAAATACTCGAATCGAACCCTTGGTATCAGATAATACACTCGCAATATTATTCGCGCATCCTTATTGATTCTCAAATTCAGATGAATTTTTCTAGCGGCACGGAAATCGCACTGACAGCGATATACTTTGTTCTGCCGATTTACTTATGCGTTTGTAAAGCAGATGAAAAAATAAATAAAATTCCAACATTACCGTAAAATTATTTGGACAAATTTTATTAGTTACTGAAATCCTACTCTTCTATTTAGTGTCGTTTCTGACCGTTTCTTCGGCACTACCGCAATCTGCAATGATTGATAATCACTTTTTACAGCATAATTGCACTATACTCCTATTTTTTACTATATTTTTTTTCTTTTTAGCTTATTTGAAAATATATTTTCCTTTAATTCTAGTTTTGAAAATTATATACGGATCAGGAGGATAAAACATTATACTTACATTAATTGCACTTATATAACTAACATATAATACTTATGTAACTAAAATTAATACATGAAAATGAGAAACAAGTTTTCCTCACTTACCTCGTTCCTTCGATACAACTATACTGAAACGCGACCTGTGAAAAATTTTTAATTAGAGAAAAATAAAAGAGATAATGAAAAAAATACTGGACATGTAAGTGCCCGCGTGCCGAGTAGAAAAAGCCAAAGTCCTAATTAAATATTTATCGTATCGATAAACTCGAGAATGCAGTGGTATTTTCACGATCTGGAATACTTGGAAAGTTAGGGCGAGGTTGAAATTCTTTTATGCGCTAGCGCGATAGGGGGGGGATGCGCGGGACTTTTTGTCTGTTTATATAGTTGCGCTCGTCCCGAATGCGAGGCGAAGTTTAGCAAGTATCTGTGATTAAATCTCGCGAACTAAAGGAAACTTTGCGTTATATATATATATAAGACCAGGAATTAATTCCTATATACACATACATATATTCAAGATTCCTCGTCAAATGGAAATGTCGCGCGGTTATATAATATATATATATATATATATATATATATATATATATATATATATATATATAGAGAGAGAGAGAGAGAGAGAGAGAGAGAGAGAGAGAGAAAGAGGTCAAGTCCAAGACGCGTACGCGCGCGCGTCCTATTCGGGTCGAATTACTGCGACATTCATCCCAATGACGGCGTAGAATGGAGGAAAAGGGGTCTGAGCCCCGCTTCGGGGACGGATTAGTGATGTACGCCTGTACTTGCGCGGCGAGAAGCGCCGACGCGGCTCGGGGAGCGAGGAAGAGAAAAAGGCCGCGAGGGCGGGGCGAGAAAAAAAATACCCGCGGATACGCCGCATACGAAACGAAGCGGCGCGGCGCGCCCGGGACGCGTCAGACACTCGGTAAATGGATCTTTTATAGTTCTCGAGCGATCGCGCGCGTGCGGGTCGATGGGAGGAGTGGCGGGCGCTACTGGCATCAGCTCGTGCGCGGAGCGCCGCCGCAGGTTTTGGCAAATAGCGAGGCGGCCGGCCCGCGAAGTTTCAACGGCGTCTAGGGCGAGACCGGGCTCGGCCCTCGGCGGGATATTACGCTCGTGGCTCGGGATTAGCGCGATATTAAAATTTTTTTTTCGTATGCAATTTATTACACCTTATTTCTCCCGGCCTCCCTCGCTTTTTCATAAATATTCTATTAAACAGTTGGTGCTCGACGGTACGGTTTTTTTTCACTCGTAAATTAACGATCTTCTCTTAATTTTCGTAAATTAACGTTTTCCTACATGATTATCTTTATCACCTATTTAGAAAATGTATCCACTCATAATTTGCAATAGTTAACATTAATTTTTTGGACTGTTCGACGATATTCGAAATTCGACCAATAAGTAGATTATCCCAAATTTGAGTTACAGAATTGATTCAAATTTATTTCTTTGCATTCATTATGCTCACGATTTAAATATCAAAATTTCCATCATTATGATATTAATAATTTTTTATTAAATGTATCAACTTTTCAAATGGTACGAGATTAGTGTATTATTTCATTTTTATCATTTAATAAGGCTTCTCATTCTAATTTGGTCGATGCATAAATACATTCAATCGCATTTACACAGACTCGAAATAATATGAATGCTAGTTGAAAATTTCAGAATCTAGATTGAACTGTGGAATATGTGCGTGTATGCATATATAGCCGAGTACTGCCTATCGCGAGGTCTATCATTAATTGCGGAGATAACATGACATGTTTATCTAAAGTTTTTGTTAGTTCTACAGATTGTTGCAATTAACGATCATATATTGATCGATCTAATGCGAGTAGAAGTTATACAAAAAATGAAAATCGATTGATAGATTATTTACGAATTATGAAGAAAGTATGCATATATCATATATTTTATTAAAGTTATTTTGAATTAAGCAATCGTAGAAACTAAAACCAATATCTATATAAATAATTCGTTGTATATATTTAATACTCGTTCAATCGTCCTATATTCCAAAGAGTAACATTATAGTTAAAGTAAACTAAATATTTTATATTGTTAATTATCTCGAATATTATTAATCGCGCCTGTAATCATTGAATATTTGACGAATTTATTATACAACACGAATTTATGCACTTTCGCTGATTTAGATGAGAGCCATGAAATTTGTAATATCGTCGTTAATCAATTAATGTGTAAAGCCTTACGCACGCGTAAGCTCATATTGTCATTTAATAACGCAATAATTAACGAAGCGTTCGACAGCAGTGCTCGAACCACGTCGTCCTCCACGGCCAGATCACCGATTGCCGCAGCAAAAGGGAAAAAAAGGTTAAACTAGGACTGAGGCGGACGCGATGCGAATGGGGGCGAGCGCGAAGGCGAGCAGCAGTGCCGCTCGCGGTCCGCCCCTCTCCTCCACCTATATCTTCTAAATTTTACACGCGTTCGGCACAGCGCGGCGTGGCTCTGATTAGTGGATATATATATAGGTACGAGCGGCGCGCCGTCTCTGTTCGGCACGGGGCATGTTTTCGAATGCGCGCACCGGAAGCGCCGTCGCGGAAGAAATGCGGACATTGGATCGCCCGCGCACGCGTCCCGAAAGATACGCCAAGCAAAAATGGGTCGCTTCTTTCGCGCTTCGCGCCGGCTAAAAGACCCGTTGCTCTCCTTTCCCGTGCGCGCGCGCGCGCGTGTGTGTGTGTATGTGTGTATAAGAGTCGTGGTCGGTGCATAATGGGCAATGTTCGAGGCGAGCGCGGAAGTTCCCTGAATTTGCCTCTGTCGAACGGCCATGGCAGAAGATCTGCCGGAATCATTAATGTATAGATGCGTCACTGCCGCAGTGGATACATATTATGGCTTGGCTTGATTTTTGCCTTTTTATATCTCGTACATATCTTATTCCTCCGGATCTTACACGCGTTTTTCCTGGATACATACACACATACACACCCGCGCACACATATATTTTTTTTTTGAATCTTTCGCTTGCTTTGCCTAATGCGCATAGCTGTATGGGTTTAATCTTAATCGACATTATTCCCAATTTTCAAATACTTTTATTTTATTTTAAATCCAAGAATAAATTGGTTTTACCGTAAATGCAGACAAATAGTTTAAAGTATTAGAATCGTTTGATATACTAAAACTACACATTCGATTCGTTTACACAGTGCTTATTATTCAGAATATGTAGATAAGCACGAATTTTCGGATTTATAATTTTAAAAATAAGTCTGAAATTTTGAGTAAAATCATATCATATATATTTTACTTAAATTAGACTTTGAAAAGTTTTATTTTGAATTTTGTATTACTGATGTTCCAAGCAAGTTATTCTGTATTTTTATATAATTTTTTTTGTTTCGTCAATTAGTTTTGGAGAATACCTAGAAAAGATTATAAAATTATTACTTTGTAACAGTCCGCTGGTGTTGCGTTAACGTGGATTAAAATTTTTAATACTTAACACCAAAATGGATAAATTATAATATAAATGTACTCGGGATTAAACTGAATTTTACATTACTGATTAAATATGAATCCTTTTCAATCTGTAACAATATTTTAATACTAATATCAAACCTGGCTATTTTCGCAATTCGTTCCATCATAAATATGCGGAATAACTAATCCATAATGAAGTGATGAATTGTAGGGAAGCAATCTATCCATAAAGAATGATCAGCAATGCGCTAGAATTATTGTCCGGAGGACTTTTATTATATCTCTTTCTTACAACTTTGCAATCTAGAATTTATAATAATACTTTTACCAATGCAAATATATAACAAGTATTATCAGCCTTATCTTTTAAATTAAATCGAGCACAATATTTCTATTTTGTTTTTAATTCAAATAGATTATAGCATATGCGGCTGTAAGTAAGCCTTTTAGCAATTGTACATTGCGAATTTCATTTTTTACAATAAATTTATAAAGATCTTTCGATACTCTCTTTCCTCGCAAAAAATTTATATTTATTATATGGCTGTACTTTGCATTCTACCATAATACATTTTTCATAAAATCTTTGAATACTTTATTAGATGTAAATTAAAAGGCTTTCGTGTACAGCAACATAAAATATATAAATTGTAAAACTTAAATATGATTTATTAAAAGTAAGTTATAAATAATATCCTTTTCAATTTTCTCGATTCAATACCGACGGCAGATCAGGACCCACGCCCATGAAAAGTCTAAAGTACAAATTAATAAACCAAAGACAAACCGCGGATACGTATAAATCTACCGTATCCGCGACAACATAGTGATAGTACCTAAATCTATTGAAGTAATATTTTATTGTTTCCCACGTGCTTCGAACTTGTTGCGGCGCTTCCGCAGCCGGCTCTACCGCCTCGCTCGGTTCACTTTCGGGGGTGCTCTCCTCGGACTTTCCTAAAGTTCAAAAAAAAAAAAACAACAAATTAATTCATTTTATCTTCCGCGCCATTTAGGAACATTCCAGATATGTTCTATGTTATATGTTATATGTTAAATAAAATAGCATTTACCCTTCCTCCGTGTCACTTCCGTTTCAACATTATTATCTGTCATTTTCTTTGTATTTTTACAGCCAAAATGAAATTTCTAGCAAATCTTAGCACTCCTGTCAAAATAAAAACACAGAATTGTTAAAGCTGGATGGCGAAAATGAAAAATAGCGTTTTTCCGTTAAAGTGTTATTTGACGAATGTGTTTATATATATATATATATATATATATATATAAGTATAATAAGCGCGAATAAAAATAGCAAAGTAAACTGCCATCCATATAAACCAAGGCAACATTTAGGAAAAATTTCAACTGTATTTCTCCGTTCTACGAGCTGTGTGCTCACGTATATATAGAGTCGATCAGATTTAGAGCGATACAAGGCGCGGTTATCGAGCAAATTCGTTCGAACTCATAGAACGCGATGTATAGAAAGAACAATTTTTGCAACTTTTTCCGTGCATCGACACCCCATAACTTTTCAAAACCTGGCTTCGCACGGTTGTACACACGCACACACACACATGTATATACGCTGGAGTCGTTCCTATAAAACAATATATATATATATATATATATATATATATATATATATATATATATATACATATAACACACCAGCAGTAAAACAATGCTCGCAAGCGCGGGCAAGAATGTAAAGTCACATATATAAGGATCGCAGGCGACTGCTTGCGTCCGATAGGCGAGACTCCGATAGCCATATGACGTTATGGCTGCGAAAAGCGTTTATATACTTCTTTCTAAGCATTCGATTCCGCGAGCGCGCTCGCGAGCGCGATAAGTAAAACGCCGCTCTGTATCGCGTCGCAATGCTGTGCGATATCTGCGACGCACTTGCATGCGCGCGTACAAATGCACACGGCTGCACGCGTGCTCTCCGTCGTCGTGTCGCCGCGCGAGAGGAGTCAACGAAGCGAACGTGGCTCGCGCGCGTGACTCGAGCGCGGCGCCGGGGATTCCCTCCGTGATTTGTTCGTCTCGGCGGGTGGGGGGGGGGAAGTGTTTGTTTTTTGTTTTTTCGTTTTTTTGTTTTTTTCGAGACCGGAACCACCTTGGCCATCGGTCGGACGTCCCGCGGAATCCCGTTGCCGCGCTTCTGTCTTCGCCCATTATCGCCGGCGAGCGGCGAGCGCGCGGCAGGCGCGGCGCGCGGTTCGATAAGCGCGCACCGCGTCCGCGCCAGGGGACCGCGCAGCGGCGCGACGATTATCCCCGCTTTTACGAGAGGCAATGCCGTGTATATTACAGCGCGTCGTAAAATCTCCGGACCTTTATGCCGCCGGCTACGTCATGCGTTCTCGCTCTGCCCCTCGGCTGGAGGAGAGGAGTCGCGGGCTTTAATTTTTGGACGAAATATTTGAAATTCTGATTACGAGCCGAATTTTACAAATTTACAAAAGCCGGTTTTTACAAAATTACGGGCAATTGTTTTTTTTTTTTTTTTTTTTAAGCGTGTTATTCCGAGGAAAAGGGCGTGAATTGTTAAATGTACAATTAAATATGGACTTTCGAATTAATTACTTACATAGTTCTAATTGCTAAATAATAAACAGACTATAAAATTTCAGCAATGCAAATCTCAACTCTAACTGATCAGAATGCTATACAAGGAAAGTTTTTTTTACCTTTCTTAAATGAACATATATTTCGCGAATTATGAGTATTTCTTTTTTTACACATAATTTAAGAAAACGTTAAATTATTTATTTATTAGTTTAAAATTTTAACAAAAGATAGCGTTAACAAACAATGATTTTTTTATCACTTTCTTTGGCTAATTATGTTTAAACAAGTTCCACTTCTCTTCACAAGATTTGCTTTAAATTTACAAGTCAAATAGACTGGTCGTTGAATATTTTTCAAGTCTATGCGTCAGGGATTAAAGTTTACGTTAATTTATGATGAGTTAAAAACTAGTATTAATAGAACAAAGATAAGCAAAAACTGCTATTCTTAGAATATAAAAAATATAAGTAAATGAGATCCAACTAGAATTTTCTAACGAAGCTAATCATTTATCTTTATATTTAAATTTGATTTAAAATTATTAGTCTTCAAGTTTTGAACATAGTCTATATTTTATGTAAGTTTATAAAAATTATTTTACTTCTTCAAATTGGTTCTTATAATATACAAATCGATTTAGTACAATCAACAACTTCCTACAGCTCTCTGATGCTTGAGTTTCAAAATTTGTCAATTATTATATTTTACTATGTAACATTGTTTTATTGGATAAACAAACATATTGTTTTGTAGATATAATTCAGTACAAATAATCACTAATATGTTAATTTTTAATTAAAAAAGATTTATATAAGATATATTGTTTACCTTCTTGTTTATAGATTACTTATTTTTTACTAAATAATTTTAACTTTATTTACGTATCAGTTTAATTGTTTATTCAAATAATGTTTGAACATAACTACCTGACGGAAAATATTGCGAACCAGATTTAAAAAAATTATGTTTTATTCTTTTACTTTTTATAAGAAAAAATTATTTGGAAACTTTATCAAATCTTCTGTATGTACGGTAAATTTGTTTCCCTTATCTTTATGACGTTAACGCACGCTGTGGCTATAAATATCAGCACTCTAATAAATTTAATAGTTTTTACATAGTTCGTCATCAGCTCTCATATATCGACAATATTTTTGTTTTCGTACTGCCATATGGAGGAAAAATTAATTAAAAATCACTAATTTACATAGACGAACATAAGTGACTGTAAATCTGCATATACATGCACGTATACACACACACACACACACACACACACACACACACACACACACACACACACACACACACACACACACACACAGACATATATATATACATACACATCCATATTTATATATGCATATGTTAAGTCTTACAGAATTTCTTTATAATTGAGCAAATTATTATCGATTATATAATCGAAAGTGTCTAGCTTTATCGTGAAGAGTCAGCGAGAATTCTTAATTCTATTTATCCTTTCCATTTGCAACAAAAGTTACGAATCAGTTTTCACTTTGCTGTGCAGCTTACCGTACAACTTGATTTGATAAACTTGAAAAGGTCGAGCCGAAGAATACTATAAATTTATATTTGTCGAAAGTTTTAACAAGTTTCGGAGAGCGAGCGCGCGCGAGAAAGAAAGAGAGAGAGAGAGGGAGGGAGGGAAAGAGAGAGAGCAAATGCACAAAAACGCGGGGGCGGACCGAAACAGATGTCAGAAAGTACCGCACACGACTGCACGAATGATCAAACGGATCGAATGGAAAAATCGCGCACAATGGAAAAAGTTGCACAAAGAAAATAAAGCGATAAATCCTTCAGAGGCGTTCACTTCTCTGTTGCTCGCGAATAAAAATCCATCTATACATACGCACTGGCACTGAAAATTCGAGCTCCCGCGGAACTTTTGTCCCGCTCTGAAAAGACACGCGAGCGCGCCCCGGCGATAATAACGGTAGCGCGCACTGCCGGGGGAGGCGAAGGAGGCGCTCGCGCGCTCGCGCGCTGCGAGTTCACTCGTCGTCGGCGTCTATGTACTCGCATGCCGGTAGAGTATGCGTGCGAGACGCCGCGGAGTTTATTACGCTTCTGTTGACACAGCCGACGACGCGTTATCGCGAGTATCGGGGGAATGACAATAACGAGGCGGCTCGCGCGCCATCTTCCCGATCTGACGATTAGAAAAAGCTGCTCGCGAGTCTCGGCGAGAATCGTCGATCATTGTGAGTAGTAGTAGCCGAAGAATAGACGTTGCGGGCGCAGCGCGACGCATGTACTAACTGGAGGCGGCCCTCGAGGCTTATCGGTGCAGTCGCGAGGCGAAGAATAAGAGAAAGCGCTTTTAAGACTAATATCTATTGTTTCGTGTATATTGCGGCTGGTAGGACAGCGCGACTATCCAATCATCCCACGGGGCGAGAGAGAGAGAGAGAGAGAAGAGAGATAAGATTTTAGTCTAATTCATTCTTTCTCTTCCTTTGCCCTGTGTTATGACTTCGAAGTCTCTAAGGATGCTTATAATATATACTTATAATATTGCTTATAGTATATACTCAAGGGTGCCCTCGGGGATAGCTTAGGAAATGATCGGCTAGAGCGTCTCTGTAATTGATATGGACTAAATATGTGATTTGCGACCAGGCATTGACTTCAAACTCCAATTATTTAAATGGCTGTCATCTGGCACAGTAACTTGTTTCTGTAACTGATATGAATTTATTGCAATCGAAAAATGTTTCCGAGCTGTACTGTACCAAATTACAATATCAAAAAAAAAATAAGGATAATGTTACGCATGTTTAATGTACCTATGAACGATGACATGCGTGAAAAGCCGGTAAAATTTATTGGAATTAATGTTTTTCGCATGGGGTTCACAAAAATTTGTGAATAACATTTTGATGATAAAAATATTGGAAAATAATATACCAAGTCCGATTTATAAGGTACTTATTTTATATTAATAATGGGCGGAGATATGTTTAAAGATCTGTCAGTCACTATAACCACTATAGGTATGAACTCAGCCATTGCGAATGTCATGCTCTTCTGTATTGCGATCGCAGTGCCACATCGACAGTGGCCGCCTGTAAAACTACGGCAAAAGCTATCGAGAGACCGCTTAAAAGATCCCCTTCCCCGCCGTGCCCGAGTCGCGCAGCCAGCTCATACGACGACGTTCGTCCCTGACCCCGATGCAAAGCAAATGTTATGGCAGCGCCGCCTCGAGGTCCGCACGATTCAGCGGCAGAATGTCGCAATCGAATTAATGCTCCGATTCAAATACATCGCTTTACCGAGGAAGCATTGTAATAAAACAAGGGATTTAAGGAAATAAACTTCAATTTAATTTTAAAGAATTGATTTAATAGTAAACGACAATATAATTTCTTACGCACCTTAGGAAGCCAGCGGAAATAATAATGAGCAGACGAGAAGTCGTGCTCGCGTTTTTATAGCCTCGACTCTACTTATCAATATAAGTTTTGAAAACTTAGCGATAAAGGGTGTAAGGTTGCGCGACAATCACGAGCGGCCTTGTCTCGCAGCCATATGGCCCGGAATTGAAATCAAATCTTTGTGGATATTTTGTTTCTACCATTGGTAGAATTTGCCTCTATGTTTTAACAGAGCTTAACAGCTTTCGAAAATAGTCATATTTTCTACCAAATGAATATATGTAAAAGTAAGTACAGCTTTCGAAAACCTTTAGTTTTCCCGGCACGGCACCGAATCTCTCAGTCGCATACATTCAGCAGTTATAGAAAACATGAAATTTTCCAGTCACAGCACTGGGTATTAAAAAACCTCTCGAAATGTTATAATGCATATTGAATAATATTTAATAAAATTCTAAGTAATTATTTATTAAACTAAACTAAATTGTATGTATTCCGCTGACTTCCTTTACAATAATTTGCACAATATTTCAACGTTTATTAATTTATAAGATACCGCATAATTTTGTATAATAAATATAATTTACAATTAATAATGTTAATTAATATATAATGATTTATATTTAGACTCAAACAATAACTTTACTTATTAAAGCTTCGCGTACGAAACATTAAATTATTTCTTTACTCTATATTATTATGCTATAAATTTTCCATCATTTTCTTTCTCGTAGCTCTTAATCGCAAAAGTAATATTATCCGAAGGTGAGAATCTAACTAGCCAGACTACTGCTCAAATTTCTCGAATTGATTACCTAATATTAAATAAGTCTTAAACTACATACATCTTTATTTATATTTCGTATCCTATGACATTAATACGCACTTAACATAAGTATGAATAATAAGGGCTTGATAAATCTTATTTTATTTAACAATTATAAATATATCCGCTAAATTATTTTGAACTGACGAATTACTACGAAAACAAAATTAAACCTTATTTATTATGATTGACACGCACTACAAAATTATTACGATTTATAAGCTAAATTCTTACTTGAAACTCGAGACTACTCTAAATATTACATTAAAAAATGCTAATTATTATAAATAATGTTATAAAATAATGAGTCTGTAACAAGCATGTTATATGTGAATTGAAGAAAAAATTTAAGACTTCGTCATATATGGTTTACTCGTTTCTTCAGAATTGGCATTGCGAGTCAGGAGACCCGGGACTAAACAACAGGTCTATAGAATTCTTATATGGGGACCATTAAGAGATCTAATTTTATAAAATAAAACAAATTATATCGACTATTGTGAATATAGTTTTTAGCTATTGTATATAAAATCAAGGAATAAAAAAGTTTCCTCGTGACATTGTTATACGAGGCCTTTTCTTGTATTATTAATCAAAATTAGTATTTTATTATAAAATTTTTACAAATATATGGATAATAAATTTTTATAAGATTCATTACTTCATTAATCTCGCAGTCGAGTGTTGACGATGATTTGTTTAGGGACTTGGATGAAACATGAATTTCATTTACTATATGCTTGTTCATCATTTATATAATTATTACGAGACAATTCATTTATAGGTTGATGATTTAATGACTTGATTCACTGATCGTAAGTAGATAATGAAAAACAAGTAATTACTATGAGCGAATGAATTTAACCATGTTCGTGCGAGAGAAAAATATGTAGAACACCAAAAAGAAGATTTGAAACAGATAGTTTAGAATGATCAATTTTGGTCTATTAAAATGCCTTTCTTCAATGGTACTCGTATAAGAAATCTGGGATGTAAGAAATTCTGTCTAACAGTTCTCGATTATATTTTCGTATGGGTAAAAATTCTTGCAATGCGTTTCTCACGAAATCGCGGGTTACCGGGTAGCCGCAGTACCACCTTGCCTAAAACCCATCTCTGTATTTTCTATTATTCTGCGCAAATGCCATGCTATCGCTAGTAACTACGAGGCGTTCAGTTCGTGCGGTACAGCTGTTTCTTCAGGCGTAAACTTTTTTATTTACAACTTTTCTAATCTCATACGCTTGCAGTGATACGAAGTATAAGTATTACTTGATAGCCTGTGTTTAATGAGAAAAGTACAAAAAAACACGTTATATACACACGTGCATCTGCAATTTCAATAATAATTAGATTCTTTGCAAATCGAATATAGAAGTAATTTCGCAAAAGCATTTTCTTCGATTCGGCCGCGAATATTTTTGGTTGGCACTACTTATGCTATGCTAATACGTCGACTTTCTCTTCGCGCGCTTCGAAGAATGGCCAGGGACACGAGCGTCGCGGCAGTGTAATATTCGTGCGCGCGCATCTATAATTACATTAATTGCGTAATCGATCGTTGCTTATTCGCGCCAGTTAATCTTTCCTGCCGGAGATCAAGCGCGCGCCAAGCGCAAACATCGTCGATAATCGTCGTTGTATCTTTGAGCGCGAGCGAGCGAGACGCTGTTATAAATTTCGTCCCGTAACCCCTCGCTCTCCGGCTTTTTATTTGACGCTTTATTACGCCCTCGGCGATTTGCCGGGGCGTTTAAGCTTCATAAAGAGCCGTATCTGCAGCGCGCGCCCGACGACTGTTATGTGTGTTTCGCAACCCAACAGTCATTGTCGAACCGATCGTTATATTTTTGTATTGTTAGAAATCGTTTGGGCCTCGATAAAAATGCATTAGTTCGCCCGTTCTAGCTAAATTAAACGTAAAAAATTCTATTTACCGTCGTTTTTTTTTTATATGTGGCTTCTGTTATTTTTATGCTTAAATTTGTGCCAAACGCATTTGGATGAAATGCAAAGTTATGCAACTGTATTGCTCGACTCTTTTACGTGGCTTCGATCAATTTCGAAACTATAACTTGTTTAAGACCCTTGTTCTCATTTATGCTTATATACGATATATATGAATATTATTTTGCGCTCAAGTTTAAGCAGACGAACAGGAAAGTAGTTTCACCGTTAACCGTAAGCGAGTAAGTTTCCGTTACGTGCGTCGTGATGGAAAATTAATGTATTTTATAATTGAAAAAGAAATTTCTATACTGTTACTGTACCAGCAGTTGCTTAGTCTTCTTCATTAAGTTGAAAACTGCATTTCACGAGGAAGCAAAGAAAAAATCGGGAAAATTTATTCAGCTGACATTTTCAGCTGCATTGTTTACGGGAAAAAAGAAATTAAAAAGTGTAACAAAAAAGATATAAGAGTAAATGGGATTTATTTAGAGTAAATTATTTAGAGAAATAGCGACGAAATGTATATAAAATATTATCTGAAAATGCATAAATAAAGAGTAATTACATAGTAAAATTATTGACGTATTTGACACAGACACTTATCTACAGTCTTGTGCTTATCAGAGATTAATCTTCAATTTGGTAAATTGCTATTCTATATTTTTGTATTAAAAAATTCAGCCTCGCACTACTTATAGATATGAATTAAAGAATCGGAAAAGATTTGCATAACAGAGAATTTTTATCTAGCGCTTATGAAAAAAAATTTTTCATACGAATGTCTTTTATTTTTTCTTTTCGTTTAATTTCCGGAGCTACACTGTTATCGTAAGAGACTGCTATCACTCAACGTTTGTTTTCAATTCACAGATAATCTAATCACTGTATTCTCTTAGAGACAAAATTTAAGATTCTTAAGATCATGGATAAGCAACATTTGAAGCATAAATCAATGTATTTGAATCGAAATCCCTACATTGGACCTTGGAATTAGAAGCGTGAGAAATTCTATATTCAAAGATACTTCGGACCTTTCCTTGAAAAATATTTATTTATTTAATTATCTTTTCTTTTAGTAACGCTTTAATTACCGATAAACTCTCGATATAATAATAAAATTCTACATTGTTCGCCTGCGACACCATAATCTTGATCATCTTGGACTTAGAATTTACTTGCTCCACCATTTTCCTTTCAAAATATTTCCTGCCGTGTAATAAATTGAATTCTAAATTTTTCGAATCACTTAACGCGAGTTCACGCAGGAGTGACAAAAAAGCTTTTACTGGATATGTAAAAGCCGATAAAGCGATGGCGAATTGGTGAAACGTTGAGGTTAAAAAAAAAAAAAAAAAAAGAGCGCGCGGCAAGGGCGCGAAACGGGCCGCCAAGTGGGGGGGGGGAAGAGAAGTAGATAAAGAGGGACGAAGTACTAAATTGCGAAAGGGCGATAATCCCGAATTGCGATTGCGCAACGAGATAATCCCACTAATTGCGTGTCAGTTGCAACGTGTCGCATTTTATCTGGACTGTCGCCTCGCCCTCGCCTTTTCGAAAGTTCAGCGGTCCGTGCGATATTGTGCGTTTCATTCCTCGCCCCGTTACTTTCCCTCGCGTATGCGCGCGCCCCGCTCCCGTCTAGAAGTTCGAAGCTCGGCCCTTCCGTACACGGGGAGGGGGGAGGTTCGGGCTCTAGTTGGGGGATTGCCGCTGTCAAGCGGCAACTTCTCCTCCGAACTTTCGCGCACCTGGACTGTATAACAATGTCCACGAGTCAAATCGAAAATCCATCTATATAAGCATTGCACATGGAAGTCGCTGTTACACTCCACGAAATTGTAAGGCCAAATTCATTTTCCCCTTTTATTTAGGGACACGACGGATTTTTCATCGAAGAAAATTGTCTGCTTTGGGGTTAATCGAAATGACTTTTCGATCTCTACGTGGATATGCATAAAATTTTCAGCATATCTTCAATTCTAAAAACAATTACGGAACAGTTACATTTTCATTTTAAATATTTGTGAAATGTTAATTTAATAAAGTGATTTATGTTTTTATCCTTCATCGTGATAGCTATTTTTGTTTTCACCATATTCTTTGATCATATATTTGCGAAAAATCTCTCAATATGTATGCTATATTTGATTAATAGTACGATGAAAATGGATAAAATCATCGTATTTCAATTTTTCATAAAATATTGTGCAAATTGCCACAAAAACTTATTTTTTGAAATTGTAAATATCATCATGATTATTTTTCGTATAAGCGGTTACTTCAGCTAAAGTAGTTTCTATCTATTTTTTAATTAGTTGGATTTTATATATAAGTTAATAAAGAGTAGATGCCAAATTTAAATGGAAAATTTATTTATTTGGGATGATAAAACTAAAATTAACACCTGGATTATATCTAAACACTGCTAGTATTAGAATTTTAGGTCCCAGAAAATTCTAATAAACTTTTAAAAATGAAATATTTTTTTTTTTTATGTTATTTAACGTCGTTCTATTTATGCTTCCAAATATAGGTGCTAATAAGCGACGGAGGTCTATGATGTGTTTGTGAACAAAGCTCTTGTAAATTATTACAGCGGTGCCTGTGTCCATCGGCCGAGACCGGGATTTGAACTCGGGTCACCAAGCTACTAGTTCTTCGCTCTAGCGATCGACCCATCCTAGGCCTCCTAAAAATGAAATATGATTAAATATTTCAAATATTAAAAAATGCTTGTTCTAAATATTTTACATCTTATTTTATTTTTTACATAAGTTTTTTGTCGCCGTATTTTGAATTAAATACGATATAAGTATCTGTATTTTTTTTTTGTTGTAAATACAAAACGTATTATAACAAGATTTAAAAATCGTATTAAAATTAAGTTTAGTTTAACGCATACTTCTAGCTATATATGTTTTACTCTCAAGCAATTGCACTTCTGTAATTTAGTAAAACTCGAAAATTCTATGTATGATATCTTTGCTTTAAAAACTAATCAAAAGTAGAATTCATGGCTTAAAAAGCTAAACAGCTGCATAATTAATCCCTTGCTTTATATCAAAACTTTAAGGAATTATGTGTAGATATGATATTAAATGTAACATCGTTTTAGTTAGGAAAAAAGAAGAATAGCGAACACATCATATATCATACAATTTTATTTTAGTTTAACAGATTTTTATTTTATAAGAAATTTATAGAATTTTTAAAGAATAAATTGCATAAAACTCGTCATTGACTATTAAAAACTTTAAGTTTGTCTTTATGTAAAAAGTTAAAAAGTATTTTACTTTTTTATATATTATTATCAGTTGCAGGAACGTAGATATTTTACGAGGTAGAAATATTTATAACATTTAAAATTTTTAAAATATTGCAAAATATATTTTATATTTTGTTTGCACGATTCCAACTAAATTTTTGCAACTTTTTTTAACTATATACTGAAATTCATATTTGTAAAATAAATTTCTTCCAGAAAACTTTATTTATGCATGTTAGTCAAATTTTAAATATTATTATTGGATGTCTAGTGAAATTTGTAGAAAATTAAAATAGATTTAAGTTATTTATAGTTTTGTTGTGTAGAAAAAATTATGCAGAATTTGCTTATTTATAAAAATGGGCAGTAAATCATGAATTTATATGAGGTACTTTATCGATCACAGATTACACTTCATATATGGTTATTAATTAATTTTGTTCAAGATTTGAAATTAATACAAAACTATACATGAGAATCTAGTATTTATAATATTGTTGTGTAATTAAATTTGCTATTAATGCGTAATTAAGTTTCTAAATTTGAAATGATAAATTTCAATCAAGAACTTCTAGATATATTTTATGCTTTAATATAAAAAAAAATTTTCAATTACCACACGTTAATTATTAAAATTTATTGGTTGAAACATCGTTTCTAATGAGTTGCCTGCACCTTTTCTATTATTATTCAAAAATATTCTATTATATTGTTCTTTGCTGTAAACATCATTATAATTTCCCACGAAAATAGGAAAGTTTGGTCGTTATTATTAAACACCGGAACGAGAGTAATCTTGGGAGGAACATCTATGGTAATGACGCGCTATACATCAGAAAGTGGATATTGAAAATGCTGGCAATCAATTGCGATTAAATTTAATCAGCTAAATTATGGAATTTCGCTTATGTATCAAAGTAACTTCCTCGAAAAGCTCACCAGTTGAAGAGAAAATTCGGATCGCGCTTTGTTAAAACCTGAACTTTCGTGTTCTATAGGCCACGGAGGAGATAATGAAACGCGCTCTCAGAATTCGTTATACTGATGTGAATAGCCTCCCACTCCCCCCCCTCCTCGACCCTCCCCTCACCGCGAGCTGCAAAGCGAAACTTTATAATCAAATTATTTATTTTGCAATTAGCCGCCGAGGCGAGGGACGAGAGACAATGGGAGAGGGTGAATCGGGGGGGACGCGGCGCTATATGTTACGGCGCGAGGGGAGCTTGGACAAATTAGGTGGAGAAAACCGGAGCATATTATCGTGCCAGGGCTAAGCGCGAATTTTTCCCGCTAAAGAAAGCGAATAAATAATTCGCGCCCGATCCACCTTTCTCTCGTACTCTATCCCCTGCCGGCGCGCCCTGCTCCTTTCTTCACTTTGTCCTTATCCCTTTTGCCTCCACCCACTCTCCTGTTCTGATTCTCGTTATTATCCGAAAATCGTTCTTCTTTTTGCTGGCTTACTTAAACGTCTTCTTTACTTTTATGGAGATTATTACTTGACAACTTTTTTCCTCCTCCAATCCTACCCGCGATCTTTTTTACTCTTGCCGACTTTATTTGCCGCCGAACCTGCGTATGTGATTAAATATCGAATAATTTTTTGTATTATGTGTTTTTGATCATATAATTAATGAATATGTGATTTGAAAATACTTCAAATAAAATTGCTCGTTGTCTGAAAAAACTGAGATCAAAGATATATTTTCCATTTCCCTATTATATAAAAATATCTTTTTCGATTCTCAGTGTTATCATTCGTGTGGAAGGATTGAGCACGGGAATGTTAGAACCTTCGGAAAAGTGGATCAAAGAGGATGCAAGCAGAAATATATAGCAAAGCTCTGCTCATCAAACTGTCGAGTGAGGTTCCAATCAACTGTGAACCGGTGCAAATCTCCTGCTGCCGTTACAGTTGTCGTTTCTACTTTCAATGGCTTTTGACTGCAACCTTAATTGCCCGTTAATATTTTCAACTTGTAGATACGCCATTTAAGCCGCGTCGCCATTGAAAGATTGAACTACTCTTTTTTTTTTATATATTTTCATCTTTCCACAATTCTTGAATTTCCAATAAATGATTTATACTTTCCGGATTTTGAATATCCTCCTTTTTTCGCAGATTTAAGCGAAGTAATGAATACTTCAGTGCTTAAAAATTGAATATGCACATAAATTGAAAACTACATCGGGCTTCGCCATTGCGAATGCGGTTTATAGGGTACGATGCCGTTTTCCAACTAAAGAGTCGTAAAGGATTTATATCAAAGCTTTGCATCAGGAGACAGCACTTCACTCGTCGTAAATGGAAAAAAAAAATTCCTTCAGTGTCTTCTTCGCATAAAGCTTTTATGTTTCATTTTCATTGGTTATGCGTAAGAGCATATTTTTATTCGCTATATCTCGTATTACAGACGGATCTTTTAGTTTGGACGAATTAGCCTCATTTTCTGCATTTAAATAAATTTATTTTTCATACAACTATTGGTAGTTACACGAAAAGTAATCAATAATGGGATCTACCTTTTAGCAATATTTTACCGTGATTTAAAGAGGCAATAATAATTTTCCATATCTTATGCTTGTTTATTCTTGGTTGATTTGTTATATTTACAATCAAAATTAAAAATAATCTTCCCATGAAATTAACGAAATTTTTCTATTATAGGTAATGCTGGTTGTGCTTTTTTGTATAATTAAATTTATGTTAACATGAGCAATATTTTTTATGTTTTATTTTCACGTTTTATCAATTTTACTCCCTTCTCTCTCTTTCTCAGTAAATTAAGTGCTTGTAATAATTCATAATATTATTTTGATGTTTTAGGGTATAGTTGTGATTTCCAACACTGATAGTAATTAACTTGTTTTATAGACTTCCTTTTGGATTGAATTTTTATTATTATATTTAGACTTTTGCGAAATTTTGAGTATATTTATCATCTATTGAATAATATTGATTACTTACCCTTTTAGATCATACCAGGAGTTCCAGTAGATGGCTCGAATACTTTTAAGAGTCAACTAATAATAAACGCTTTAATTAAAAAAATTCAGAAGAACTTCTTAGAGTCTATTTTGACTGTAAAAGTTTGTCGCGTTAACAGATTTCTTCATATACGATTAGGCGAAGTTTTTGCAAATAAAAAGGTGAGAATAGAAATAGAGTGAAAGCAAAGGAAATAAGGGTTGTAACGGAAAGAGGGGAGAAAGGAACGAAAGGCGAGACTCGACAGATACAGGCATTTCAAAATGAGAAATGTCTCTTCAGCGAACGCACCTGACATCCACATTACCTGGGCCAGGCTCAGATCTATATGTGGAAGACATGTGCCAACGCAGCGAATACTTCTACGAAGCGCAAAGGATGAGGGAGCCGAGGATGAGAAGGAAGGATGGAAGGATGTTAGGGAAGATGGGGGATGGGAATAGGGGAGGGAGTGCCGAAAAGGTGACTGAAAGTCGAAATCGGATCGAAAGACGACGTCGTAGTTGGCGCGCGAGTAGACGCCGTGAAGAAACTTTTAAAGCGAGTTGTTCGAGCTTGTTATGATAAATGTATAAGGAGGTGCTCATGGCCTCTTTGAGCTGGGACATCGAGTTATACGCTTGATTGAATATGTAAATCCTCGCCTACTTACAAGCTCGAAACGCGAGCGTGCGAAGACTGCGACGAGCCGGGCGCAGGGAAAGTTGGCGATGGGGGCGGGAGGAGGGGGGCCAGGGTTGGGATGGGTGGGTGGAGGGTCGCGAGGGAGGATAGAAGAAGGACGGCTCTTGGCGAGGATTAAAAAAAAAAAAAAAAAAACGGCGCGAAAGACAGGGGCCGGACAAGTGAACGCGCCCGCCGAAAGAACGTCGACGAGCCCGAGTGACGAATAAGATATTTATGACACGTAGGCCCTTTTTCCCCGCCTCCTTTATTAAACCATAGAAGGATTATTTCATTTGTCCTCCCCTGCCCCGTTCACTCTAGCGAGAAAGTTATACGGTGCTAATATCGGTTTTGTATTATCGTCTTCACTTTGGTGCTCGTACTCGTTTTCCGTGATTGTATTTTCTGCAGACAGGCTGGTCTATCCTCTGGCCTTTGCTATCCGAGCGTTTCACACTGTGCTTTAACTTTTTAGTCGAAAAGATTTTTCTGCACAAGCAGTGAACTTTGCTTTGATCTTATAAACACGGTTTTTTCCGTTCATCCTGTAAGGTCCAAATCTGAACGCCACCGGCGTCCCAATTACATTCGTTACGTTTTTCATTTATACGACCATTTACGTTTTATTCCAAATTATGTACTGAAGCAAAGAACAAAATGACCATTTATCATTAATGCGAGTAACCAACGAGTGAAATGCATTCAGTGACTTAGGTATAAAAAAAATAGATTTACATTATTGTCTTTATTAAGAGTATATCTAATAAATTTTAAAATTCTAAATTTTTGTACATCAGTGAAGTAAGTGTATAAAACGCAATTTTACATTAATTTCTTTCTTATCGTTAATCATAGAATTTGAGATTATTTTATCGTGCGTGATGTTGGAAATTTTTTTACTTCAATAATTGGTTGAAATTTTTCTTCATGGTTTCCCGTAATCGCTTTAACAAAAATATTGATTTCGAGAAAATTTATTGAAATACACGTGATAACGCATATCGTACCATTTGCGCATTGAAACTTCTTACTCGCAAATGCGCTTTTACTTATTGTGCCCGTTCGACAAATAAGTCTAAACGCAAACACTGCGTTAATTTGCTCAGGTATAATAATTATGCATTAGTAAATAATAGCACTGAGTCACGAATAACTGTTACTAACAAAGTATGAGACATAAATATAAAATCGAACTATTTTGACAGTATGCCAGAATTGCCAACCGGGTGGCAAAATGTCACATCGTCCTAATGACACTGTTTCCCATCCAGCTAATATTAATATTACGAGTTTTGTGTCAACACGGATTGCGACAACTATCTATGTGAATATTTTTTCAATACAAGTGAAAATACTTTATCCTTTTTGCTTCATAATATTACGATTAATATCATCTTTATCTACCTTTAAAGACGAATTATATGTATTATTACGTTAGATAGAAGAGTTATTATATTTTTGTTAGATTTCTAGTGTATACAAAAGTTCTGGCTATGTTTGCAGATTTCGCCTAATATCTTTACTAAATGGAATATACTTTATTTTTTCTGATAATTGTATCTACATAAATTATTAATTTGATAGATACCTTGCGTTGGATATTTTTTATATTTTTCTAGGTGTTATAATAAGCTTTATCTTGTTCGTTTTTAAACATTTGATTCAGTAGGTCCATGGCATCAATGAATTTAATATCAACCAATCATCAATCGAATTCTCTACTACCCCTCTCTCTCTCTCTCTCTCTCTCTCTCTCTCTCTCTCTCTCTCTCTTTCTATTTCACTCAATGTTTACTTTTCCTCTTAATACCTATACATGTGCGTACCTGTCTCATTTGTTTCTTCGCTTTATCTAATTTTATCTTCGCGACTGCCTTCGTAGCCTCGTGTCCTCTCGTTCCGTTACCCCCCCCCCCCATCCCTACTGCTCCTTCTCGCAATTGAGCAAACAAGTGCATCGAGGCGTCGGCAGAGAGCGCTCTCGCATTCCCTTTGCCCGCCTCCAATCCTCGGGATCATTTATGTATACGGAGCGTAATCCGCGAGGATTTCGCCCGACATCTGGCCGGGACGAGCGTCAATAATTCTGCCGGTTTTGGAACGGTGCGCCATATTCAGCCGCGTATCCTCGGGTGATGCCTCTGAAGACGCCCGGGCGGTTTTTTCCCGCACTCCCGTACTTGTCCAAGCCCGTTCTCTTTTTAACTTGCTTCTAGATAGCGTTCATTTATTCCAGTTCTTTTTTCGAATTTTTTACATTAATATACTCGTAAAATAATACTCCTTGTTATCAGTAGGAGCAGCTTGATCATTCCACTTCAGCCCCTTTGTATATGGTAAGAGCATCGTACAAATCTACATGGTAAATCGATATGAGCGCTTTTCAGCACGTTTACCAATTTTGATTAAATCCTTCATGCGTCCTTTCAAATTTATATTCACCAATAGAAATTTGTTTTGTATAATGAATACAATATAATAAATTTTGTATAGTGAACAACATTGGAAGATTCACTTTTATATACAAAATTTATCTCAAAGTAAATATAAAATAAAGTTAAGTGTATAATAATTTTTACAATAATTTATATCTACTTAATTTGTTTGAGAGGGAAATAAACAATTATAGTGTACATATTGCATATAAAAATTATTAATATTAATTAATTTCCATCTTTATTTATTTTATATGAAATTTTTCTGCTTTAAAAGGGTGGAATAATTTAAAAAAAACTTTAATAATACTTATTGCATTATACATTATGTATGACCTGGGGATGTGCACACAAGGCGCATGATAACGATAAAGTTGAAAAAGCTTTCCGTGCCTGATGAATGGGCGAACAACGGGGCGAGCGAAAAAAAATCTTTTGTCGTATAATAGGGCTCCCGAGTTCGACCTACATTTTCAAACAGTCGCTTTTGCTGTTTTTTTTTTTTTTTTTTTCTTTTACATACGCCGCATCGAACGATACCGTCGCAAGTGGTAGCGAGGCAGGGCAGAAAACAATCAAAAGGTCGAATTGCAATTCGGTTCGTTGCATCTACCCCTCCGCCCCGTCTTTTTCCATGAATTTTGAGAAAGTGCATTTTCGTCCTGCCGTTCAAACTTGAGCCATAAATATAAAAAAACGACCGTGCGTATGCCGGATCCTTGAATGTGTGCAGTCGCGGGCGAGTGTGCGAAAGCTTTTTGGATTGGAGGATGCTAGCGGAAAAAAAAGAAAATATCGAGAGTGACTTCGATGGTATAGCGAATGGCGATTGCGGGGGGGGGGGGAGTTGTTTGTACTCGCGCGAGGGGTGGCGTACCCCACGAGGCACTTTTACGTGTAAATAATCATGAAGCGCAGCCGGCAGCGCAATTGTAAAGTTGAATTATATTTTATCACCGAGAGAGCCCTTTTCATCATTGTCTCTTTGTCTAATTCTCTATCTCTCTATCCCCCCTCTGCTCTAGTCAAAATTTATATATTGTTTATTGTCTCTCTGATCTGTTTTATTGGCTAGGGCAGTGATCAGAAATGAAAAAAATAAATTTTTTAATTTTTACCCATCTCGTTTTGTACATCTGCAATTTTACGCGCAATATATTTATGTTTTATCAATATATTTCTCTCTCTTCTTTCCCCTGGTTTTTTTCAGCATTCGCTGTCTGTCGTGCGTTCGGTGCACGCACTTCGAGCGGACTGTGCAGCGGTGGTTCATAAACCAGACGCAGACTGTGCCGTTTACAAACCGGCAAATGAATCTGCCATGTTGCAGCCGTTCGAAATTGGGACTTCCGCAAAATACGAATGTGATTGACTGGTCATCAACGTGTCAGCAAGGCGTAGGCCAAATTGCGAATCATTTTTTTTCTCATCCCAGCCCAGCGAGCCTACTGGGCGCTACACTTTTAAGAATTTCATGTTTTTTTTTTTTTTTGCCAACGTTTAAATGAAACGTCAATTATAGCGCCAGTCGAGCTTTCACTCAAGGAAAAAAGGTTATTTATTGCTCATCGAATAAATTTATTTTGACTAAATTAAAATTAATAGAGAATCAAATGCTTTGTTATAATTTTTAATGGAAATTCGAATTTCGCAATTTGGTTCTCGTTTACGTTCAGTCGACTTGAGATTTTACTCTGTGAGGTATTGCAGTTTTCTTTTGAGCCTTTCAACATAAATTACAATTAAAATGAAAATATCTATACAAAATTTTGTCTATTTACTATTCATTTTCATAAAAATTTTCCATTTTCATTATTAACTACAATTTATAAATTACCAATAAACAATTAAATAATTTTTTATAAACTACAGATCTATTAACTTATTGCCATTATCAAATTACATTAGTATGAATTGGGGAATTAAATTACATATTGGATATAATTTTGATAAAAATTTGTGTTATGATTTCTGTAAAATTGTCTAACATGCGAATTAGAGTTTTACATTAATTTTGCAAATGTCTTTGAAATTAGCTTATTCAGCCGAATAATCATTGGAACATTTTACTAAAACCTTTGTAAAATTAAACAAGGCTACTTAATTATTTCGACTTGCAACAGTAATGATTTAATTATGTGTTACCAAGTGTACAGTGAATTTTTAATGAATTCAATATTAATATTTTCATAATTAAAGAATATTCATAGACATATATAATATTTCAAACACTTGAATAATTCCACAAATTTGCGATGTAAAATTATCGACAATATTTGTCTCAACGGCGATTAAACCAAATATGAGATTTACTTTCTAAGACCTGTGCAAGAAATTTTGAAGAAAATAAGTTAAAATTATTAGCTGGAATAAATGCTATTTGTACGTTTCGCCCTCAGTTACCTTCTGGACTCATCAGTAGGACGGCAGATAATCAATTCCTAGATGTAAAATGCTTACTAAAATCATTGAATAGTTATAATATAAAGAAAAGAAAATTATCTATGGGAGAAGAATATTGTGTTCAAATCAGGGATTTTAAATTATTAATTGCATATATCTTAATATTTTCAGTTAAAAATTTTCTTTGTGCATTTTATATAATTAGTAGAAAGATTGGAGATAAAAATATAAATTTAGGGGGGAATTTTTCTTTCTATAATTTGATCTACATTGGATCAAGGGCATAGCGTATTTCTATGTTAAATATGAGAACAAAAAATTTTCATCCTGAATTGGTTCGAAATGTACATAAATAAGCTGTAGAATTATTTCTGTATTAAAAAATAGCTGATATACTCTTATGTTTGTCTCATCTCTTTGTCTCATTTGTAGATCAGCATACGTAAAATTCCGTAGACTGGTTCTACGTGGACATGAACAAACAAGGGTCTTAAAAACCAACTCGGAGTGACTTTGTCAAAAAAATCAAAAACTATTACTGGAAATAATTAAAAACTATCTCGATCAGGCATCTAAACAATCGTATAGAAAATTAATTATGTAAAGAGAAGTCACAGTCACTGTTCAGAGATGTCTATTTGGCTCTTGTAATGCAGCTTCTACTCTAGTACGACTTAGCCTTAGTTCAAGCAAATATTACATACAGTACTTCAACCAAATATTCTCGCCATATCCAGTGTATGAAAAAAAAAACGTATAATTTTTATTGACAATTAAAAAGTAACTCTACAGAAACAATATCAAAAACAATACTGAGATATCTAAAACAATCTAACTTACTTAACATAATTGTATGATTCTAAAATGTCTTCGAAAACCTATAATTTTCACATATAAGCTTATATCTTGTGTATATTAAAATATTGTAAATTCTCTTTATTTTTTAATCTTAGAAAGATTAAAATGATTAGTAAAAAAACGCAAGGAACGATATTTTTGTTTTGAACAATTTTTGAATTAAAAATGATAATTTTTACAATAAAAGCTAGATTTCCTGATATATATATATATATATATATATATATATATATATATATATATATATAATTGAAAGAAATATAAACTGTAGAATGTTATCGTTTTAAGTAGTGCGACTATTAGAGCATATAAGACACTTTTTTCTACGATGAAGATATATACTGCTCGAGGAACGTCTTAAAGTTACTATATATATATATATATATATATATATATATATATATATATATATATATATAAGCCGAGAACGCGAGTGGAAAGTTCCGATTGTCATCGTGGCTGCGCAAATTGAATTATTGTTGTGCTCGCGCTCCGCGGCCCGTAGGCATTTCTCGTCTAATTTACATGCAAAGTCAGTATATATCTCTGCGCCGGGGAGCCGAGAAAGTGAATGTAAGAAAGGCGATGCGACGGGAGGCGAGGCGAGGCGAGGTATACGACGCCCGAGCACTATAAGCCATAGAAGTCGACGACTTAGCCGTCAGATTAAAAGTTTGAATTACAGGCTTCGCGGGCCCGTGAATTCAGATGCGTTATGTGTCACGCGAGCGACGTGCGCGCCCTTCCTCCAATATATATATATATATATATATATATATATATATATATATATATCTAACATATCCGCGTGCGCCTCATCCCGCAAATATATATATATATATATATATATATATATAGATATATATAAGAAATCCGCGTCGATGAGCGGTGCTGCTGATGCTGCCGCATCCATCCTATCCGCACCTCGCGTCCTCTCGTCTCTCCCCCTACCCCCTTGGGTCTGGCCGGGTCGCGCTTCAAGCTCGCTCGTCCGTCGGGCCGTCGCGACGGGGAAAGAAGTTCCGGCAAAGCCGCGGTACGAGAGGGGCGGCGAGCGGCGGGGAGGGGATGGGGGCAACTTCACTATACATCGAATTTCCATTTAGAGAGACTTTGCGAGCGTTCAGCTTGCCCGCGTGTATGCCATCCGAGGGAGGCGCGCGATCCGACCTTCGTCCTGTGGACCGCGCGCGGAAAGTCGTGGAAACAGATAGAGACAGAGAGAGAGAGAGAGAGAGAGAGAGAGAGAGAGAGAGAGAGAGAGAGAGAGAGAGCCGGGGGTGAATATCCGTAGTCCACCGTCGCTAGGAGTCTCTCTCCCTCCTTTCCGCTCTCTCTCTCTCTCTCTCTCTCTCTCTCGACATCGAGGCAAGAGAAGTGGATTCGAAACCGCAGAAGAGCCGCATACCTCTCCCCCGCCAACTATCTTTTGCTGCACCTGTGAAAGGCCAGCGAGAATTGGTGGATCTCTTTTTCGGTTATAGCCCGAAACTGATCAGACGCGACAGATTTCCCGAGTAAACATATACCGACATGAAGTTCCGAGCACCTGATGGTTCTCTATTCAAATGGGAGTATGATATTCTTATGTAATATTTAAGCCTTGTACTTTTTTTCTTATTTATTTTCTTACTCTTATTGCTTAACTGGATTCTTTTATATCTTACAAAATATACGCAAGTACGATCTTTCGCTCCATTACATATTTTTGTGTTTGTATATATATATATATATATATATATATATATATATATATATATATATATATAATATGTGTGTGTGATTTTAAATGAGATTATGCGTAGCTTTTTTTTATAAAACATTATTAGAAATGGAATGAAAATGAGAAGAACGCAAACGGCCGATAGCGGATCAGTCCACCTCGAGTTTTCGGAAGGAGCCGTGAAATCCAAAGAGATCGTCGATATTGATCGTCGGGCCCGGCCTCTCTTCTTCGATCGTGCAAGATTCTCCTTCGCTCAGGAACCAGTCGCGCCATCCCGCCAACTTTTCGCGCCACATTTCTGGAGCATTGGGAGATAAATTAAGATAGCGTCAGATAATGCATTATATTCAATTATCGTTGAAAATAAATAGGCATTATAGGAAAATTTACCATGTTTCTTGGCATTGGAATATTTTTCATTGTCTAGAAATGAACGAAGAACTGAATAAAGTATTTCGAAAATGTTAGATCAAAAATTTTTTTATCTCTCTAGTAGTCAATTATGCAGATTTCATTTTAAAATCATAACTTTCATGAATATGCAAAATCATAATATTATTTATATTTCAAAATTCTGGGCTATTTTATTACTTTATTTTTTCGCATATTTTGAAATCAAATTTTATTTTTTTTTTGAAAAAAAAAAACGAAATTTATAATTTAGCATTAATATTTATGTAAATGTTAGCCTTCGTTTCATGAATCTACCATTTTAAGACATGGAGCATTAATATTCTTTTCAAAGTCATATTAGCGGAAAAATTTATTTCAAAAGTTATTTAAAGAATTCGTAATTAGTGAATTTTTATTACGCGTTTTAATTAAACCAACAGAAAACTGAAAATTCTGACAATATTAAAGCGGTCGCAATATAAACATAAACAGTTATTTAATGAAAAAAAAGATGTAAATAATATTTTAATAATAATATATAATTCTTCAAAATTAATGTTAATTGAATGTATAATAATGACGCAGTTATTTGCACTCATACACACACACACACACACACACACACACACACACACACACACACACACACACACACACACACACACACACACACGCACGCACACACGCACACAATAATAATTATACGCGTAGATAAATGATTTACACGCAAAGAATATTGCGCAGCAATGCAAATTCATTGTTTATCCTTACCGTCCAGTTTATTCATCGATGGTTGTTCACCGCCATAATCGACAGGCAGAGCGGACTTTGGAATGAATTCGTACAAGGACTCCAGTCCGGATGTGTGAACGTGCACCTACGGATAATTTATTGGTCGTATTAATATTTAATGAAATTACTATAAGTAACTTAATGCGGCATTCTTTTATTTATCCCATCGTCTAAGGTATTTTTTTTTGTCGATTTGTTTTTTAAATTATCGAAAATAATTCACAGAAACGCCGGGCAACATCGCGTGAAAATCGAACGGACGGCGAGATTGTCCCAATCAACTAAATGCATGAATTATAAAATTCCACAAAGTGAGCTCGACGCGCGTTTAATTTACGGCCGGTATCGCTCGTCGTACAAGAGCTTTATCAGATATAAAATCGTGATCGTTTGTCGTTACCCTTGCGGCGAGCTTCGGCTTGATGGCGGACTTGACCAGCGTGACAATGCGATCGATGAAATTGGGGGCATTGATGAAATGGATGCCCTTTATCCTGGCGCCGTAAGCCTTCTGAAATAATGGCGAAACAAATTAACGTTTACGTGCGATACCGAGCGGCGTTCTAAAAATAACTTTTTTTCGTCTCCCTGCGCCGAATGGCCATCGGGCATCCTTACTCTCTAAGCGATCAAATTATGAGATATAATACGCATGTATGCACACACATACACACGCAGACGCAGATATACACACAGAAATACATACAGCGCAGGGTATAGATAGATACGCCCGATGTATCGCGCGCTTCTCGTCTCAAATTTCGTACGCCCTTATTTCTCGACGTCTTATCTCGATTACAAGTTCAAGGGGTGGCCTGTTCGTCGTATCAACTCGTCCCCTCCCCGCCCCTGACTCCGTTCACCCTCGTCCCGGTCCTCTCAGCTCAGCTGCCAGACTCCAGACTGTATTGAGTTTCCTTCACGGTCTATTAGGCGCGCAGTTAGTATGGAAAAAAAGTAAGGCGCGCGGGGGAAGGGGGAGGGGGACGGGAAAGACAGCCGTGATGATCGTCTCGGAAATTCCGGGAGGAGACTTTATAAGTCGAGGGGGTCTGTGTATTCGAAAAAGGAGCTTGCTAGGCGAAAGCTGAAATTCTCCTGATGGATTCCGGCTTGCGACCGATAAAATGCAGAAGCTTATATATGTACACGATGCGCAATTGAAGAGGAGCCAAATTCTGGCATATATGTATTATTTTCCCAGCTTCTACGCGGAACTTTTCTTGCATTCATTGGAATAACAACCTTCCCCGTTACTTTATCCAATAATTTATATATATATATATATATATATATATATATATATATATATATATTTAAATCTTATAGAATTTGAAAGTAAATCTTTTACACAAGTAAGATAGTTACGAATATTACAATAAATAAAAATGTTTTGAAATAGAATTATTAAAAATGCATTTTTGCATGGAATATATATATATATATATATAGTGCACGTACGATCTAGTATATACGCCTGAACTAAGAATTACAAAAACAATGTCATAATGTTAGCAAAAATTTAAATATTTTCTTGGAATTTTCTGTTGAACAGTTTTACGTAATGTGTCCTGAACGATCGACATAAAAAATGTTATGTATTACGGTGACCTAAATTAAACTTCTATCTTATTTATCATTCTTACGAGAAAGTATAAAAAGAAAGTATTCTCAATTCGCAAGCTGTATGTTTTATATAATACATATTTTTTCATATTTTAAAGTTTGAACAAAAAATAATGAAAGCTATCCTTATATTCACCACCGCGTTTTCTTTTGGGTATAAATAATAATCCAATGGGGGGTAAAATCATCGAAGGAAAATTTTAAGCCTACATTTGCGCGCTTCAAAGATTTTACGATATTGCTTATATATATATTTAACGAAAATACACGAAGAATATAAGAACTCCTGTCGTGGTCTTCCTCGTGCGCAAAATTCGAGGACAACCATCGAGTCGTTCAAAAGGAAAGCTCAGTGAGAGACCTCGTAGTCAACTCCCCCCTCCCCCTCCCGCCGCGGCCGTTTTGCTCCGCACTCTTTTTAATACTCACCGTGGCGGCGACCTCGCACTTCTTCAGTATGGTGGGCGTGAGTTTGGCGAGGTGGCCCAGGCGCATCGCCGAAAGATCGTAAATGTAAATGTCTCCGAGGCATCGGCACTCGGAAATGCGAACGTCGCCCACCATGAACGTGTACCTGCGGTAACGAAAAGCAATTTGGTACCCCCTCTCTCCCTTTCCCCCTCTCTCACTCTCTCTCTCTCCCTCTCGCTCAAATTCTCGCGCTCACGCTCGCTTTCTCCGTCTATGTCCGTCTATACGTACGGGCCCTTTTGCGAAATTGACCAATTGCCATAAAGCTTTACCGCCGTTTTTCCGAGTCCCCCGGCAATGAGAGCCCGAGTTCCGGAACGAGCACCGGGTCATTCCAAATCGACGCGGGAGAGAGAGAGAGAGAGAGAGAGAGAGAGAGAGAGAGAGACCCGGGCCGGCTCGACGAATTAACGCTTTCTCCATTATGACAATTATACCCTATAAATTTCAGTCGTTCATCGATCGCTTCTTTGGCCCGCGAAAGCTGATTAAGCGCCAATTATATATCATATCCGAATACCCATATATGCCTCTCTCGGTATAGATTTTTATATTCGGGGCTTTAGCGATCGCGGCAAAACCGAGGGTAAAAGCTATTTTCATCGCGGTTGTTATAAAACGAAAACAAATAAAAAAAAAAAAAAAAAACAAAATTCTCATGTTTGAAAGCTATCCCATCGGAAGTTATGTTGATTGGCATATATTAAAATACCACGCGTTTGTTCATTCGATCCCCTATTCGATTTTGAATTATAAAGAAAATATGCAAATGCCTCGGGTATAACTATGGTTGAGTATTAAACGCTTTTCGGCAAGTTTATTGGATTTTGAAAACTGTTATGAGTTCACAGTTAAATTTACATTAATTATGAGGCAGTCGCGAAACTAGCGAAACTGTATTTACTCGCTCGTATATCAGTACTAATAAAGTTGACTAAGAAGTATGCTCTGAAATATCCTAAAGCCGAAAGCGACGGAGTCTTTTTTTCGCTCGGGCAAATGTAATTTTGGGACCCGCGCGCGGATTCGAGCTGAGTTTTGACTCGGTTGTTTCGAAAATCTTATTTTTGCGCTCGCGATCTTGCAATTATTCGAGCTACCCGCTCTCTCATCCGAGGATTTATAAATGCGCGATGCTTCAGACAGTGGGTGAAAATCTTGGTCTAACGTGAAAAATTAAAAAAAAATCAGTTTCTTCACCTATGATTAAAGTGTATTAAACGCAAATGTGTAAAAAACAAAACAAAAAAATTTTCACTTATTTATTTTCTGCTATTGTAATATATAGGGTACGTGAAGACATTTAAACGAATTTTCTGCAACGTTAGAGATACAGAAACACAATAAAATCATTGAAAAAGGAACTAAACAGATAGATAAATAGAAAAACCTTTTTTTTATAAAATTTGCGATTACGAACGTTTTACTAATTCTTAAAATACATGATTTTTGCATTTTGCTATTTAACATTTTCGGCAATTACGTTTAAATAATTGATTCGGAATCAGTTATTCATTTTGAGATACAATTTTTTCATAAGTAACTATATAATCCGTGCAAAGAATAACAGCTTCCTAACGCAGCAGAGAATAGCAGAATACGTTAAAAACTCGCCCCCCCCCAACCCTCAACCACAGCACAATCGAAATATACTCCCACAACACGTCGCCGTTGAATTTTTGCGTACCGGTCAATCGAGCGCGTGTAAAAGCGAATGAGAGCGAGAGAAGGAGATAAAAGTTAAAGTATAAAAATGCTACGAGTCATACTTGAAAAAGTCCCAAGGCTGGAATTTGGTGGCATCCTCGTTGAGGGAGCGTAGAATTGAGATCCTGTATTTTTCCGGCGTCAGTGTTGGTAAACATACCCATTGCCTGCGGACAAAGAGAGAGAGAGAGAGAGAGTGTGAGAGAGATTTAGATATTAGATATATATATATATATATATATATATATATATATATATATATATATGTACATGTATATGTGGCTTTTCACTTTCTGCCGCGCAGAGATTATACTGCAGAATATCCCCCGGTTTGCGTGCAAACGCTCGGGCGAAGGAGGTTAAAGGGGCAATTTAAGCATAGTTGAGAGAGAAATTCCCTGTGGGCGAGGCAAAACAATTGTAATGTGCGCTCGCTCGCTCTGCGCCAGACCTCGTAATTAGATTCATTCGCCGGCTCTGGCGTCTTAGATCAAAGAGTCGCTCTTGGATGCGCCCGCGCGGCTCCTTTCTTCGATGCTCTCGCTCGGCGGCAGTGAAAGGAGGAGCTGGCGGTGGGCGGGAGGAGGGGGGACCCATTGGATTTCAGGAAATCACTCGACGCGGCGGGGGTGCATATGTGGGCATGATATATATCTATATATGTGCGTGCGAACGAATGCGTACTTGTACATATGTATATATATATATATATATATATATATATATATATATATGTATGTAGGTATATATGTCTTATATACGTACAGAGTTTCGTGAAGATGCGTTACAGACTCGGCCAAAGGATCCCTCTCGGCGAAAAGCTCGGGAACGTGGCGCCTGACTGTGTAGTACATGTCTAGTTTCTGTTTGGCCAGCTCCAGACTGTGCTTCGTGCTAATTACGAAGTGCTCCAATCTCCGCTCCGGCATATCTGCAGCGAGACGTAGATATATATATGGAGTGTGAGTGAGTGAGTGAATGAGAGAGAGTGAGAGTGAGAGAGAGAGAGAGAGAGAGAGAGAGAGAGAGAGAGAGAGAGAGAGAGAGAGAGAGAGAGAGAGAGAGAATTGCTTTAGCTTAATCAACTTGCCAGCGATGAGCGGGCCCCGCGCGCGCTACGAACGTAAGATATATATGTAGAATGTACATTGATACCTGGAGCGCGGAGCACGTGTTACGCGCGGTCTCCATCGATTCACACGGGCCAATTATGGTGCCTTCCGTAACTTCGCTCGCGCGCGGCTCTTGAACGAATGATCGTGGTAGCGACATTACCCACGGTCTTTATCATTTATTTAGATTCAATTTGGCATTGGCTAATACGTATTGGTATCGCTGTAGATTTTACGGAACGAAATCATAGTTTATATGCTATTTTATTTATTTTTTTAAAGTTTCGGATAGCTTATAAGTAGCTTTTTTATTCAATACCATTTTTAAATTAGATTTAATATTCATACATTCAGTGAAGTTCCTTTAATTTATATTAATTTGGAAAAAATTTTCTTTTTCAATATTAACAAAAGAGAGCAATACTTATAAATGCAAATTGCTTTATTTTACGTCATAACAAAAATTAAAACATTGATGTCTGTTACAAAAAATTAAGGTATTGATATAGACTTGCTTAGTTATATCTTGATACATGACGTGGGCCACTGAAGAAAACGACTTTTTTTACCCAAGAGCATTTTTAACATAAATTTGAAGGAATTGCAGTTATTATTAGACGTATATATATACGAACCAGAAAGTATCGATGACTAGCGTATTTGTTGAATATTTCACTTGTATGTTTAAAAATAAAACTGATTATATCAATTATCGATGAATATTTTAGAATTAGTCTACTTATTAGAATTAATTCGCGATACAGGTATAAGGCACTGATATATATATATATATATATATATATATATATATATATATATATTTGCTGGCTAACTTTATATAGAAGCTTACATAGAGACAAAAATTAATTCTGCAAGATAATTCTTTAATACGATTGACTTTAGCATCGATTAAATTTTAACTTTGGAAACTTCAGTGACAGTCATAAGTTTTCGAAAGCACACAACGAGGCAGATTAGTTTTACTCTATTTTGGCTCTCTTCAAGAAAGAAGAGCCAATGTCGAAAGATACATATACATGATTTCAAATGCGTACACTTTTCTTCGCGTATTATTCGTGTCGATGGGGAGAACGAAGGATATTTTTAGAATTGACATATCGTATACCGAACAGAGGCAGTGTTTCCTGACCCGCGACAAGGAAGCTGCCGAGACGAGGACGCGCGCGCGGCCCCCGCGACCCGTTTCCCCAAAACGATAATACAAAGTCCGGCGAGGAAGTACGCGGGAAGGTAAGAGATTACGACGAACGGGGAAAGAGGGATTGGAGCGGCCGGCGGAGTAAATTCAGATTGCTCACCTTGCGGCAGGTGCGGCTGATGCTCGAGCCAGTCCCGCAGCCGACCGCGCAGATCTGCCAGTAGCTCGTCGCTCCCGCCCGTGGCGGTCGAGGCTTCCTCGGTGCTGCACGACTCCAGTATCAGGCCCGTCATCTTGCTCGTCACCCAGCGCCGAGCTTTTGCCCGCGAAGCAAGCGCCCTCCTTGGCTCTCACGTTTGGCCGGCGATTGCGCGCGATCTCGCGATCGCTTTTTGCGCACTGCAGCGGTCTAGTGCGGCTGACTTTGTGATCGAAATCTGTACGAGTATGTATGTATGTATGTATCGTATATATATATATATATATATATATATATATATATATATATGCGTGCGTGGGTGAACGCGCGCGAATGTGTGTGTATGTCTGTTCTATTAGCACTTATGTTGTGCTCGCCGATATTGACCGCTTCTATATATATATATATATATATATATATATATATATATATATATATATATATAGGTTGCCTGTGAAAGTCAGTCATACAGCGTTTACTCGCTACAAGAGCATTCCTCGTTACACTTCTTTGAATTCTCGGTTTGAAAGTTATATGCACTTGAATTTACGTTCTCTGAAATCTACTCTCTTTTAAATCTGAGATCTGCGTTGTTATTTACGATAACATATTAATGTTTGGATAATCGCGTCCGATAAGAAAACGTCGTTCCTTCCGAGAGAAACTTAGAATGGAATATTATAACATTCTATTGATATTGGAATTCTACCGGTCATATCATAATAATAATAATTTAACGGCACCGTCTACTAAATTGAAATTTTTAGAATTTATCCCGCAATGCTCGGCAAATACACAAGGGCGAGGAATTGTGAAAACGATAAATCAATATAGCGCAATTATTGTCCGCGAGCGCGCAGCGCCGAATTCCCGCGTAGAAAATTCAGTCTCAAATGATGACAAACTATATTAATGAAACGCGATTTCCTGTTAATTTTTGTTAACATAAGAATTATTCCAAATTTATGTTAAAATCTACCTGTTAATTAGAGGCAATCACTGGAAATAAACCGATTTCCGCGTGGGCAGTTGTATTAAATATATTAATTGCAGCCTTTATATTGCCGTGGCAAAAGCTGAATTTAGCTTAGCTCTAAAAAAAAAAGAGGAAAAAGAATAACGGATATACGTATATATAATTAAAAATAATTTATACGCTCGGCTCCATGAAAAGGAACGACGGGTATGAGAGACGACTGCGTATAATCTTTCATTAATCGATAGGATTTCGAATTGAAAAACTTCGAAGAGGATGGGAAAATAGATTACGATTGAAACTGAGTCGTTCTAACCTTCGTGCAAAGCTACGGAAAGAATCGAGCGCCTCTCTCGCGTCAGACGATCATCGCCTCCGGGACCGGGAGCGCCGCGGGGGCCAGCAGTAACGACTGTTCCTCTGCACGAGTCACCGATGATACTGAGCGCACGCGCGCGCGCGCGCCCGGGCGATCGCGCTGTACTGCATCGCCCGCGGCGCAGCGCCGGGCGAAATCGCTCGCGAGGCCCGCGGACCCCGTGGAGCGCGCGCGCGCGCGCGTTGCGGGCCCCCGGCTCCGCTCCAGCCACGCCGCCCGTCCAAGAGGAGGATCGCGCGAAAACGACGTCGCGCTTCTTCGTTCGTCGAGGGCGAGGGGGGAGGGGGAGAGCGCCGTCGCAGATACGCGCGCGTGAGCCGCGTTTTAAAGGCCACGGGCGCGCGATATCGCGATTCAAGTCGCGACGACGCTGATATTTCCGAGGTGTTTATTAATCTACGTACGAGCCGGACGGGCGAGGTGTCTTTTTTTGGCGGCTTATTCGAACGCCAGCCATTATTTATTTATTTGCTTTACGTTTTATTCGCGGAAGCACTTTTTGTATGCAGTGCCATTGGCCGCGCGTTATATTATGGCCCCCCTCCTCTCCTCCTGCACGAATCGCGCGGTCGCATTTGTACATCGGTGCTCAAAGTCAACGTTTTATATTAGCGTTTTCTGAATTTGTTTGGAGTATTAACGTAATTCAGAAACGGCTGCTTAAGCATTGCGCGTTTCACTAATTCGATTTAATTTCGTTTGTTTTTTTTTTACAATGATCCACTTCTCTTTACTTTGTATTATAAAAACATGAAGGATGAATAATGAAAAATAAAATATTAAAAAAATTTTAATTTAATGCTAGTTTTTCTGTAAAGGAAATTTTTAAATAAAACATTTCTTCATGAGAGGAAACGCTTATTGAGAAAATATTCTAAAAATTTTTTTAATTTCGTATATATATTTAAAAAATTTTCACTCGGTCGAAATCCGGGGCTTAAGAGTTTGAATTATTATTTAAACGCAGTATTCAACTGAGTTTCCATCATTTCTTTTTCTTTTATATGCACAATATGATAAAACTTTTTGAATTCTAAATTAAGAGATTTCTTTTAAAATTATAATATAAAAATAAAACTTTTTGATGAATTTCGGAACCGTTAAATATTTTTATTTATAAATTAAAGTTCTTTTTGAATTTAAAATTTTATTTATTTCAGAAAAGTGTCAATCTCGAAACTAGACGAAATTTGTCGAGAAGCTATATGCGTTCTTTACGCTGATTATTTGAAATTTTATTTATTTATTCATTCATACGTTAGAATGTCATACCTATTAGTGCATAATATACATTATATAACTGAATACATAAATGTACTGTAGGTGCAATCGAAGTTCCCCTTGTAAAGAATCGCGCTATGTAAATCAATATAAAGTCTAAAAATAAAAATAAATAAATCAATAAATAAATAAACATGTATATAACTTAAATATTGAATTTACAGTCATTTATACATTATATGGAAAATATGAATGTACAACGATTAGTGCAACAACTTCACTGTTCCAGATTTTCGTTTATATATATGAAAATAAATAATTTTCCATTTATAGAAATGATTAAAAAGCTTCATAGTTCGTTAAGAAAAAAATCGGCCTCGTCTCAAAATCTTTTGTTACATTAGTCAAAAGTTCTATTTGTAAAGCATCACGAGTAATCGCTATAGAAAACAATGTTAAATTTGTGGATTCAGTGTAACAGAATCGGAATTAAATGTTTCTGTTCGTGACCGACAACACTGTAAACGATTCGTAGCAGTGAAGCGAAAGAGTATAAATAAAATCCCTTGTTAAAAATAAATTTCAGACTCTTTGTTAGAACTTCATTAGATATGAAATTACCTTGTTGGCCAAAATGTATAGTTAAAATAACTTTAACTGCATGCTTTTTCATCTCTACACTTTTCGCTGTCTCTTTTCCTTTCTATTTCCTCCTCTATTTCGTTTACGCTCTCCCTGCCTCTCCCCCCCCCCCCGACCAAAAGGCGCACTTTTTGCGGAGAAAAATTTATTTTCTCGCAAAACGGTTGGATGGTCTTAAAGAGACTGCCGCGCGCAATTATGTAAAAACTATGCTAATAGAAATTGCATAGAAAAATCCATTTATGGACAGAGAGAGAGAGAGAGAGAGAGAGAGAGAGAGAGAGAGAGAGAGAGAGAGAGAGAGACAGAGGGGAGGGTGGGGAGTGGCAGATGAGTATGGAGGTGTGTGCGTGCGCAGTGGGGTATATGATGGTCGATGGGATTCGGGCTGGCACAATAAAAACGCTGCGCCAATTATGCAAATGTAATAACGCATGCAAAGTGTGAGCTCATCCTTGGTTAAGTTTTCTAAATCGAAGTACACCTTTGTCATTTATTCCCCCGCCCCCGATGCCTATGCGCTATCTGCAATGAGGGAAGGGGAGGAGGGCGCCGAACTTTTTCTATTTTGTCCCGAGATGCTCGGATGAGTCTGACATTTTCCTTTTATTCCCTTAAAATTTAAATAGTTGCGCCCTTCGATGTCGCGATTCGAAAGGAAATTCGTTTTCTGATTCTCGTACTGAAAATTGCAAATATTGCAAACCTGATATTACTACTGAAAATAATCCATTAATGAAAATAATTCATTAATATTGAAACTAATGAAAATAACGACTAATGAAACGATTAATGAAAATAATTCATTAATATAGTTGTGATAAATATTATAATTACTTTATTATATATATATTATAGTAACTACTTATAAAACAGGAGATAAAAGAAGGATTCCATGAAAACTTAAGCTATAAACGTTCCAAACGGTCGAAAAAAAGTATTGCTAATGTGGAATATATTTTGCTCTTTCGTATTTCGTTTAATTAATTATTAAAAACTTCTTTTAGGACTGACATTGTGTTCTATTACCATACCAAAATATTATCTTCAATTGTTACAAGTTGCTTTGAGAAGTGGCTAAAATAATAAAATGGCTCGAAGCGTCGGGATATAAGATAAATATTAATTTGTTTATTGAAAACAAGGACACTATTTGAACTTATTTTTTACTATTATATTTCCTGCAAAAATCTGTCAATAATTCATGTTTACAGACATATCTATAAATAAATAACATATATATATATATATATATATATATATATATATATATATATATTGTGTGTGTGTGTGAGAGAGAGAGAGAGAGAGAGAGAGAGAGAGAGAAAGAATTTAATAATGTTGTCGTGAATTGAAATGAATTCTAAACAGGTATAGGTATAGTCGCATACTACAAATTGTATTTGCAGCCTTTCTTTCTTGTCATTATACATTGAGTATTATTTATTTTATAATGTTAATATTAAAGATCATTTAGGCTTTTTCTTAACACATGTTCATCTCGCTAATTCTTGAGCGCAAATAGAATCTGCAAAGTTGTAATTTTCCCCGAGTAAAAGTCTCCGGTTAAAGCTGTATTTTTTACGGTCTGGTCGTCTTTTTATCATTAACCTCCTTCTTCTGGAAACCGCATATCTTTTCCACTGTTACATTGGCCTTCTCGGATGCGCTCGAGCCGCAATAATTGCTAGAGCGCGCTCGGCGGGCGGTCAAATCGCCGCGGTACTTTCGCTATATACAGAAATATAAGAATCGCGCGGCCGCGGCCGCTGATCGCGCCGCAAAATTGGTAGCGCGGATCCGAGTGTGAAAGCGTATCGGGATCGCATATTAGAGGCACATTTTGCAGGAATGTATATATATATATATATATATATATATATATATATATATATATAGAGAGAGAGAGAGAGAGAGAGAGAGAGAGGGAGAGAGAGTTTCTGTTTTCCTAATGTATATAATTAGCCAGCCATATACAGAAAAATATAAAATAAGTTCGTGGATCCTAATCGCCCTGGATCATTGGAAAGATGTATTAAAAGTCTTTTTGCGAACATCCATTTTCCAAACAATGTATAGGCGATTTATAAAGAGGCGATTCGAAGAGCATTAAAGTAAAAATATACGAGGTCCACATTGACATTATTATTATATGTAATGTAAAAACGAAATTGAGCGCGCGCGCGCGCGCGCGGGAAAGTGGAAAGTGCCCGGGGCTGAAATTAGCTTTATTTAGCATATTAAAGCCATCTCAGCTGCGTCGCGTACGTATCAAGAGATGAGGGTTCGCGCGCATCAGATGCTCCGAGGTATTAAGAATTAAAAGTAGGGAAAAGTTCAAAAGCCATATAGCAAGCGCAACTGTTTTGGAAAAAGGAACGCGCAAGAGATAGACGCCGGTATGCTCGGGCTTTCGGCGAAGTTCGCCATGTTTACCGTTTAATTCCTGCTAGCTGTTCGCTTAATTAACAGATTTTCCTTTAGCGGCCTGGACTTTAAGGGTGCGAACGCGAAATTGGCGAACTTGTATAACGGCCCCCCTCTGTTTCGTTAGCTTCTCGCTCTCTCTCTCTCTCTCTCTCTCTCTCTCTCTCTCCTTATATATATATATATATATATATATATATATATATATATATATATACATACACTGACTGATGGAATTTAAAAGGCCAGAGTTCTCGATTGGTGAAGGCGTTCCGCCTCTTTGGAAAGGAAAAATCTCTTTGGAATTTGTTTGGCGCACTATACGCCGCTTCCCCTATTTTTGCTTAATCAAGTGACGAGCATGCATGGTTAACTTCATTATTGGAATTTCGAACAATTCATCGTTATAAAGTCTATTTCACAACGTCGTATATTCTTTTTATACATTATATTAATTAGTATTTTGTTTAGTGCCAGTATCTTCAGAATATTATTTATGTAACGCATACAAGATCAATTTGATTTTATTTCATGGTTACAAGATTGTCGACAGAGCAAAAAGGAGCTTCAATTACCAATTCAGATTGACTGCCCATTTACAAATTATAAATTTGTATTAGCGCAAATAATAATAAAACGCGTTCTGCGAAACAGTATATGTATATATATAGCTAGAGCAATTTTGAGGTATACTATTTCTTCCGCCTGACAATTCCGGAGTCGTTCGAACTTATTATGTTTTTGTTATTAATTTAATAAAGTGCAATCAAACTAAGGGTATTCGAGCAATAATTATATAAGTGGAATAATGCTTCAATCGCGCAAAGCTATAAAGTGAAAATTTTGTTTCGTATTATGGAGAAGTATTAGAAAGGAAGGAAAAGCAATGCTTTCTCTCAGACGTGTAGCGAACAAAAATAATTACTGGTGTAATTTCAGGCTAATTTTTTGTTCGTCATTCATGTGTTTTAAATTATTTTAAAATTAGGTTATTACAAATAATATGCAAATTAAACATTTATTTAATTTGCATGCTTTTTTGAACTCTTAACTTTATGCTCGATATTATGTATTTTAATTAAAAAATATTTATAATGAGATTATTAAATAATGCCGTTTTTGTATATTATCGTGTACAAAATTTATTATAAATACAGTAAACTTACTTGTTAATTTAATTCTATTTTTGAAGATTTTTCTGTAATAGTGAATAAAATAAAATAAAGTTTAATTCGAAATCTTCACCCGGAATTTATTATAAGACTAGAGAAGCAGAAATTGTAACAGTATTAAAGATAATTTAATAACTGTATTGATTTTTTATATTGTTTTTAAAAATATAATTGAAAAAATGGGTTTTCCATCTCGTCGAGAGTACCGGCAATTTTTTCAGTGGTCATGCGCGACGTAGAACAGCATATATATATATATATATATATATATATATATATATATATATAAAGAAAATCCCGGCGATATTAGGAGCTTTTTGTCGAGCTTTTTCTGTATCGCAGTGGATGTCCTCAATTTCTCTTAAGAAATCGACTATCCAAGCTCGGTAAAGAGAGCCGAGGAGAGTCGAGAGGAAGAAAGCGAGTGTATATATATGTGTGTGTGTGTATGTGTATATGTGTGCATGTATATATGTATGTATGTATATATATATATATACATATCGTGCACGCCCGCGAAAGCCTCGCAAAGTGTTCCGCTTTGTCGGCCACGCGAGCGCCCGATATGTCGAAGCGACGGCAGGCGGTGGCGACGGCGACGAGGAGGGCTCACCGTCGATTTGCGGTGATGTTAGAGGGATAAAAAGTAACGATCCTGTCATGTTTTCAACGAGATAGGAGGATCTCCTGCCGAGCGAGCGCTCAGATTACCAAGGGGCAGGGGGAGGGGGGCTGGCTGGCGGAGGGAACAATGGGCCAGCTGTCGCCGCGCCGTAATGCTAACGGCCCTGCGCTTTTTCTCGGCGCTTTCCCTGCAAGCGGCGTCCCTTCCACCCGGCGCGTCGGGACTTTTTCTAATAAGTTCATCAAAAGAGAAAAGAACAAAAAAACAGCCCGTCTTTCTCACCTTTACGGCATTATTAAACTGTAGAAAATCAAACGGTCCCCCGTTGCATTCATCGTTTGTACGTTAACAAATGTTCCATGCGTACATTATCCAAAAATAAATCTATCAATAATCATTGATTGCAATACCGAGTCAATTATTGATTCGTGGCGCGTTCGCTTGTGAATCGCGAAATTATATATCAACACTTGCGGCAGGGGGGTAGGGGGGCTTTAAAGACGCTGCTTTCAGCTTTAACAAAAAAAAAAAAATATATATATATATATCGGCACGAAAGTCAATCCAATTCTCGACGGAAGATTGCACGCACCATGAGAAAAGGATTTAATGCGAAGCGATCCGCACTTAGCAGTTTGTCCGGCGAGCAAAACAATGTCGGAACTATTGGAGAGCCGGCGGCCGAGCGTGCCAGATTTCTCTCGCAAATTGGGAGAGCTCGAGGCGCAGCGGCGGCGGCAGTGCCGAGCACACGTCCGAGCCAGAGAGGGAGAGAGAGCGTGAGGGGGTGGCGAGGGGGGGGGGAGATGGAGAGTGAAGGAGAGAGTATGTGTATGCCGCGGACGTCGGCCTCGCCGCGCGGAATTCTCGTTTCGCCAGCAAGTGGCCCACGTCGGGCGAGCTCCGTGCGGACCGGCGCCCCGGCGATCCCCAAGACCTATTACAATGGACAATTTTGCCAGTTTCCCGCAAGCGATGCCGCTCTGGTGCGGAGATAGGGCGAAAGAGAGACAGAGATGCCCGCTGACACTTGTATTCCTCGCTTCGCGCTCGCCTCCCTCTCGGCCGGCGTCGCTGGAGCCTCCCGCGAAAAAGGCCCGCGGCACGAGGAAGCTGGCAATCTCGGAACGATCAGCCGACCCGGACGATATGTATATAGACAGAGATGAGAGAATTTTCAACCTCTCTTAGTTCGATACGGCCGTTCTCGACGATTACGAGCCTTCAATTTGCATTTCTCATGCTCGTCTATTGGTGCGCCTGCCCGATTCACCCTATCGCTATATATATTAAAAAGATTTTTCAAGATTAATAACTCATTAAGCTTATGTACTTTAAATTTGATGCCATTGTACGTTCATGATCTGATTTTTTTAACATCGGGAACATGAATATCCGTCCACGGTATTTATGATGGTAAAAATTGTTATTAAAATATTTACAGAGATTTTGACATGTCATTTCCAACATAGCTATGAAAAACTCAATACCATCATCACTGTCTTCACGAGTGTATCAGTAAGAGGAAAACATTTTTTTCTTAATTTCATCTTTTTCGGCAAATTATGTATTGACACCTTACTATTGTAATTATATGTGTTATACTACGAACTTATATTTTTAGACAATTCAAATAAACTTAAGTTAATAATAGCAAACTCGTATGGAATGTAACATATTTTTTATTTCCTTAATCGAATAGTTTTTTAAAGTGTACGGTTAATTTTAAATGCAAAATAAGATCGTATAAGCAGATTTTCTTACTTCGTTGTAAATTACTTTAAAATTAGTTACTTTTATCGATAAATCATAAATTCTTTTTCGATTTCATTGCAATACGTTGACATCAATGAATTTATAAAATTTCTTCAAAACATGTTTGCAATGGAAATTACGTTTTCCTCCAAGCAATGCTAGCTTTTGACAGATCATCTAATGCTTCTCGCATCGTTGAGACAATCTTCACATTTCAATATATGATAACTCGTACTCGTGCATAAAGGCATTTTAAAAATAGTCCAAAAAATCTAAGCAAAATCAGATTCAAACGACTTCGATCTCAAAGCGTAGGTGAAAGTTGCGAAATTTCTTCGAGGATATTTTTATTCGGCCGATGCTTCTGTCTTCGTTTTCCGCTGAGAAGCATCTTGATTGACAGCCGTTCCTGGCTGTATCTCTGTATAAAAACTATCCTGACAGTAAAGACTACGTAGGAATATTTACGACGGGGCTAATCTCTATAAACGATACGTATTTTTCCTTTCGTCTGCTCATGAATTTGTTCAACTGGCCTCGCTTACATTGGCTCGAAAAAAATTTTTATGTGTATTAGACACCGCGTGCAAAATTGATACGATTTAAAAAAAAAACCGCGTAATTTTTTTTTTTTTCAAGCTGTCGAATCTTTTTTGTTGGCCTCGTTTTAACTTTTTCAAAGTTCGTGCAAAAGCTAATAAGATCGAAAAGCGAACGCCATATTTTCAGAAATATTTCTCTCTCGTTACTTGTACTTTTATATAAACTTTTATCGCTCTAAGCATGATATTTATTTGCTATTGCAAAATAAACTTTTGGAGTTTTAGCTACTGGATTATTAAAATTATAATTGACTTAGATCGATTCATCTGATTTTGATCGCTATTAATCTTTTTTTTTTATGTTATTTAACGTCGTTCTATTTATGCTTCCAAATACAGGTGCTAATCAGCGATGGAGGTCTACGATGTGTTTGTGAACAAAGCACATGTAAATTATTACAGCGGTGCCTGTGTCAATCGGCCGAGACTGGGATTTGAACTCGGGTCACCAAGTACTAGTCCTTCGCTCTAGCGATCGAGCCATCCTAGGCCTCGTCGCCATTAATCTAAATAGAACTTTTAAAAATTTCGTATCACTTTTACATCTCCGCGTCTTGAGCCCCGTCGTGAGTTCTTTTCATGAAAACTTTCTGATATAAATATCAGAATTAGTCGTTAATACTTATTTATCTGACAAAAAGAGGAAAAATCTAAGTGATATTTTAACCTTATATTAACGAAAAGAATATCGCAATACGGATGTCTTTTCATATATATTATAAACTTTTTTTACGATTTTAAAAAAAAAAATATATTTCACATGGATTAATGAAAATGGAATTGTTTATTGACCGTAAAAAGGGACAATTACTTCTATGGATAATGTTTTTAAAAAGCTACAGTTAAAATTTTAGATCGAGCGGATGAACAGCGAATGAGCCACGTTCTAACCAGATTTGAAAAACATTTATTTTCGAGAAAAATGAGTTTTCTATATGATAATATAGATAATATAACTATTTAAAATGCAAGACTCATAATTTTTTTTATTTCGCTCTCGTAAGTATGCCATTTGTTTTTCAGACACTTTTCTTAGTGACATATGTGTATTCCGAGAGCTTTTTCGGCATACCGATGGCGAGCGATTTGCGGCTGCAATTCCACTTGCGCGGTAAAATTGTACAGTGCACTATTAATGTTCAATTGTAGTGTGCTTAATATAGGAGTAGAAGTGACTGGTATCCACAATAGTAGATAAATAGAGAGTCGTTGTAATATTAACGACAGTATTGGCCGTTGATACTGCTGTTGGGGGGGGGGTGAACATGGATCTAATTACGTTGAAATCTCGCTTGCAGTTTGAGAGTGAGAGAGAGAGAGAGAGAGAGAGAGAGAGAGAGAGGGAGCTGGGAAAAGATCTTTCTTGATAAATCTGCACATATCTTTTGAGCTCTATCTTAAATAGTTGATTCGTGCGCGTGCATTTCTATGGAGTATGCGAGGCTTTTTCTATTTGTTAAAAGCGTCAAAGCCTCAAAGCGTCACAATGACTTCGGTGTATAGAAGCTATAAAATGTCTTTCAAGCTTCATCACTTCCTCGCTCCGCTAAACATATTTTAACTTTATTTCTGCATAGTTTGTTCACCATTTGTAAGGTAATAAAAAGAAAAACAAAAAAACAAAAAAAAAATGAACACAAAAGTTTCAAGGTAGTGCAATCTCTTTATTAATAATAAAATAACGGATGATCGCGTAAGTTTTTTTTTTTCGAAACACTTATTTACTTAATGCGCCATTGATCGAGGCCATTTTATAAATGATGACCATAAATTTTTAAGACTACGAAGCACGAAAAGCCTTGCGCAGGAGCTGAATTCTTGAATTTACCTTAGATTACAGTTGCAGCGCCCGGCGCTCACCTCCTTTTATACTCCGGGCATTGCGCGTAAACACGTGCACATATAGATCCGCGGATATATATGCCAGCTGGGCGAGCATAAATTTTCCCGCTTGGTGCCGGCGGCGCGGGCGTGGCGCCTCTCTTTTAAGTACGTGTATATATTCAATATTTGATTTGGAAGCGGCGGGCGAGCGGGAGGGGGGGGGCGGCGGCGAGAGCCCCGCGCGCGCCAGTAAAATGCATCCGCGAATTCGAATGGCTTTGGGCTGTTATAGTCGTCCGACGTGTCCCCCGCCCACCCCTGCTCGCTCGTACATACCCGATACATAAACATACATACATATATATATATATATATATATATATATATATATATACATATATACGTATGTATACACATATACGCATATATACAAGCGCGCAGTGGCCATACGGCAAATACATCGCGCACGAACGGGCGCGGACGAGAGAAATCGACGAGTTTCAAGTGATATATACACATCATCAGCTCCTGGCGCGTATGAAATTTTCAAATCAGCCGGCCGCCTGGCTTTTTGCTCCTCGCTGTTGCGATGCACGCTCGGGTTGCGCGCGTTAATCGATCGAGTGCGTTATAAGAAATAGACAAAAAAGAAACCGAAAAGGATGAAAAAGAAAAATAAAAACAAGAAGGAACGGAAAAGCGTGCTCGCAAAAAGCGCGCGACGACCGTGTTTACTTTTTTTGGTAAACACGTATATACAATTTTCGTGGAACCTACATTCTATACCTATATGCATATTGACGACCGATCCGTCGATCGTCGGTCTAGCTGTCCGGATCGCATTCGCGGTACAAAATTCATCTATTCATGCAGATACAAAATTGATCGGGATGGTCGGTCTTTCGCAAACACTGCGCCGCCGTACGGTCAAGTACGTACATGATACACATACACGTATAGGTGTGGGTACAGGAACATTTTTTTCAGCGCCCTCGCTGGCTCGTCCCCGTCTCGGACGCCGGTTTCGGAGCGCGCGCAGGTCGATGGCTGGTAAGCGCGCGACGAAGGTGCGCGCCTAGCGCGTATACCTGCGCGGGATTGCGGGCGGTGGGGCACGAGGGGGGAGGGGGGGGGGGAGGGCGGACGAAGCGTCGACCGCCGCGGCTCGTGAAATTTCATAGCTAATAGCGCGCGCTGGCCCGGGGAATTACTTTGGTTTCTGGCGGAAAAGCGCCGCTCGCGCCGGAGAGCTGGCGAGCGACGAGGTGGAGGGGACGGGGGTAGTGAGCGCGCGCGCGCTCGCGCGAGTGGGCCGCCCGTAATCCCATTCTCGCGGCGCTTTGCGTTTAATTTCCCTAACGGGTTGGACAACGGGCGCCCGAGACTGCATTCGGCCAAACAGCGCTATCAATTAATTATTATTCCGGGCTGCGCTTGTGTATATATATATATATATATATATATATATATCGGCGCCTGCCAGACTCTACCATCGACGCCGACGCCGCCTCCCACGGTCGCCGCGGACGTCGAGAGTCGAGCCTAACGCCGCGCCATCGCCCTCTCCTAGCTTTTCCGTTTCGGCTGGAAGTCAACTAAATTATATACCTGTATTTTGACCATTGCCCATCCCCCTTCTCTCATTACGATCCGCGCACTTTGCAAATAGCCCCTCGCCCTTCCGGCGAGTTTATGCTTAAGCAATATAATGCGCGAGAGAGGGGTGGCGATGGAGGAGGAGTTGGAGGAAAAAAAAAGGCTCCTTCACCAGCGGCGGCGCAATTTATCGACTGCTGGGATAACTGCCGGGCGTCGAAACGACTATTTACTCGATGCATTAAGCTATCTGCGCTGTAAAGCTAACGTATCCTTAAATTCAGAACGTGCCGTACTTATGCGCGCTGTGTAATGCTTTATACTTTAAACTCGTTATTAATGATTTTCCAGGGCGTCGAAGCGAAATTGCGCACTCGCCGAGATTATTGCAGATTTCCCGATAAAGAGGAAAGTTTATCGTACGTAGGGCTCTGGCTACAGCTGATGCTGAAATTTGTTTTTTCTTCAAATATCCGAAAGCTTTTCGTACGATTCGAATCCCATTATTTCTTAGAAATTATATTTCAATCGGGCGCTATTTCAAAGTTCCTCCGTCAGTATAGATTATAGTCTATTAAAATCATTGACATTTAATTAACGGATCGTGTTAGGCGAAGTAGCTATAAGTCGCGCAGATAGGCTCGCTTATTATATGTACATGAGTATATAAATAGGATGTAAGACAAACACTTGGTACGATTCTTCGATAATTATGGTAATTGAATATCCTATACATGTACATACGTAATTGATGTCAGTTTCAGAGCAAGAGAATAGCCGGTACGAAGTTTTGACTAAAATAAATTATGTCGATGTTTCCATTATAATTATTATCATTATTATTTGGAGAATATAAATGTTTGAGTTCTGCAAGCACGTACTGCGTACAAATATAGTACAGTTATACGTATAATAAGCTGGCATGATATGGATAAAAAATGAGTCGGCACAGAAAAGCCGAAGGCATTATTATTATAGAAGGAGTACAATAGCCACGGCGCGGCGGTTGTATATCTTTATATCCTATCATAACATTATAGGTCGGTGGGGAAAGGGGAGGAGGCAGATCGAAAAAAGTCACGGTTACAATAGTTCCAGTACGTCGTGAGATTTTCCCGTATCATCTGGTCGCTTCTTTCTTTTTAAGTCTGAAAAGCAAAAATCCATTCCATTATATATATATATATATATATATATATATATATATATATATATATATATATTGGTTTAAAATATTTCTTCGATCGAGTAGAATTGCAAGTTAACTATGCATTACTTTATTGGGCACTTGAAATAGCTTATATAAGGGTACATGGTCTGTGGCTTATTGTGTAGTAAACTTTAGCGTATCTAGCGGGAAAATGAACGTGATCTATATATGAGGATTCTAAAACCCCGTTATCTTAAATAATTAAGACAGGTAGAATTTTATTCTATATATGAGCACATTTTTATTAATCACTTGTTTTGTCGGGAAAAATTCGATAAGAGATAATGCAAATATTAATCGTGCTTGGTGCGCATGCAATAAATGATTGTAAGGTATTAATATAGTCAGAATGAAATTGAAAATTTATCATAATAATTAAAAAGAGTAATGAAAAATTCATTGTCTGCATATAATCAACAACGTACTTTAATATCGCCATAAATTTATAAATAAAAATTAAGTGTCTTACTGTAATACATGCATGTATAGATATGATAATTAAATTTTGGGGCTAATTTAATTGTGCGTAAAAGGGACTTTTGTACTTAAAATTAGTGCTACTGAACGAAGCGGAAATATTATTAGGTGCTCGTAACAATCGAAACAACCTATTATTTTACAACATATAGCATTGAGAAATTAAAATTTTTCAGTCCATAAATATTATCACTAAGTGGAGATATAGTGTTTCGACAAAATATCAAGGTGTTGTAGTATAGATACATGTACTTTTTTATGTGTCTCTGGCACAATTTTAAAAGTTTTGCAGGGAAACAATATTAATAAATTTAAAATATATCATTTTCAAGAATATATAGTAAGCTATAAGTGCTCTATTTATTAAAATACGTTTTTTCAATCAAATACGATTTAAATAGACGAGAAACTATATTACATACAGAGATATTTAATTATAAACAAAAGGTTTGTAGAAAATTGTTAGGATACCATTATTTTACAAAATAAAGACCGCTGCTAGAAATTTCTTTCACCGGTTGAGTAGCTCTGGAATTCAAACAGATTTCAGATTAAATCAACCGCTTCCAGCTTATATTCGTGTAGAATATAAAAATCTTTAATATAGATATACATATGCGTATATATAGGATCATTAATTTCAAAATCCCGTATACTTTATTATTGCAAAAGCGTATTTTACATTACCTCGAATTGAAATTGAACTTGGGGAAAAGAAAGGAAAAATTCTCAGAAAAGCCTTGGCCGATGCGGATCTCGCGCGATATTTTTTCAAAATTGCAATTATACTCGGCGAAATAATGGAATCCGTAAAGCTCGCGCCAGGCAGAAAGGGTAGTCTTGGGGTAATAATATAGGAATAACGGTGCTAGGGAACTTCCGCGTTCAAATTCTACACACACATACACACACACATATATATATATAGATATATATACATATAAAGAGGAACCACGACGGGCACGCCGCATAGTCATCGACTTACCGCTTGTTCTCGTTTGGCACGCGTCCACGCGTCATTTGGCCTAACTTAGTGCGCGATCCCGGCGGCGGCGGGGGCGGCGGCACGCTCGACGCCCGCGTCCGCGCGCCTGCCGCGACGCATATTAGAAAGTATAATGCCGATGCTTTATGTACGCCCGGCGCCCCGGACAGAGTAATTGCGAGGGGTTTTCGCGAAATATACGAACGAATTTGCCGGGCCGCGGCGGCGGCAGCGGATCTCCGCCGGTGTTCGGGCAAACTTCGTGAACCTCGCCCCCTCCCCCCGATCGTACCGCTACCACCACCACCGCCACCATCCCCTTCCATCTCCCGTCAACGCGGTCCTCTCGTGTTACTAATTTACATTTTTCCCCGCTGTCGGGCTGACCGGCGGTGCCTGCGTACGCCGGGTTCGCTTGGTTAAATAACGGATATTCTCCGCACCTGGGAGGCGCGCGCGCGGGCACGGGCGCAGCGACGCTATCGATATATGTATATGCATATATGTATATATATATATATATATATATATATATATATATATGTATGTATGTATATACCTTGGCCTTTTTTATTACCGTGCGTGCATTTCATCCGGTTTCTTTTATTAGCCCGGAGATCCGCGCTTGATTTTATTGATACCCACCGCTGCACTTTTTTTTGTTAAATGACTCTACGAAGCTTTATTGGCCCCTCTTCCATCTGTTATGTCGATAAATTTTAAAGCTTTTACTTCTATTTTTTCGACTGGAATATATACGGGGCCGCTGAAGCCGTAGCAGACTGGTTTTGAATAATCAGGAGTCGGAATAAGAAAGAATGCCAATACTGGAGCATATGCTCGTAAAAGTTTTGAGGCGATGCAAAAATTTGAATTAAAGCGAGAGGTATAAAGAGATCGATATTGAAATCGATATATAATAAAATACGCCTGAAATTTTTTGGCAAAAATTACGAGCTTGAGTCTGAAGAACATAAGAGAATTATCAAGGATTTTTTTACTAATTCTTTCTCGTAGTGAAATATACTTTTCTATGATCGTTTTAGACTTCGTTTTTTCGAATCGTTTTGCGCATATTTAAAGCTGACACGTTACTCTCTTGCAAATTTAAGTTTCAACTATTCGAACAGTTCGAACATGCACATATTGGACATATTCGAGAACTTCAAAGGTTCGAATTGTCTAAACCTGAGCTTTGAGACTTAGATGTTTGCAAAATTCAAAGTTCCATCTCAACTTTTTAGCCATCGTGCACTATACGTACATCCTAAAATTATAATAGATTATTTTAATTTAATCAGATGATAACATTCATTGCTTCGATTCCATATGTTATGTTTTTGTTCAACTTAACATATCGAGAACGACCATTATGAATCATCTATAAATATAAATATATTATTATTATTATTATTATTATTATTATTATTATTATTATTATTATTATTATAAATAGGTAAATAATCTTGTATATGCTGTATCAAAATATTAAACGTTAATGAACAAAAATGAGTAGACGACCTAAATAAAGTTTTCTACTAGTTTCAGCTCTAATTATTAATAAAATACATAAAAGACATTACAGACTCACAAATATATTTACATACAAAGTATTTCTTTATTGTAATTGTCCGGCGAATAAACATTATTTGCAGAACAATAAAAACGCACAAAATTGTTTTGCTTTATTGATTGCATTCGTTCTACATCTATTGCACTTTCAGACTTGTTCTCGAATATGCCAATCTATGGTTTTAACGGCATTTCCACAAAAATCTCTATTATTTGATAATTAATTTTCTGGACATGACCCCCGTTACCATTGCTTTAAATGAAATAATACGTATCGGCCATTCAATTTAAAACCAATTAGTAAAATGTGTAGATTTAAACTTGTAAAATAGATATGCATTTTATTTTATTGCAGATTGAAAAAATTTAGAATATAAAATTAATAAATATTTTTATCGGTGTTACAGTCTTTATAATATCATATATTAGTTAAAATAATGACAGTCAAATTATTTACAATATAAAAAAACAACCAGCAGAAATTTTTTGCTTTTGCGAGATAATTAGATAGAAAAAGAGAGATGATTGCTGCTACTTCTTTCACCCTATAATTATTATGTATCTTTTGTGGGAATAGGATATTAGCGTACTCGTTGCTTTCAATTCTAGTCCACGAATAATTTTAAATTAATTATGTATTTGACTTGGGTGCTCTAGACAGACCGGGAATCATGTACCAAAGGACCGTTCGAGAAATTTGGCATTAAAACAGTCGAAAATGGAAATTTGAAAAAAAATCCATATTAATTTTATAATTTGTTATGTCCTCAACTATATGTATGGATTTATCGATTACGAAAGCCGAGAGTATACCGTTATATTAAGCCTTAAGCCATTCCACCCTTGCCACTCACTTGTCAGTTTCTAAGGGAAACGAGGGTAATTCGGAAAAAAGCTCTACAATATTTGGACACCCTCTGATTTTACGATCGCTACTCCTGTTGTAAGTGAGGAATTATACTAATTGTCAAAACTGTGGAATTTCTACCTCAATTATAAAAATCAATACATTTGATTTGAATAATTAATTTATTATATATTTTTTTTAAACGAGTGATGATAAATATTCAGAATGAACTATTGATTATTTGAAGCTTATCAGATTCTTTTTATTATTAGGATGTTTGTTAAGCTAAGTTTATTCAGAGATTTTTCAATAATCATTGAATATATACTATTGACTAACAGCATTTGATTTATTATATATCAGTATACATAAATAGTAAGTTATTAATAGCTTTTAAACTCCTTTAATTATGAAAATTACTGTCTTATGTTGTTAATTTGTATATGTTTATGTAAAAATGCATACTGCATTGTTTCTTTTAAATTTGCAAACTGCTCTGGACTTTACAACAGAGGGCGCTGTGGAGGCGATTTTTCCTCTTGTAAAAAACTTACGAGTTCGGGAAACGAAAAGCTCGCTCTTACGTGAACTCGGCTGAAAAATTCAGTGGAGAAACTGGGCTGAAAAAGTTTCCCTGTCTCTCTCTCTCTCTCTCTCTCTCTCTCTCTCTTTCTCTCTCGACAATGTTAAATGCAACGCTCGTCAAGTAAGTAGAGAGTTGTTGCGCCTCTAACTATTCTGCAGGACCGAGCAGAAACTACTCGAGCACGAGTGTGTATATCGGTATTACGTTTCGAAGAAGTGTTCCAATTATGGCAATTATTTGCGATTGCCCGGTAGTCGATAGTCGGCCCCAAGCCGGCGCCCGAGCCGCCGGGCCAGCGTCGCGAGAGCCGGGCGAATTTATTTCTTCTTGGACAACGTCCAACTGTTTACAGCGTTATGTAGGCGCACGGAAGCGCGGGACCTGCGACGTTGCTCTCGGAGCCGGCAAGCGGATCTGATCCTGGATGTCGTATAAAAATGTAAAGGAGATGTTACATTTACATTACATATATATCGACCGATCATAGAATATTTTATTTAGAACGATTGTGACGAACGTTTAGATTATTCAAAGTTTTCCAGTTTTAATGATTTTTTTACATTGTCTATTGTTATATTAATAGTTCTTGCCTTAATTATACACTTTTTATTTCGCCAACTTTGATAACATGTTTTTTCTTCATAATTTGGTCGAATATTCGAAATTCATCCCTGCATGTTTCTTTCCGTCCAACGTCGTTATTTCCTCCCTTGCACGTCACCTATCGCCGTCGACTTCCTCGCTATGTCGAACCTGCTTTATATATCTATATGCAGTTATGCACGACGTCTGACAAGTAAATAACGTAATAATCAGTCACGATACAATATCAGATTTATTTTTCTAGTTCCAATAAGCAAGTAGGCGTCGGTCAATCAAATATATAATTTCATTGTCTTATTTAAATATAAATGTCCTTATTATAATTCAGCCGTAAATAATGTTTTTTCAAAATTTATATAATTTCGTTTTTTTAATGATAATAGGGCGTTATTCGAATCCGGTTCGGATGCAAATTTATAAATAAATATTACATGTATTGCGCAAAGAAATCTTGATATAATATAATTAAATATTTTATTTAATAATGAAGAAAGCTCATGATTCGGAAGAATTACTCCATGCTAGATGCACCATGTCTCATAAACAGTGAAATATTTAAAGAATTTTACTACTTTTCAAACATATTAACAAGGATACACTATCGATATGGGTGATGGACTTCATTCGGATGAAGTTAAATAACTTAGCAAATTTAGCCCTGTAAAGTTTTATTGCTGAACGCTGTTTAATTCCCGAGATATGATGACTTTCTTACATAAGTTATGAATCCAGTTGGATACACTGCCAAGTGTAATGGATTTCTTTGGGAGTTGTAATTTTGACGCTAAAAATTCGAAGAAAGAATAATATTTAAATCAAAAAGGTTCCAATGGCCCTATATCCATAAATGCGTAATTATATACTCGTTATAATATATATGCGTAATTATATACTCGTAATAATACTCGTTAGCCTCTGTGGGTAATGAGCCACGGTTTCTGGACAGAGTCATTGGGCAAAAATTTTCTGACACCTTAAGCTAACATTGTTATTTAATTATTTATTTAGGCAAATTTCCATCGGAGGCTATTTCTTAATTTATCAAAAAACAATATGCATCCAACTTATTTCATATTCGAATGAAACTTTCTTCCCCTTATTTTTAATTGAATATTGTACTTACAGAATATTTTTATTCTTTAACGAAAACTGATGTTTCTTAACAGCTATATTTTTATGTCTCTCTGTTACTTCCACACTATATTTTTTGTCTTGAGGTGTAATATAATACATTGAAAAAAGTATAATGTAGTTTTAAAATTTCATTTGAAAGCGAGAATTTTTTACAAAATTTCTCAAAATCTTACATTTACAGAATTTACAAAAATTGAAGAAAGAAAGTTCATGATATTCCTCCTTGGAATATTTGTATATAAATGTATATAGCTCTTAATGTTTAAAATGATGGTATTAAAATTTTTAAATTCTAATGCGCTCTTTGTTCTGTGCGCTCAAAAAAAGTTAATACAGCTTCAAAAGAATATTTCGTAGCAATAAAAACAAAAATTACAATGAAATACAGAATTTACTTAGTTTATTTAAATGTAATTAGATCTGGAGTATATTATGTTATTGAATTAAATATTTTTGAACTAATTATGCTTTTGACGTCTATCTTGTTATTTGAATTTGTTCAATCCGGACTACGTTTAAATGTACTGCAGTATTATTGCGATAAGAATACTAAGTGCCGAATTTCAGCTTCATTCGGATAAATCAAGCGTGTATATTATTTAAAAATAAATCGGCCAGGAAAGACAAACAAAACGACTGCCGAAAAAATTTCGGACTGAATGCACAGTGCATTATTTACTCAGGGCTATGCATTTCACGACAAGCTGTCTCAAGCTCTGCGGATGAGATCACCGGGGCTCTGGTTAAGCCATCAAGTACAGGCGCAGGCAGAGGAGGAAAAGAGCCGCCGCAGAGATAAAGGCAGGAAAAGGTATAGAGCGCGATAGTGAGTGTGTGAGTGAGAGAGAGTGAGAGAGAGAGAGAGAGAGAGGGAGAGTGAGAGGGAGGGAGGGAGACGCGGGGGCGACAGAAGGAGACAGCGACCTTTGCACGCGTCAGAGAGAGCGGAGATTCGCTTGTAGCGCGCGCGCGCGCGGAAGGACGGAATTGTATGCCGCGTGACACCGAAGCCGCTCGTCAAATATTTACACCGCGCGGAGAAACCCGCGCGCCGAGCGCACGAACACCAAGTGAGGGGCACGCGTGCACAGCGCCGTGAGCGGGGGATGGCTCTGGGCCTGGACACCCTGGCGGCGTGCAGCTTCCTTCGTGTATATATATATATATATATATATATATATATATACACGCACTCGCACGCAAAGACATTTAATATACCGAAACGGTGCGACGCTTCACCACCCCCCCCCAAAGCCGCGGTATCTTTCTTCGATCGTTTCGCGACAATTTCGCCCCGGGGTCGGTATTTTTTTCCTTTTTCTTTTTTTTTTTAAGAAAACCATCTGCGCGCGAACCTTTGTTTCTTTGTGATTTATGGCGTAAGCGTGTTGCGCCTGTTCAAACGATAGTTTTAGCTCTAACCAGCTGTTAAGGGGGGGGGCGGGCGGGCACGAGGCGCGGAGGGGGTGGGCGGGACGATACATTATTCATGGGGGTCGAAAACCAAATTTCAGACGTGTGTATATATAGAGAGGGATAAACACCGGCGATGATTTATTTAAGGGTTCTTCCGCGAATACGTTGAAGAATTCATTTTCGTCCCCGGCGAGTTTCTTTTAAAGTGCGAACGCCCCGGGAGGGCGGGAGCGGCGAAACGATTAAAATGTAAGAAGATAAGAATTTAGTCAACTTTTAACTCTTATATCTGATGGAACTATTAGCCAAACCGTCAAACTTAAATTTATAACTCAAACTTTCAGATTAAGAGCCGAAATCCTTTATTGTTACAGTATTAAACAAAAACTAATTTTGTGTTATTTTTAGATTGATTTTCTTATCTGTGTAAAAAAAAAAGCTGAGAACGTCAATTTTTAATAGTTTATTCGCGCGTTAAATTCTTATAACAATTAGACTTAATAAAATATCATTTATACGAGATATAATAATGCATTAAAGTTTCGAATGCTTACGAATTTATTCAAAGTAGAGTTCTTTTCACGACCGCTAGCAAATACGAGTTCGCTCGTTTTTTCGCGACTTTATTAGCCCAAGGAGCAGTGCTTTTTTCTAAAAATACGACTTTGAAATTCTGCGCACAAAGGTTGACTGGTATCGTAACATCTATACATACATATATATATATATATATATATATATATATATATATATGTACGCGAGCGCTGATTGGGAGGATCAAAGCGAAAGAGTGAATCGCACCCTTTTATGCGCATCAGTTTCATCCGAAGCCCGGGCACGGTATGCGGAGACCGCGGCTATTCAATTGCATTGTGTCTATCGTAAAAGAAGGAAATTTCGAAAATAGCAAGAGTCCCTCTGCCAGCGGGCGCATTCCCATCCCCGTGCCGAGCGTAGCTCGCGCCGCGTTCTCCTTCATTTTATTCGCGGTTACTTTTTCTTTCTTTTTTTTTTTTTTTATATTGACAATCTATTCGAATATTCGATTACGGTGCTCGCGGGCAATTAACTTTCGATCGGGGCGCTCGACCGAGATATTTAAAGACCGCCGCCGAACTATGCGCGGCAGTAAAATGCGTAGGATGGAAATGTGGCAGTACTTCTCATTAGGTCGACTCGTTTGGGATATTTCAGTTTAAAGTTAATATGTACGGGCTCGTTCAATGCTCGAATCGCATAAGTTTGGCGCGCCTGTACGTTTGTCGAAATACCTCTACGCGCCTACATCTAGGCGATAGTGTCGCGCGAATATTCGAGACTGAAATAAAAAATTCGTTGACTTATCGTTCGTATTCGTAACGCCTAAATAATTGTTTTCGGAGTTAAGTAGCGATGTTTACCGTGTTTTTTCAAAAAAAAAAAAAACACACAGTAAAGTTCGTTATTTAAATTACATCAGTATCTGTTTTGAAAAATGAAAAATCCAACAATAAAAAAACAACCCGATTTCAAAGCTTTCAAAGGCTCATTGTACAACGATTCAGGAGGTAAAAAGCTAGATTCACGTCGTCGGGCATTACGCAAATAAACGGGCACAAAGAATAATAGATCCGAGTTGTATTTTTAGCGTTAAAATTCTTTTTGCGCTCCGCCCTTTCCTTTCGAAGCTGCGAGCGTTCGGGATACGGGTAACGTTTCCGACGGGGGAGGGGCGCAATGAATTTTACGCTAGAGCGAAAGAGGCCGCGGGAGGGGCGGGGGAGGTTGTGAAGAGGCAAATCACGAGTCCGCATTGACGCTCCACTCGTCCGCGCTGGCAGCAGGGCGGCGACCGCGCGCCCTCACATTCGATTAGAGAGACGATCACTTTTCGTTTATCCCGTCCTTTCACCTCGAAAACGCTTTAAGTTCGGGCCATTTCCTTTCTATTGTCTTTGCGCGCCGTCGCGACCTCGCACTCTCTTCCTCGTCCACCCCACCTCCCCCCTCCCCCTCGGCGTATTTTATCTCCGGAAACACCGGCCTTCATGTTCATCGCATAAATCTATGCTAGCAGTAAGGCTGGCGAATAGAGCGAAAAGCAGAGCAAGATGAAAAGAGATAGAGCTAGAGTAGACAGAGAGAGGGAGAGAGTGCACGCGAAGTAGAGGACGCAAGATAAACGAAGGAAAAGAGGACAGAGGTGAAAGATCGAGGAAGGAAAAATATAAAAAGGCGTCGCGAAGTTTTTTCATTCCACCCACTCGTCTCCTAGGGAGAAAAAGTATAGGACGGTGCGAAAGCGAGAAAGAGAGCGACGCCCGTGCAGCATCTTCGCGGAGCTTATTATTTCGTGGAATCAGCGCGCACGGCGTTGCGAGGGGGGCGGGGGGACAAAAAGAGCGCGATAGCGCCGCGGGGCGAATACGGCGGATACGGAGCCAAGCGAGCCTCCTCCACCTCCCCCTGCCCCCAAGAAGCAAGGATCGCCCGCGCGCGCGCGCGCCCGGCGTCAACACGCACGGCGCGCGGCCGCTCACACGCCCTCCCCGGGCGCCGTCGCCGCTCCGCACCTCCCCCCCACCCCGCCTGGTTCCGCGTGCTCGCGCGCGTGCGCCCGCGCACCCCCGTCGTCGCCGCCGCTCGGCCGCTGTCGGGGCGCCTCGTCGGCCTCGCGGGGCGGGTGGCCGCGGCGGGGGTGGCGAGGCTCGCGCTATTCGTGTATCGGCGGCCGTCGCGAGCGCGCCTCTCCCCCCCCCCCCGCGCGCGTGTGCACACAGTCCGAGCGCTTGCGGTGGTGCTGCTGCCGCTGCGGCCCGCACCCGCGCCTACCTGTCTCCGCCCCCTCTCGCCCCGGCGCTGCTGGCCCGCTTCTCGAGGCCGCGAAATAGGGCCGCCGCCGCCGCCGCCGCCGCACGCCGTGTGTCGCGAGGCTCGCGCGCGCGCGTGCTCTGCGATTATCGTCGGCACGCCGCGCCGGCAGGAGCATCGGGGCCCTTGCGCGTACGCGGTTGATAGATTCTCGTAATAATAGTCGAGTGCGGAAGTCAAGCCCGTGTGCGTCGGTGAGGAAGAAAGTGTGCCTGTGACGGTGCGCGTGTGCATGGAGGCATATATATAGATAAATACATATATATATATATGTATATATATGTATATGAGGCTATACAACGAGATACACGCGTACAGATCCACGTATAAACAGTGCTCGGGACACAGAATTGCTGCGGAGCCACGATGAGCGTCGGCGGGGTCCAGCTGCCTTGGCCGGCGCGCGAGGACACGACGGCCAGCGCGACGTTGCTGTGACGAGCGCGTGATAGTGGATCAACGACCTCGACGGTGAGTCCCGAGGCTGCTCTCCAGAGGGATTTTATTGTCCCCCCAACCCCTCCCGCCCGGCAGCCCGCGAGCACCCGCTTTTGTTACACTTGCTCCTCACTAAGCCGGTCTCTCTCTCTCTCTCTCTCTCTCTCTCTCTCTCTTCTCTCTCTCCCTGTCGCTGCAGCGGGGCGCTATATCGTAACGAGATTGCGGATGCTCTCGCGTTTATTATCCTCCGACGCTCGATACGCTCTATTCGGTTGATAAGTGCCACCGTTTTTGCCTCTGCCAGCGCGGCTTATGTGGTTTCTGGAGCATCAAATTACGAAGCGCGATTCTTCATAATAATCGGGCATTTGTATTTCCAGCGGGCATGCAGTGCATAACTAAAGCAAATATAGATATAGCCTTAATCGGCGATATCGTATTTGCAGTCAGGCATTAATTGAATTGCGGAAAGTTCCGTGAATTAATTACAGGTATACGCAGTGGTTCCCGGCTCAATTAGCGGGGTGCGCGTTCAATCAAGCATCGCTGTGTATATTCGTATATAGTCCCTGTACACACACACACACACACACACACACATACACACACACATATATATATATATATATATATATATATATATACACGTAGACCAGAGGGGCGCGTATACCGCAATTGCTCTACTTCCATTATCTTTCCTTTTCTCTTATTGTCGGGTGTTCGTACATAGTCGCGCGCGGCACCGCTCGTTCCGCCGAATTCATCTGGTATTTTATAGCTCGTTCCTTCTCTCTTCTTTCCTCTGTCCCTCCTTCTATATATAGTCACTCGACGCTCGTCCCCTTTCATCCGTTTGGTGCGACTATATATATATATATATATATGTGTGTGTGTGTGTGTGTGTGTGTACAGAGTAAGCGTACCTCCGCGCGTATATAAAGACTCGTGCAGCGGGCACTCGATAGTGGTTTTCGATTGATATACGAGCACTCCCCCGGTCGAGCGAGGGGGCGGGAGGGGTCTGGGCTGGGCTGGAGGGCTGTATACAGATAAAATCTAAAAACTGCCCATCGAGCGAGCATCGCCGCGCGAATGAATGGCAATTTGAAAAATGTCTATATGAAAGCGCACCGCCAGACTCTCGTGACCCCGCCTTTCCATGTCGCTGCAGCGCGACACGGCCGCCGAAAATCGCGGAGAATCGCCAAATCGCGAGACCTCCGTCGCTCTCTCGCGTGCTCGCTTATTCCCATACGCGTGCACGCGCGTGTGTGCCTATGCGGCCAAGTGGAGCGCGCGGTTCCTGCGAGCCTCGCACACAAGCGCGCGCGCGCCAGCACACACACACACACACACACACACACACACATATCTATGTGCCGGGCAATAAATCAAAGAGAAAGAGAATAAGCCACGGCTGCGAACGGAACAGAATGGTCGATGGAGATGCGCCGAGTACGCCAAAAGATAGGGAAGGAGAGTTCTTCCTGTATACCTATATATGTACATACTCATACGTTCTCGTTCTTCCCCGCGGACATCCTCCATATATATATAGATGACATGTGTGCGTGCGTGCGTGTATACGTTAAATCCAAGGGAACTACCCTTTCGTAATGGTACTTTTGACATATTCTTTTTCTCTTCCTTTGACGTTACGGTTGCCGTTGGATGGGACGAGAGTGATGGATAGGGGTGAAAAGCGATCGTTAAATCGTTAGTGGTCTTATTGCGTCGATTCGAGTTTCTGTCAATGTGCACGTGTTGCTCTCCCCCTCCCGCCCCTACGCGTACACCTGTTTTTTTTTTCTTTTTACACGGAGGAGAAGTGAGGAAAGCGTGCACTTCGACGCAGCCGATACCCAAACACCGAGACTGATCGGGACCGAGGTACGTGCAAACAAGCGACGTTGTTGCCGACAAGCTCCAAGCAATTCGTGCAGTTTATACAGACGCTCGATTTTGGCCACGACTCTGACGAAGTTGCCCAATCCTAGGAGATACATCTTCCGGACAATACCAGCACCGTTTCCAAAAAGTTCAGCATACATTTAGAGAAGCATCGGGGAAGGGAGAAATAGGGGAAAGTCGCGAGTGTCAAGTGCGAGAGAGCGGAGGCAAGTGCACGGGGCGTGCCAAATCATTTCGCTGGGAGTCACCTTAGAGGCTAATATCAGTAATCCCTCGCACGCTTCTCGCGGCGACTACGTCGTCGGGGAGAGTATATATATATATATATAATACGCCTGGGAAGAGAGAGCGAGACGCGACTGCGGGTGCGAGATGGCTGCGGGCGACCACTGGAAGTCGTCCAATGGTGGGGATCTCGCGTCCAGAGCGAGTTTTGGCTCTCTGTCTCTGTCTCTCTCTTTCTCCCCTGCGCCACTACGACGGGCTATCGCCGCTGGGGCGATGTTAAAGAGCCACGGATTTACGGGATTAAGGCTCATGGCCTGTACCGGCTCCTTTTTCAACGACTTTACGATATCCACGTATATACCGGATCCATTGCTTTTCTCCGCCAACACGCACATGCGGCCCCCCTTGTACGAGAGGAGGTATTATTTTTAATTAGTTTTCCTCCCCCCGACGCGGAGGTAGCTCGCTTGACGAGAAGTCGTAGACTGCTTTTTACTCGAGCCCGCGATAATGGACCGAATTAAGATAGCCAACTTTTCGATACTGTACTAGTAAAAACTCTCTCGCTCTCGCTCTCGCCCTCTCGCTTTATCATTCTCCTTCTCCCTTTATCTTTAGCGTTGCAAGGATAAAGGCGCTAGGAAGCAGTTTGATATTTGATAGGTGTAGTTCCTTCTCGACTGCCCGGTAAAGTTTCAGCTTGTAACTTTTGCTTTATTGGAAAGTTCAGTTTCTACGTTTTCAGTGATATATACTTTTAAAAATCATTTTACTCTTAACTATTTATGGCCGCTATTATATTATATTATTTTCCTGCGACCCGGGGCGTCGCGAAACACATATTCGGGGGATTAAATTGTTTGTTAATCAATACGAAAACTTTCAACGAATCGCCATTAAAATACTTTAGTCGTTGCCATAATACGATCGTTAATAAATATTAACAAATTGTAAATCTACAGATATATCGCCGGGATTTAAGTATTAATTAATTCGGATTAAATTCAGCGTATTGATGTCTATGCGCCGTACCTGCATTGTACAATAATGTCAATCGTTAAATTTTGTTCAATTGTACGTACGTAATGTGTGTAACTGCATTATTCTGATTGATGGAATCCCGAACTCACTAATGCAATGAAAGCAGTCGTGTTCTCAATATAACAGGAAACGTAGATGATTTAATAAAGCGAATAATTCGAAAACAAGTAAAGTCACTATATTGTGATTTATTAATAAATTTGAATACAGCAAAAGTACCAGTCTTATAAATTATTGAACTTTTAGTTTGTATATTCAGTATAAGTTATTATAATTTCCAAGTATGAAGTATAAATGATTATAAACAACTTTTAAAAGATATCTGCGATTTGAAAAAGCTTGCAATAATGCTAAAATGCCCGAGATACTATAGAAATAAAACGATACATGTATTTTCACTAATTAAATTAGTAATTGATAGAAAAACCAATCGTCAAATTTCTATGCTGTACGTTTTTGTGAGTACAGACGGGGCATGAAATACCGCAACCAAGACTGGCTTATCTATACCATGGAATAGTTCGAGTCGGTAAAATGCTGCATAAACATCGGGTAAACAAAGATTCAGTCGGGCGGTAACACCCTCGGTATTCCCCAGGTGTGTACACCACACACACACACACACACACACATATATATACATAACTATTGCCTTCCGGGAGACGCCAGAATGCGCGAAAAAGCGAGGATAGCCGTGGATTTTAATGGTGTTTATCCTGGCCCCGCAGCCGCGCTCTCGAATCCGAGAGACAGAAAACGATCCCGGGGGAATCGACGAGGCTCCCACGTTCGCGGATCCGCTCCGTCCTCCCACTCCGACCTCTCCTCGCTGCATCGGCTCCCGCGCGACATTGGGCTCTCGGCGCGCGCGCGCCCATCGAACAGCCCGCGGTCGACGACCGTTGCTGAAATCGAGCGTGACCACCCGCGCCCCTCCCGTAGAACTCATTTTGCGCGCACGGACGAGCCTTGCGTTCCTTCGCACGGGGGCAGGACGACGGAGGGTGCGGACGTTACAAATGGACCCGGGCACGAATTCTCCTCCCTCACGGCATCGCCAAGTCAGAGGGCGGGCTCGCCACCCGAAAAAGCTCGGGCTGCGTCGAGCGGTCGTTCGTTCCCCACTCAAATGCATCACGGGACCGCGGACTTCGAGGCCGCGTCCCCGCCTCGCGTTTACTGCGTCTCTATCAATTCTTACGCTGGTCGCTTACGCCTCGTGCGCAACGCGACTCGGCGAGATTCTCGGCGGCCGGGGAGCGCGAGCGGATAGGACGATGGGAACTCCGTAAATTCCTCTGGACGGACGAGCGCGCACCAATTTAGAGAGGAGAAAGCCAAGTGGACGACAAACAAGGCGCTTTTGAATCCCCCTCGCTTTTTCACCTTCCACTCTTGGTTCTTTCCACCTTGTCCTTCAACGTCGCGCGTTTCACACTGATATATATATATATATATATATATATATATATATATATATACGTACAAAGAGAGAGAGAGAGAGGGGGAGAGAGAGAGAGAGAGGAGAGAGAGAGAGAGAGAGAGAGAGAGAGAGAGAGAGAGAGAGAGTGACTACATCTCGGAAAAAGCTCCTCTCGCCCTCTTTTTCCTCCTATCCGCGCTCGCGCTCGCATTTCTCTCCTGGTCGACGGGCGACACTCCGGTTTCCGAATACCTCCTCGGCGCCTTATATAGCGTTCAAATCCTCTCGTGTTCTTGAGCCCGCGAGCGCGTCGAGTACGTCTCTCTGCCGTGTCGTCGTCGTCGTCGTCGTCGTCGTCGTCGTTCTCGCCGCCCCTCCCTGCGCATCAGTCGCTCTTCGACGAGAAAGACCATTGTGACCCGACCATTCTTTCGCGTCGAAAGAGAAGCGCGAAAGACTCGGCAATCCGGAGGGATTGGGGAAGGGGGCGAAAGGGAGGATTTCAGCGCTTACGTCTCTCCCTTCGCCTGGTCCGGTTTCCCCTCTCGTCATCGGAGTCGGGGCGAGCTCCTCTGCATTCCCGCTGATGTGTAGCGAGAAGGGCGCAAAGCTCGATGTGGCAAGATGCACCGGAGAAAGTCTTGGAATAAAAAAAAAAAAAAATTGAATTATTGAAACAGAGACCGCTGGGTTTTTTTCTGCCACTCTGCAAGTAGTTTGTATTTTGTCGATCAGCCTTTAGATGGAGATCCCGCACGACTCAAGGATCCTCTCGTTGTAATATCAAAATTACAATTTAAACATAATTTTGCCACTCCCTTGGAATATAAAATATATGGATATGAGTATCCCTTGCTTTGCTCGGGCGTCGAATATCTTGCGACATATATAATTAAGTTTTGCGCACTATATACATATATATATATATATATATATATATATATATATATATATATATATATATACGTAGCTTTTACGTAGTAAAAATATTTTTCTTCTCGCATTAAAAGTATATACACTATTATAAAATAAATAAATTTGCATAATGTCTTTTAAAATACTTTGTGAATATTCACAAGTTATTCTTTAATTTTCAAATAAATAATTTTCGGTAACTTTACTTCTATATCTATGTAAATCGATTATACCAATAATCCGCTTAATCATTATTTCATGTAAAAATATTTTAAAGGGCTTTTAATATAAATTTAGCTTTGCGTGAATTGTTACTGGTTAATTTTCAAAACTAGTAAATATTATTATCGGGTTTACAAGCCTATTATGATGACAGTCAGACTGATCTTGTTTATAATCATCCTTGGACAATCTGGCAAATAAAATGTTCTGAGTAGAAGTATCCTAATCGAAAAAAATAGTTAGTCAAGGACAATCTGACTGTTCCTTCCTACTAATTCATCATCCCGCATTCCATAAAGTAACGTAAGTACGGTTCGTGGCACAAGTAAGAATAAGTGCAACAGTAAGAACATTTCGAGGCACTCCGGCTCCTCGTTAGGCACTGTTCCGTCTAATTTTCATTTATTAACACTTCCCGAAAATCTGAGTTAACTTTATTCGTTCTTAATAGATTTAAAATATTCTAAACTGAATTCTTTTTTAACATACTCGTACGTAAAGCGACTAAAAGGATATGTATATGTGTAAATGAATATAGATAATTCTCCATTGGTTTCCATATTAATATTAATAAATACTAGTTAGTAGTAGGAGGGATGGAAAAGAAAACTAAGTATCATATTCTGTCAAATCATATGATTATACTGTGAAAATTTAAATCAGTAAATTGTTTTCTCAACATCATCATCAGTCGCTACTTTAAATTTATGAGTTACTATAGTATTTTTCAAATATTTTTATTATTAATTTTTCTTTTTTTTTACTTTTCTGAATTATCGTAAAAAAGAGAAATACCTGTACGAATTATAGAAAATAGTTAAACAAATATCTGGTCCTAACTTTATAATAAATAAATCGGACCAATTTAATGTTTGTATGAAAATTTTCCAATTATATTAATGATATCAATTCATTTCAAGCACTAGATTATACAAATTAATAGCGTTGAGAAATTAATATTGATTGTTAAAGTTTATTTACTATAATTACCATTTGTCGTATTAAAAAAAATAAAATATTGTAAAGATAATTGTATAAAAATCTATGTTGAATCTACTTTATATTAATATAATTGGACTAATAAAAATTAATGTCTTATTATCTAAAGCATATCGAAGATTTTTTTTCACCCTAGTTACATTTATCATAATATTTCACATTCATTCGAGTAGCTCTCCTTCTTTCTTTTTTTATTTTTAATCCATCTGTCATAACTGAGAATGCGCGTCGTTGATTATTATCAAATGCTTAAATTTTTCATGCTATTTTCCCGGGCAACGAATAAATTTCAAGCCCACGAGCATATTTCATTGCGCTCGGTATACGACGCGAATGTAAAAGTTATATATATATATATATATATATATATATATATATATATATATATATACATATATCTACACACGAATGCGCGTGCACGGAGGAGTTTATATTTTATTATTGCGGCGGGCGGTCCCTTGTCAGCCCCATAGGTGCGTTAATACCGGGCGCATGCACGACCGAATGCCCGATGAGATGTGCCTTAATAAATTGAAATTCACTCTCTAGGGGTAGGGGGCGGGGGTGATGGTCGGAGGGAAAAGCTCGCGAAGGGATTTTTAGATTTTATCCAAGCTCCCGCGCATACGTAACTACCTCGGTCGACGGGACAACTCTTGCATCACCTCTGTCTCCCCCCCCCCGCCCCCCACTCCCTATCCACCTCCTCCCTCGCCGTCGCGCTTCTGATTCTGGGCCGCTGCGCATAATGGGAATTGGAACGTTGCGAGCATTAGCGGTGGCGCGGGCGGGCGAGGGACTTGGCGAGGGGCGGGAGGGGCAGAGGCAGCAGCGCGCACGGGGGCGCGAGTGCCTGCGCCGGCAAAAGGATTTTAATATAAAATTCCAAGCGTTCCCCGCACTCCGTTTGCTCGAGAGAGCGCCGAGCGTCGGCCGATCCCCCAACCTACCCCCTCCCCCCTCCCGCCACGCCGCCGCTACGCCGTTTTTCCGCGCTCGTTCGGGTTCGCGGTGGTGTGGCGCGACAGGAGAAAGGGTCGGTCCGGAGTCAGGCGCGCCGAGGCACCCTCTACATATTTTCCCGTACGGCGTTCCCGTCAATCCAACGTTGGGCTCTTTCTGCCGCACCCTCACCCGCCCTCTCATTCTCTCTCTCTTTTCCGTTATACACACACGCATACACAATCTCTCTTTCCGTTTCTTATATCTCTCCAGCTGCTTTCTTCTCGCTGTTTTTCTTCTATTTTCCTTGATACGTTCCATAGCATCGTCCCCTTTTCATTTGTACATATAGACCCCTTTCGTGTTAGTTTTCGATCTTGTACTATTTATTTGACTCCTCGATAAATGAAATGAAATCAAAACTAATCTGATTCACGGTTATAATATGCTAATAAATTTACATTGTTTTATATCATATAATATATTTCTAATATATTGTTCTCATATTGCCTTTTATTGTCTTTTTTGTCCCTCTGTATGAGACGTTAATACACAAATTTATAGGTTGTATTTCGAATTCAATTGTTTTCTGTCGTAATATTATCAAGTATTCTTTTTACGATAAATGTAATATAAAATCAGTATGAAGAAAAATTAACTCTTTAATACAGTAATTAAGTTCATTTTTAGTTTTTCAAATTCATGAACAAAGTTTCTAGGAAATAATTTGGCATAAGAAATAGAAGATCATTAATATTCATTGAGAAGTGACCATGCAGTATGGCGGTCGAAATTACTTCTTTTCTTTCTGTATACAAAAATAACGATGCTAATGAAGCTCTCGACTGAATCTTACATTCTCGAAGAAAGGGAGAGAAATGTTGAAGATTGGCCCTGATGACGTGGATGCAGTGGAATAGTACCGTAATTACACGAGCTATGCTCGACTCGCAATTTCAGGTATAATATTGGATGTAGGATTTTGTTATAAAAAGCATTTTGAGCATGGCTGATTTGAGATAGCCGATGGGATATAAACTATGCTCCACAGATCATTACCGTTTGTTTGAAAAAGTAATGCTATTTCATTTTTAAAAAAAATTAACGAACACTGTAAAGCTGTCTTTCCATAGTGAATGATATTTTTATCATACGATTATTATATTAAATTCAGCATTAAGGCAATTGGTACATTTTTTTTAAATTTAAACTCCTATTACAAATTTTTATTGTGCTTCAAAGATAACAAATCCAACTATTCGTATTCGCGTAAATTTTCATGAACTTTTAATATGACATTGTTTCGATAAAATGCCAAAATTAATTAAAAAATTTTTTCCATGTTCCGCTTAAGGTAATTTTATAGCTAATTTTTCGCAACTCGAACTATGGTTTCTCATAAATATTATGAAAGTAATATCAAATGATTCCGTTATCCGTATTATCGTGTGAAATTATGAAAAGTGCACAAGTTAGTATACAAGCCAATGTATTGATATATAAGAATTAATTTTGTTACAAAATTTGACAAATTAATAAGATATTCGCATTGTCTGTTCTTTTGTTTCCGTAAAAATTGTTAACGCAATTCAATTTCGAAAAGCAGAGAAATAATCTCGACGAAATTTAGAATAGAGACAGCTGTTAAAAAGCTGACTTTCAGGAGCTTAAATGCGGGTTTGTTTTCTTAAATGGCCGCGGGCGTTATCGTCGCTGTTCTATTTCCCTGGTATTTCAACCGCTTTTTCTTTACTGCTCTTAAATACATGTATATATATATATCCTTCTACATAGGGACCGACTATTTTTTCAAGTCCATTCTTTTTTATTCTTATTTGAAAGGCACTCATTCAGTTACCTCCAGTAAATTATGGAGTTGTTCGTGGGACAAACGAACTCCCAGTATTCATCCCAGTATTTTCTCTATCAACGAACACCCTTTGAATTTTCATATTTTTTACACAAGTACCTCATGAGAAAGATAAAGATATAAAGACATAGAGTAAGTGAGAGAAACAGAGACACAGGGAAAGACAGAGAGAGAAATAAATAGATGTCTGTTTATTTGTATATGAGTACAAAAGATTGAAACTTCAGAATAATCATAGCATTTTACAAAAATACATAACAGATAGAACATGATATAAATAGACTACAGAATCGCTCATTATATTATGTCAGTTAAAAAGAAAAATAATACAAAATATCGTTATTTTGAAATTTAAAATAATATTTTGAAATTAATCGTAGAAGATTCAGAATTAGAATAGAAGATCAAGAAATGTTAATAGTACAAATTAATATATAAATAACTATTAATATAGTAAAAAATAAATTGACAGAATAAAGAAATATTAGAAAATAAAGAGTGAGAGATAAAATAGACTTAGATTTATTTTTATGTTGTTGTATTTAAAATAGTACTTGATTTATTTAAAAATAAATTAATCAGATAATTTAATTAATGACTAATATATACCTTTTTAGGATGTCTAATGTATTCGATATTTTTTATTGTTCTATTCCAGTTTTCCAACAAAGTTTTTGCTCATACTGTCATTTAGCGTTAATCCATTGTTCGCTGGCTTTTGTTTCTGAATTCGTAACTCTCCTCATTTATCATGTTTGCATTAGAATGAAAAACGTTGTTGATCAGGATAAATAATCTAATACAGTAAAATTTTTGACTGAAAATGTATGAAAAATTTTTAAATATGAATATGTAAACTCTATATGGAACATTTATTTTTTTATCTATGTAGTGTCAATACCCTCCGAAATCTGTAATAAAATGCTTCCTGTTTTTGATAAGTTTCGATAGTTCCTAAAGAAACATATTATTATTGTTAAATAAATATTTTAACAAGCTTAAGTATTTCCAAATGGCTTTAACTATGGAAAATATATATTTACTTATTTCAATACAATTTATTGAAAACATTAAATAATTATGTTATAATAATTATAATAATTCAACTTATGGCCAATATCGCAGATATTATTTATAATTCAGCTATATATATTTAATTCATAGTATAATTTTTGTAAGTTGTTTTACACATTATCCAAATGAATTTTATTTGAACAGTGTTATGTTCATACTAATAATTTTATAACTTTGTCAAACTGTTATGTAAATATCTATTTTCACGTTAAAGCACAGTTAGAATTGATGAGTTTTGGTAATTTTTTATTATGCAATATTAATATAATAAGGTTTCAATTCATATATAATATAAGCTATATACAAAAAAAATTTTATTTTTCGATAGCCATTTTGTTTTTAAATATAATAAAAGTAGTTTTAAAAATTTTTTCTTTAGTTATAATGTTTTAAAAATAAATAAGAAACATTTTTTTGTATTTTCGAAAATGGATCTAAAATGTAGAATGAATAAAGCAGTTTTTCAAGGAGAAGATAATAATATAAGATCTTCATGGGCTAGACTTCAAAAAGCGCGCGCCTAGTAGTATCCTAATCAGCCGCCAGGTGTCCCGCTAATTTTTCTCCTTCCTTCAAGAAAAGTATCGGTGTTGAGGGGATATAGTGCAGACGATGCGCATTACTCATTACTCTGGTTTCCCTTCATAACACGCATAAATCTTTCGCCTTTTACTAAAGATTTCCGTGGAGGGGAACACTTGATGAGTCTAACGACAAATTTTTTGTGTGCCTGACGAAAGTTGGGCCAATAAATGGATTCAATAATAATTTACATATTCACTTATGCATACATATTTGGTATTTATCCATTTCGAATACATATTAAAAATATGGATATACATAATTTGAACTACATTATTTAATTATAATTGTTCAAATAAAAGAATATTGATATTTTGCACCTAAACTCTTTTTTTTTAAACTACAAACCATTTTTTATATATAGGAAAACTTAAATCTAAGATTCATTCTCCAAAAAATATTCCTCTTTTTTTAACAAAACGGGCTACTTGTAAAATTGAAATTAAATAGCGTTATCGACAAATTATAATTTTAAATTTTTAAACTAATCTAACAAATATTTTTATCAGCGTTACAATCATTATAATATAATATAAATATAATATTTTATAAACATTGATAATAATTATAATATTTTAATTTTATTTATTATATACGACTAATAATATAATGATATTATAATATATAACTATTAATATAAAATAACTATAAAACTAATAATATAAAATAATATAATAACTTATATTATTATATAAGACTCTAAAACCGACAAAAATAGTTGTTAGTTGAATCTTAATTACGTTGAATGATTTATTTTCCAAATTTTTTTAAATGTACGATGATAGTAACAATGAGCATTTGATCATGTAAATCCTATTGTTTCGTGTTTTTGGTGGTCATCTTTTGGATTGAAATTTAGATTGAAGTTCCGTTTTTTGAGTTTAATTTATTCAAAATAATTAATTGATAATTTAATACGATGAATGTTTTTGTATTTTTCAATAATCTACTTCTGGAAAGTGTACTTTATAATCCATGCTGTTTAATATGATTTATAGTTTCAGAAAAAATTGCTTTGATATAATATGTTCATGAAGCAATAACGTTTTAAACAATGATTTATAATATTGAGCAAGAAAGAATTTCATACTCCCATTCAATGGGCCCAAAGCGTCTAATGATCAAATATGATTTTGCTTATTATAATAACAATAATAATTTTTATTTTTCATTTTTCTTATTTGAGATTATTTCAGCAATGTGTGTTATTCTTCAGGAAAATTTTGGGTATCCTATCGGATCAATATATATATATCGTATACCAAATATAATTTTGTATGTCAAATATAATTTTGATTCTGCATGTCATTCAAGCATGACAATATTTTTTTAACTAAAGAAAATATCTTGGAAAATATTTTTGAACAAAGGATTTGCATTTTAGCAATTACTTTTTTCAGAATAAATTTAAAGCCTTTTTGAAAGCAGCTGGATTTAAGAATATTCCCTAATGGATAGTAAAATAAATTTTACGACCGTCAAAAAATTAAAACCTTTTATAACGTAACGAGGCATCGTCGTTTGGTCGAGAGCCGTATATCAACTGAGCGGCCCCAAGGGCACATTTAATATGAATGTTCAGTGTTTTTTTTATTCTGTTTTTATGATTCGTATACTAATATATATAAAGTGCAAGAAATCATGGAGGACCTAACAAAAAGTGTATTTTTCAATTTTATCTTAATTCCATTAAGCAAATTTGTCTTTCTTATTCTAGTAGGCATTTAACAATCTAATAGAATTTTCATCTTCTACAGTATCCGTAATTCCGGTTTACGAATATTCAATAATATAAGTCGAAGTTCCTTTAGACCATATGTTAAAGTGTTACTCTTTCGTTAGTACACGTTACAAAAGAGATACGCAGTATTGAATACATTTATTATTACAATAATTCTTTTAGAGATTTAAATTTAAGTATATGAAATTGAATAATCATGGTGGATATGACATTAAAATTAAATCATCAGCGTTATATAGCACGATTGAAAAAATCTCTTCTCAGGGGAATTAAATTAGTAATTCAATTACACTCGTATTATTCAAAACTCAAAGACAGATGAGAATTTTCTTTGTGACTCAATTTTTAGTATAAGATGTATAAATAATTTCATATAATGAAAGTATTTTTCTTCGCCAATTCATTTTGAGTCGTATATTTCCTTCATTTAAAATGACCGTTTCACGCATGAAGAAATTAAAATATTTATTACTCAGGTTCGAGTCACAGAATTTCATTGTACGAGCGTTAATCTAGATCTCGTAATGGATATAGATATGTAGATGAGAGAGAGAGGAGAGAGAGAGAGAGAGAGAGAGAGAGGGAGATAGAGGGGGAGAGAGAGAGAGGGAGAGAGAGAGAGAGAGAGACATTTCTTTAGAACGATCGCGATTTAACAGAGCGGCAGCTTATTTTTCGACGATAAAAATCAATGGAGACTTTTTTACCAAGCCTGTCCGTAGGCTAGGCACGTCGACTACAGGGAGCTATAGACGCTATACCCACGTCGCTGTACCTACAGTTTTGCTGTATTCCGTCTCGAGGTAGCATAAAAGCGCGATAGAGAGAATAGAGAGTGAGAGAGAGAGAGAGAGAGAGAGAGAGAGAGAGAGAGAGAGAGAGAGAGGGGGAGGGAGAGAACCGGGCTACACCAAGATACTCCACGCATTAGCAGCAAAGAACGCTTTGCCATTTTGACTTTCACCCCGCGCATCGGGCGCCGTCCCTCCCACATATGCAAAGCCTCCCCTCTCCCCCGCCGCTTATATGGAAGCTCGCGCTGGCTCAAACGAGCTTGCGAGCGCACTCGCGTTTTCGCAACCCCTTCGACAATTTCGATTCGTCTTCAAATTCACTTATCTCTGTGGGGAATAAAAGCGCCCGACAGCCCACCGCCACCCTCGCCACCCCCGACCCTCTGCGCTCCGCTCCCTATATCTCGCACGCTTACTGCCGCGGCGCAATCTACGCCGCGGGTATCGCGGCGAAATGCGATTTTCTTCGGCATTGCCACTCTTCCCCTACTTATATATGTATGCATATATAGAGTACTAGCCATAGGTTTTTTTTATACTTAGCGGTGGCCGAGCACTGAAATTGAGGTATACCTCAATCTTACAGGTATCTCTGATACGCTTTTATGCCCGGTACGAGATGAACCTTTTAGTTTAAGAGCATATATACTTTTTCTTTCTTGCCAACACCTTTTCTACTCCTACGTATTATATATATATATATATATATATATATATATATATATATATATATATATATATATAACTCGAAATTTATTTGGTCTGAAAATGGAAGCGTCACTCTTGTATAGTTATATAATAAAACGACTGTCCTCATCGTGGATCTTTTAGAAAGTCCTTTTACTGTGGTACTGGGCTACGGGATCGTACATAGCGTCGAATAATACATCGTTACTCTTGCCCATTGACTATAGAGCTACTGATAAATGTTCGCTATTGTTTTCGAAAATACACTGCAGCAAGAGAGAGAGAGAGAGAGAGAGAGAGAGGAGCAGCTATAATTTCGCTGAGAGAAAGTTTTCTTGTTTAAAATTCTAAGCTTAACGGTTGCTCTCAAGACGAGGAGTATCGGAAACTTCATAGAGTCAAAATTCGTTTAAAACGATGAGTCTTTATTTTAATTGCGGAAACTTTTATCTCATCCCGAGGCTTATTTGTATTCTGCTATTCGAAACTCCGCCTCGACTTGCACAGAAACGATGATAAATAAATGATAAAAAGTAACCGAGACGTGGACCTCTATGTGTTTGTATTATTTCCCGTCGTGTGCGTATGCATTCGTTTCGTAGAAGGATAAAGAAGCTTTTCTACGCGTAGTATAAGCCCCACTAATCAGGAATTTGCATGGACCAGGGAGCAGGGATTTAATAAGAAGGCTCCGCGGGGCGTGCATATAGCCCGCAAGATGCTGGGGATATGTAGATATAGATATATGGTCCATAGAGTTCGTGAACAAGATGTGCTTCTCTTTGGGTGCACCCGGGATATTTTGTTAGTCCGCGGTTCCCTGCTCGAAACTTTTATTTATTTATCCATCCGCTGCGCAGCTTCATATTTTATATACATATGTGTGCGTGTGCGTGCGTGTACGGATCTATACTCCGCTAGTGCACAACTAGCTATATCTTATATGTATGTATATATACACGTTATATAGTCCCGGGGATGCAGCGTATTTGACTTTTAGAAGTTTATTTGTATGCCAGACGCGTCTGTCTGTCCGCCCGTCTGCCTGCGCTGCACGTATGTGTGCACGCATGTACGCGCGCTAACGTGCATGTATTTCCTCGGTGAAATGCGATACGCCGGCGAATGAGTGCAGAACAAACTGCGGATTTGACAACTGGGTTAGATACACCGCCGAAGTAACGAGTATATAGCGCCAGATTTCGCTTTTGCGTGCACGCGCGCCCGGCGGCCGCGCGGCGTCGCATGGAAAATTCAAAGGTTTATTCGCTTTCGGTCGATTTTTATGCGCGACCGTGGCGCGCGCCGAGGCCAACCGGTTGCTCATCTATTTTAATTGTGCCACTCGAAAACAGAGGAAACACCGTCGATGCAATTCGTCGATTTATACGCGGATGCGTTGAAAGAGCGACCGATAAGGTAGCCTGTTGTCCGACTGTCTATTTGGAGTTCGCCGAGAAGTAAGGAAAGGAAACACGGATTTTTTGTTAGTATAAAAAAACTCAGTGCGAAAAATTGGTGTGTGCCTTTTTTCTTCATTTTCAAAGATTTTCAGGAATTGGCTTTGGAAAACTGCCTTTGGATAATTGTAAATTTTTGAAGTAGTAAATAATTAGCAACATAGAAATAAAATCACTTTTATTATTCTCGCTTGGAATTTTCTATCAAACTAATATTAAATAATAATAATATTAAATAATAATAATATTAAAAATAATAAAATTAAATAATAAAAATATTAAAGAATAATACTTGAGCATGATTAATTACTTGCTGACTGTGAGAGTACATTTTCACTCGAAAAACGTCACTATTTACTCTTTCCCATTGTCATAACGGAACACAGCCAGTTTTCATTTTTGAAATGATATTTTTAAAAACCATGCAGAAAATAAAAGATTAACCTAACGTTATTGCTGAAAAGATAAAAAAAATTTCTTACATTTAGCGAATTTCTAGCCCCTATATAGGTGACTTTCAAAAAATTTCCAAAAAACAGAAGTCAACGCTGATCCCAGTATTTAGCAAGACAGATAAATCAGATTAAACCTTCGATTTCTGCGGTTACTCTATTCGTGGGTATACAGACTACGCGGACTTTAAACTCCTGATCCTGACTTTTTGTCATTATGGAGGTAGAGGAATTAAAGTAATTTTCTACTAATAAAGTTTTTCCTGTTTAAAGCAACGTTGCAATTTGACTCCTCCCAGCCGAGGTTGGCGACATCGCAGAGGAAAAGAGAGGAAAATGCCGTGTGTGTGTGTGTGTGTGTGTGTGTGTGTGTGCGTGTGTGTGTGCGTGTGTGTTTGTAAATTGTTAATTGTCGGACTGCTTAAGGACAGTCAGTCCGCCAGCTCGGGCCATTAATTGTAGTTAACGAGTTTGCTCCTCGATTCGTTGTCGTCGTCGTTGTCGTCGTCCACGGCGGGGACGCATTTGCGTCGAGGAGTCGTCCCCTCCTGGAAACGAGAAGCGTAGAAGTTAATGCTACTTTATGGTCGAGCGAAAGAAGCGACTCGAACCAGGGTGAACTTTTTCCACGGGGAGGTGAGGCTGGGACGAGGGGTTGAGAATAGGGAGGAGATTGCAGGCAATGGAACTCTGGTTGTCGATGTAAAATATATAAAAGCGAGGCTATAAGCCGGCTGTGGATTTAATACGCGATGTTACGAATTAATTCGAGGATTTTTTTTCTGCGATTAAGAGGAAGTCGACCTTAAAATCTACGTTCAATATACGTGTATTAAGTTAAGCTTTTAGAATTAAGGATATTGAAAAGGGAATTCTTCTAGAGGTCAGAAACCATTTGCAGATCTCTATATAATATATATTTATAGGCACTTGTCGCAAAAATTTCCGGATTCGAAATTTTGAATTTATTTATCTTATGAAAATACTTGATTCAATAGCGCAAGAATTGTTTCCTTTGAAATACAAATAATATATTTGTTAGCGTTATAAATTTAGTAAATACCGATGTTGAAAAACATTACTTTATATTAGAGTAGCCCTTTGTTAGTAGGAGCGTCAGTTTGTGTACTTAAAGTGGAATGGCGGATTTTATTTTAAAAATCAAGCCGAGAGGGTCAGTGTTGGATTGCCTGTCATTCCGAATTCTTTGAGGGCCTTTTACAAATGGTCTCTGGTGGATTATTCGGTGGTGGAAATCGATATAACTGCTCATTTTTCATGTCATACCTGATAAAATAAAATTTCTTTTAGTCCGGTAAAAATGCTTCGTATTGAATAAATAAATACATTTCTATAAATGTTCATTATGTGCAATCATTTTTTAGTTCTTATTGTATTTTTAATTTAATCAATCTACAAAATTCAAATCCAAATTATATTTTCCGCTCTGCAAATGATTAATATATCGTACAAGAAAGTACCGTTTAGCATTAGGAAATGTGTTGTAGTAATTTGAAACAGTAAGTAATGCATGGTTAAATAATTCTGGACTAACCGCCTTACCGCTCTCGTACTCGCATTACTTATACGCGCGAAATTGTATATAATACTGACGTAGGATTCAGCAGGGTTTTACTATAATTAACATATCAAATGTAAAATCGCAATGCGCTATCTGCTGTAAGCGACAATGAGGTAATTTCTTTCGGTATTAAATTTTGTTACAGCATGCGCACAGTTTATTTTCATTGCAACGATAGAGTAACAGTGATTTAAATTAAATAGAGAACTGTGGTTCGAGCTCTGCTTTAGCCAACTGACCGGATAAATATTCCCAATATAAATTACTGAACTATATAAAGATCCTTTGTTGCCCGTTGTATGGATAACTGGAATATGGAAGCCATTCATGCGCGCGCTTGTATTTCGGCGTTATGCACGAATATGGGAAAATCTTCGATCCGCAAACAAATATCGATGCGGCTTCGTACGTATATAGATAGAATCTATTCTTGCCGACAGATAGCGCCAGACGAGTGCGGGAGGGATATCCCATGCGAGTCGTCGAGGCCCGTACCCCGTGTCACCCGCCCCTCGCGTACCCGCCCAGCTGCATGCATATGTATAAAACAGCGTGCGCGGTATCGACAATATTTGCCCCGGTATTTATCGGGGGCAAGTTAGCGAGGACGCGGTCGCGAGCGACGGATTCTCGCGGTTATGCGGGCGTTTACGTGCGGCACGACGCCTCGTCTTTCTAATACTCGGGGGGAGAGCGCGTTTTGCAAAGCATAAAGGAGCGATGCAACGCGTCTCTGGGTTTTTTTTCTTTTTCCTTTTTTATTTTTTTTTTTTTTTGAAATCATTTCTCGCGAGGTGTATTATAGGCTACGCAAAAGAGCGCACTGTTGAACGCATCTTCGTTAGAATTAAGATATAGCTCGCCGAAGAGTCAACACGGAAAACACGAGGCCCCACTTCTCCATCCTTACGTCCTCGCGAGATGGCGGGGGCGAGTCTCGGTCGTAGGTCCCGTCCACCGAAGCTAAACGGTGAGAAAGAGCGGCGACAGAGGGGGATTTTGCAGTAGCAGCAGCATCAGCATCAGGTAGAAACATTGCTACACGCAATTTCAGAGCTATCATTTCGCCGAGGCCGGGAAGAGACAAAATTCGTGGGTCTCTTTCTCGCTGCTGCCCCGGTTTTAAAGCACAGGATCTTGTATTATAGCTCTTAGTGATTTGGCCCCGCGAGCATCTCTCAGCGCTACGTTCCGGTGTTTACCTATATATATATATATATATATATATATATATATATATATATATATATATATATATATATATATACACACACGCTGCGTTGCCCTCGCGCGGCGTGAAATGTGCACGTCTGAGCAAATTCCAGATTACTGTATATATACGGCGTCTGATAACATTTACATACGACGCACATACATTTGCCACGGAACGGCATTCCGGTATATACTGGCGCTCCTGTGCTGGAACGGATCCGTCGCGGACCCCCTCGCCCTCTATTCCCAGGAATATATCCGCTTAGCGCCCCCGCCCCCACACACCGCGTCCTTCTCTTCCTGCGCTTCTTCTATACTTTCTATGTATGGCGAGATTTGACTCAGTCTTCGTCTATCGACGGGCGCGAGTTTCGTCTTAAGAGTGCGCGAATGTATAGAAATGTCGCGATTGTCAGAGAACGGAAAAGCGAGGACGGCGCGAGACAGTTGCGTCGGGCAGGTGGCCGTATCGGCGAAGGAAAATTTACTGGAAAGGCTCAATTTTTCTACGCGCGGTGCCGTGTTTAAGACGACAATGCCCCTTCAGCCACGGATGCTGGACACTCCTGCAATACATTTCTTTCAATGACTTATCAATGTTTTGCCAATAAGTTATATACATTACTTTTTAATAAAACATCTGCAAATCTCTATATCAAATAAGTGCATTTTTCACTTTTCCATATTGTAAAAAAGATCAAAATCTAAACGATTTTCTTATTTATCCTTTTTAAAACACTTTCTTAGATTTTTAATTATTTTTCGGAGCCGCTATTCAGTTTGAGCTTTGAGCCCGAACTGGACTGTTTTTGTAGAAAGACGGTATTAGCTATATATATATATATATATATATATATATATATATATATATATATATATATATTATACAGTTCGGAAAATTTGCCTCGGCTTCGGTATTCACAGTTTGGCGTGTCGCTGATTTATCGGCCCGATTGAACGATGGATGGGGGCGAATTTTCCTTTCAGTTATTCCACCTTGTGCATCTCGGTGATTGAGCTCTATGGCAATCGAACGTGGAGAGAAGCAGGGGGAAGAGGATTGGGAGGAGGCGGACAAGAAACGCTAAGCCGGTCGCGCCCCTCCGCTTTCATACGGCCCGGGGCCACAAAGAGATGGAATAAATAGAAACGCGTGTCTTTTTGAGAACGGGATTTCAAGGTGACAGCTGGCAGCCGTAAATGGGGTGCAAAATTCACGCGCGGAGCGGCCCGGCCGCGCGCTTTCGGACGAATTTCGTGGTGCGCGCGCGTATTTGCATTTGAAATTGGAATGAACCCTCGGATAAAAGACCACTCGACGGCGAAAACGCATTCCGCGCTCTCTCTCTCTCTCTCTCTCTCTCTCTCTCTCTCTCTCTCTCTCTATCTCGCTCACTCAGCCTCGTTTCGTTTCTTTGTCTCTTCGACAGCGCGCCGCGCCGTTCGTCTCTGACCTGAATTTAGATTTTATGTACATATTGAAGTGCATACCATGATGATTATTTGCATAACAACAAATTTCCGCTCGGATTAATGGTTTTTTGCTCATGGATTTTCGATGGATTTTTCAATGCGTATAACGCGCGAAAAGAACTGACAAGAGAAAGCCGCCCGAATATATCGCTGCAGCTGAAAAGCTTTGTAATTCCGTGCTAATAATATTTATGCGATGATTGTTTTCTATGCACCGGCTTTTAACCGCCTATTTTGTGCGAAATAAATTGATCTATTATTCACTGCAAAATAACGAATCAAAAAATCATATTCAATACATTCAATAGATTTGTTTGACGTTTTCGGTATTGAACGATAAATGTAAACATAAAGAAGTTTTTAAAGCTTTAGAAGGATGAAGAAATAAAATTTATCTACGTTTTAAAATATTGAAAGGGAACAAGAATTTGGAAAAGTAAATGTCAATAAACTCAAACTTTTAAAGGAAATTTTTATAATTTATAAACCTGCCTAATCCTTACCATTAACATAAATTAACATGAATTTCAATTTATCCCATTCTAAAGCAATTTTGAAAATGTACGTTTTAAAGCCATAAAATCGAGAGGACGAGGCCCTTCTATATTTGCCCGAAGCTATACATAAACTGTCGTTCCAAAATTTTACGGGGGATTTTTCCCGCACTTGCCATCTATACATATAAAAGGACGTTAAGCGTAAGCGTTAGCAAGAATGTGCTCGAATAACAAGAATTGGATCTTCTCGCCCGGAAGGGTTGGCGGAATCATAAAAGTCTGGCAATTGCCAGGAAATATCGGGGCGAGGTTAACAAAAAAAAAAAGCAAAAAAAAAAAAAACGAGGCAGGAAAAACACGGGGCTATCGGTAGGGGGAGGCGAGGTGTATTAAGTATAAAGACCTACCGGTGGAATACGCTTTAAAAGTTCCGAATCCCAGGCTCTAATGGCCCCAAGTTTAGCCGTTCGCTCTTCGAACTCGAGACCCCTCCGCCACCATCGCCCGCTGAACTTTCAGGTACGCACACCCCCGCCCCCCTCCGGGCAGTCCAGTGTGCTCGTTCGTATGTATAGCCCACTGCTCCTCAAAATCTCTTCCGGGGCGGCTTTCTTTTTAAAATCTGCGCGTTTCCAGCGCCGACAAGAGTTCCCCAGCCTCCGTCTTTTCCCATCTCCATTCCGGACGCGCGAGTACGTCTTTCCCTTCCCCCCTCTCTCTCTCTCTCTTCTCTCACCATCTCCTCCGAGTCTGGAGCACTGCGAAGAGGGTTCTCGATTCCTGTGCCGAGCGGTCCTGGTCTCGATGTATATAATATACAGTCATTGGACTCCATAATCCCGTAGGCGAGTCGGTCGCGAGCATCGGGAGCTTCGTTCCAGCTCGCGAGACGGAGCGTTGAAAAGAAATGAAGATAAAGAGAGAAATGAGCGCCGAAGATGTGAGACTGGGAAGAAAGCGGGACGAGAGAGAGAGAGAGAGAGAGAGAGAGAGAGATAGTTAGGGAAAAAGCTTATATATAATAGTAGCGAAGAGAGGATGGATCAGTCTTTCTATCGTCTTAGCGCGCGCTTCATCTTGCATGGATAAGAGATAAAGTTTTTTAATTAAATCCTAGCTTCCGATTTCAATTTATCTTTGCGCCTTGCTATCTCTCTCTCTCTCCTCTCCTCCCACCGTTTCGTATTCTCTGGCCGGCTCCTCTCATCGGCGCGGCGGACAGGCAGGAATCTTCATCGTCTCATCTTCTTCCTCTCCTTACTGACAAGCCGCCGTTGGCACAGTCGTTCCGCGAGTGCACCTACCCGCCCCGCCAAAGCCGATTCATTATCGTCCTTGTTTCGTTGCTCTCAGCCTGCCCCGGCTCTCCCCCCCCCCTCCCCCGACTTTTGACTTTTTTCGCCTGGGGCACTACTCTGGCTACTTGCGCAATATATATATATATATATATATATATATATTACTCATTACGATGTAGCGAGAGTAGCGTAATTAATATCCCGGATGGGCAGGGTGTGGGAGAAGAAGTTGGTGACCGGGGGAGGGAGGGCCTGCGGCCTGCAGTCGAGGGCTTGGGGGGAGGGGGGAGGAGTAGGGCGACGCGATGCGAGGTGACGGGGACGAGGTAAGGGCGGAGCCTCGGTAACGGGAGCAGAAACGAGCAGCGGGGCTAACGAGCCCAGGGATTTAATTACTTCCATCGCCGGCGCGGACTCCGAGCCCTGCGAGCTGCGGCCGTGGTGGTCCCGTATGAATTTTTCAATTTGCCCGCAGTGCCCCTCTCTGCCATCCCTCCCTACCGTGGCCCAGCCTGCATAAGCCAGCGCGCCGCGGCGACGAGGACGATGACGGGGCCGCTGTTCGGGTGGCCCGAGCGCGCAATTTGACAATGTCGTCGCCGAGCGGGAAGGGCCGGGGGCGGGGAACGCGAGCTCGCGCAGTCCGGTAGGCGTGACGCCGCGTCGGCGTAACGCTCTCGACGGTTCTGGGCTGCCAGGGTTTTCAAGACTATCCATTGAACTTGCTCGACGCGCTCGCGCGTCCCCGGGGTCGCTTTCGCTTTTCCCTCGTCCTTAATTTTTAGAGCCCATTTTACGGCGCATTGAATCTCAAATGGATATTTATCAGATCGGGCTGATTTCTTTTTTTTTTTTTTTCGCTATGAATATATATTTTTACGATTTCTGAGATTCGATCAATGAATGCGATATTTGGCGGGCTAATGTTTTTAAGTTTTTGGTTATTGAATACAAAAAATTGCACGAGTAGCAAAGTAAGCACCATTAGTAAAAGTAAATCTAATTTGGTGAAACTTTTATCATCCGTCATATCAGTGGCTGTGTCCATTGTGTCATTGACATTTATTAACTTATATTTAATTTTCCTTATCTAAGTATATATATTTTTCTTTTTTTCTAATTTATTTGAGATATATTGAATTATAATTATATAGTTCTTATTTTGATTTAGTTCTATATATCTTTACACCAAAATGTATTGTTATGTTAAACATCGAGGGTCCAGAAGGTATTCAAGAATTTCGAATTAAGTGATTGAATTTGCGATAGTACTTGATTCTTATAAACTTGACAAAAACTTGTAATTGAGATACAAAGTTTCGATGACAATACAAATTCATGTAAGTAAATTCAGTTTTAACATTTGATATGTATTATATTTGAAAATAACAATATATAGAATGAAAATAATTTTAGTATATGATATTTCAATCATTGTTTTATCGAATAATGAAAGAAAGTATGGAATTCGAGAATTCTTGAAAAACGTGGCTTTTGTACTTTTCCATCATTTTTTAATTAATGTAATTACAGTCTGGCAAGAATCAATGTAGCTTACAACGTGGACAGAGAGCTAGTAATTAATTTTAAGCGAGGCCATACATTTCTTTCGTCGAAACTTTTGCGCTCGAACAAATTAAAAGCAAGTAATTCTAACTACCTTGCGAAAATTGGGTTTTCTCTTTCCATTCTCCGTTATTTTTGCACTCGCCTTTCCCGCCTCCCTCCCCCTCTTTCCCTGTCTCCGATTTTCACGAAGTCATCTTCATAAACAAACACGCCGCTTAGCTCACCAGCATTGCGCTTGATAGCTGGCGTCAAATTAAATTAAGACTAACGGAACCCGTCGAGCTGCAGCTATTCCCACGCAGAAATGTCGCCCCCTTCCCCCTCGCGACGACAATTCTCTGCCAATTAAATAATGCGCGCTCTGTTCATTCGGACGACCGGTGACTAAGAAGGCCGGGTGGCCTAGGCGGGGGTCGTGGAAAAAAATTTCCATGTCAAAAGGCAAAGATTGGTGAACCCGCGCGCGTTCCGGGAATTCCGGGGGTTACGTACACTGGGCGGCGCCCCGGTCTCTCCGCGCCAAAGCGTTTTAACGTATATAGCGGCATTACCAGTTGCGGCCAAAGGAAATCTAATTATGCGCAGCGGGCGAAACTATTAGGGAGTGTCACGGACGAGCAAGTTTCCGTGGCGCGCACAGGCAGCCGCGCCGCCGCTTCGGTCGCCTGCGCTCTCCGTGCCAGTGGTAAAGAGAGGGGAGAGCGAGAGAGAGAGATAGGGAGAAAGAAGGAGTACCAAGCAGAGATGTGGGCCACTGGCGGGGAGGTTTTAACTGCCTTGCCGAACCATATCCCGACTCGCACTACTAGACTGTCCCTCGCGACGTCGGGTCCAAAGAGGGACTGGGGGAAGGAGGAAGAGCGAAAGAGAGAGAGAGAGAGAGAGAGAGAGAGAGAGAGTCGCGCCCGCCAGTCCGGACCTACGCGAATTATTATACCGTTCCTCTCGGCCTTTCACGCTATCACGCAACCTTCATAATTCAGGGGGTCTTTCCCCGGAAGCTCGCAGCGCGCGGGTCACCCTCCCCCCCCGCGCATTCCTAATGTTTGCAGTCGAAATTAATCCCCCTACCAGGCGCGTGGGCTCCCCGGGAAAATATTCCGACAGGACGGGGGATGATTAGGTTTTCTTTTCGCGCGACCCAGAATGCCGGCGCTTGGTAATAGGCCTCGTAAATAAAGCGCGTCGCGCGGGAGTCGGCGTGAAGGACTGTGGAGCGAGGAAACGGTAGGCCTGTCTTTATGCACTCCGAACCGTAGAAGAGCCCTCGATCAATTAAGAACGGGGTTATTCTATTTAATGAGAATTAAAATTCCAAAGACGAAAGACAATAACGTCAATTATTGTTTGAAAAAAGCAATATTTAAAATAAATAAATGTAATTGGGCTGCAATATCATTCAACGAGTATTGTTACGATATACTGCTAAAAAATAACCAATGACGCATCATTCAAATTACTTCGGTTCAAATTTTAAATGGAAATTAAATCCTCGCGCAGGTCACCTATGGACCGCGAGTCGCAGGCTCCCGCTGCGCTGCCTCGATGCACACGAATATACATATCTATCCGCTTAATTCGATTGGTTCATCCCGGTTTAATCGTATTTTAATAGCAGCAGGGCGACAGGGAGGTAGGGCCTACCGAGGGCGGCAGGGGGGGAGGGGGGTTACATCTCCCTTCGGTTAAGTCCGGATTATCGAGCATGAAACAGATCCAGACATCCATTTGCGCTTTCGGACGTTTCTCCTCCCGACTTTTTTCCCGACGCCTCTTCGGGAATGGAACTTCAATCCTGTTAGCACAACGCGGAGAGCCGATTTCGGACTCGAGCGACTTCTACCAGTTTTATATTTATGAGTGTGTGTGTGTGTGTGTGTGCGCGCGCGCGAGCGTGTATCGGCTCGTACGTCCAGCGCGCTTTGCGCGAGCGCATACGTGTGCGGGAGGCGGGTACGGGCGGGTGGCTCCGGGTCGGGCGTGAGAGGCAGGAGTCTCGCGACGTTGCCGGCTCCAGTGCGCGGCGGTATTACCCGTTTGTATATAGGGCCAGGCGGCTGTCGCATACCGGAAGTATCGACTGTGCACCGAATTTCATAACTTTCAATGGTCGCCTCCGCACGTGCAAACGGGACGCGCTCTATATACACTCGGAGAACATTTCCTGGGCGCGTCACGCTCGTTTTCCAATTATAAACTTCGAGTTGAATATACGCCCGGCCCCAAGCGCTCTCTCCGCGTACAATGGCGTCCTATCGCTCTATATCTTCGAGTGTGGAGCGCATTCGCTTTTTATCGTTGACTTTAAAAGCGTCATTTTCGCGACCGCGCCCCGCCTCGCAGTCCTTTCTTTACAATTTTCTGTTTAAACATCTTGCGTCAATTAATCTTTGTTAATTTTTAATGCTTAAATGTATCTCACTTTATTATTTTTTTCCGGCGTAGTCGCTTTAAGACCTTTTTATTTAATTGCCGATGTTGATGTTCACCGCATGGCAATAACCATTCGTTGGCTTCCGTGAATGCTGCTGAGTGGAAACTTTTAAAATTGCCTCGCAGTAACTACGAAAAAAAAACAAAATAGAAAAAAAATATTTCGTACTTAAAAAGTTAAATTTGCGAAGAACGCGTCTCTTCCCAAGAGTCCAGGAGTGGATAGTAAGGGGTCGGTACCGAGAGATTGTAACAAAGTTTATTTTTAGTTAGTTACCGCAACTGTAATTTTTCTAGTTACACTTTGAGTTTATAAAAATTAAAATATAATTAGAAAAAGCAAGTCTAGAACTTGTCCGAATTGAAAACTACAGCACATATGTATTGAAATATGCCTATTATGAAAATACGAAATGGTTTATAGTACAAATATCTCCTTTCTACACATAAGCTTAAGTAAAACAGACGAGAATAAAAAGGGTTCAAACGCTTGTTTTACAAAAAACATTTATTTTTTAAATAGAGATCGAATTATCGGTATTCATTTTATGTTAGAATAATTATATTCTATGTTTAGTGCATATGCGAACACAGCCTCAAAGAGGATCGACGGAAAGAAATCATAGAAGTGAAGATATATTTTAAAAAATAGTTTAGAAACATAGAAAATTCTCCTTCAAAGCAATTTATTTGATTCAACTTTCTTTTAACTTTGATATTAATCAGCCGTATACACGGTAGCTCAAGAACAAAACTTGAAGCTGAATTTAACCAATAGTTGCTTCAACTTTAAACTATCGAATAATGTAGTTATTTCAAGCTCACAGACTGTGGAATTAAATTGGAATTTTTAGCGGTCTATATCGGAATTTCATTTATAGGCATTATCAAGAGCTAATTTCATCGCCAACTTGAATGCATATAGGCGTGTCTTACTTGAAAAGAAGTAAATCGCTTACTACCAAGTTTAGAATTTATATTCTCCTATTGAATTCGCTTTAAAAGCGCCAAGCCTATAAGTTATAGCATTCTCGAAAGAGGAAAGAGTCTTCGCAAAAGCTCTTCCCAACTAAAACTATAGAGGGCTAAATTACGTTCCGTAGCGCACAACAGGAAGAGATCGGAAAAGGTTCTACCAGTCGATGCACGAATCCTCGGGCACGCGACCAGCGCGCCGTAATGTAAAGATGACCCAAAAAGCCTAAAAACCACGTACAGCAAATAAGCTCTCGTATGATATCTTTAATGCACGCGCCGTGAAGCCATCGCGATCTCTTCCACCTCTGCGCACGAAAGTCGTCGATTCTTTGTTTTCTATATTCTCATCTTACGTCGATCCTCCGCAGCCACATCCCCCTCCCCACGGTAAAACCGACCTAAGTACATTTTCAGCCGACCATGGCACGATTTTACTCGGGACGCGAAGGCTACGCGTGACGGTCCACTGACTGGGTATACACAGCCCCGACACACACACACACACACACACACACATGTAGAGGGAGGAACAGCGGAAGCGTAACAAAGGATAGAATTCGAGCAAATACGCGTCCAAGCGCGAAACGTTTATTTTATCCCCTCTCTCTTCCTGTTTCTTCTCTCTTTAGGCACCCCCTTCTCCCATCCCACGCCCACTCGCGGCCGACTCCCGGACCCTGAGGAAGGCTAAGTGAGTTTTACGAGCATAATAAGGAACTCGAAGGAAAGAGACAGAGAGAGAGAGAGAGAGAGAGTACCCCACGTTTCTAATTATCGCGAGTGCCTGGCGGAGGCAGTGGGGGGGGGGGCGTAAAGAGAGCGGGCGAGAAAGAAGGGGCGATAGTAGCGGGGCGGAAGGGTTCTCTCTCTCTCTCTCTCTCTCTCATTATTAGTTCCTCTCCCGTTAAATGGATTAAAAGCCGGGGCTTTTTGTCCGGCTGCACTTCTCTATGTACGCTGAGAGTCACGTTCGGCGCGTTTGTTAATATTATGCGCGAGTTTTCGCGTAATCTGGAAATCCGAAATATCTGGCGTAGTATCGCGCCCGCCCCCCGCCCCGATTCTACACCTTCTCCTGCCGGGTATATACACTTCCTGCACTTTAACGAGGGTCGAATTAGTTTACTCGCACGAGCGATAACAGAGTCGTGGAGCTGAAACGCATCTCTGGACAGATTAAATGGTCTCTCTCTCTCTCTCTCCCTCTCTCTCTCTCTCTCTCTCGTTCTGTATCTCTCACTCTTCTTCTATCTTTCTCTCACTCGTTGCTTAAAGTTTCTCACATATAGGTACTATATAATTTCTCTATGTCTTCGCCTTCCGGATAAAGAAGATAAAAGAATAATGTATTAGAGGATCTGGATTTCGTTCAGAATTCGATCGGTAATGGTTCTATATGTAATCTCCAGTACGTATTTCGAGATATTAATTTTTCATCTGATTTGAACGATTCGGACAATAATATTATCATCAATATTTTGCATGTTATAGTATTTACTTCGAATGAAGCCTATTGATAGCATTGCGTTTAGTGCCTGTTTAGTATCTACGTCTATTTTATCGTGACGAAACACTAAGCCGTAATAAAAAAATTTATCTTGACGACTAGATTAAATAACAATATTTCGATTGTTCATATGTAAAATTCTATTCGTATTAAACGTCTTGAAATTTTTTTACACATTTAAAAAATAAGAAAATACATTATATAGACATTTGTTCAGAGATATAAATATAAATTTATTTTCTTTTTTTACGAAGATTTTAAAGCTCTACCTTTTTTATTAGTAATTTATGGCATTCCATATTGAAGCATACTTGACTATGCATGTATATGTATAAGGTCGTAATAGATATACTATAGGCATTTTTGCATATATGGCATTATACAGTTTTATTTGCTGATTGATAACATTAGATTTGTAAATTTAATGATAGAATGAATGGATGTAGTTTATTTGAATCCATAAATATAATACGGATGAGTTTCTTCTGTGTTCATTATCCGACTCTCGAAGTTTGTTGAATCACGGATATTTATTCATTGTATTATTTGTTTCAATGTATATTTTTTATAATATTATTAATATCTTTAATTTGATACGTATTTTTATTTCTTGTCAAAATAAATTCCACTTATCGATTAATTTGCATCCCTATTGAAACTCTCTCGTAATATTATTTTATTGGCTTTCAATTAATGGTTTTCCACAAATATGCTTATTTAATATTATTTATTTACTGATACTCGTACAATTACCGTACACGTTGTTCTATACGTGAAAATTAAACTAACGTCCGTAAATATTACGGATTTCATGGAACTTTCAGAGGAGCCGAACGATTTTTTTCCCCCCATTCAATTTATACATTGCCCCCTCGGAGTTAACAAGTTGCAGCATGTGACAAACTACCCGGACGCCGGCGCGAACATTCCGACGGCGAGTTTTCACTTGCAACTTTCCATTCTCGTATCCGCGCGCGTTAAGAGGAGCGGCGGCAGCGCGATGACAGCGAGCGACAGGCATGCTCGGGCGGTAATCACCGCCGCATGCCGCGCACTAAACTCCGCGATCCTAAACTCGCGCGCGCATTCCCGCGCGCCCTTTTATAATGCTGCCACGTCCCGTCTATACCTCTAATTTTTCGGCAAACTAACTTTCCGCCTCATATGCAGGCGACTATGTATATATATATATATATATATATATATATATATATATATATATATGTAGACGCGCCGCTCGTCCGCTTTACCCTCGTTCTCTCGCTAAACTGTAGCGCGATGCTTCTCGCTCGAGCACTGCATATACGTCGTATGAACGGTAAAAAGTCGCCGTTCAGCCGCCTCGTTTGGGGGTCAAGTATCGGACAAATGAAATTTCGCAGAATCGCCAATTAGTTTTGCTGGTCGGCTCGCTTTAGAATTTTTGAGGAGGAGCAGGGAACGGAGGGAGGGAGGTGGGAAGGAAGTCGGAGAAATGTGGGAAGAGAGAGGGTAAAAACGTGCAAGCGGTTTCGCAGCAGGGCAGAGCAATAACCACTTTTCTCTTCTGTAATTTTTTTCCCGCTGTACTTATCCCTTGCGCAGTTTTCGGAAAGAAGTCCAAGATAAGAGAAAATTTCCTTGCCTCTTGAGCCTTTTCCTATCTTACTCGCATTTACACACAAACACACACACACACACACACACACACACACACACACACACACACACACACACACCACGCACGCACACACACACACACACACACACACACACACACGCACGCACGCACGCACACACACACACACACACACACACACACACACACACACACACACACACACACACACACACACACACACACATATATATATATACAATATGCGACTGTATCGCGCAGGATTCAGAGTATTGAATAGTTTTAAAGAACTCGGGTCAATCTATTATTGCTATATTCATAATCGAGCTACGATGTTGTTCACGATATTTCAATTTCAAAGAGCAGCATAATTAGAACAAAGAGAAAACTTTTGAAGTTTTTTATAGTTTTTTGTTTCGATAATGACAAAATTTAATATATTATTCATGATTTATTAGTTAATATAAGTATATATAATTACATCATTTTGCCTTAAATGTAAGCGGCATGTAACTTAATTGTTGATTCTTTAAGCCTTTTTTTCATTTGATGAAATGATTAAATAATAAGCTTCTGCAAGTAATGGAAATCTCATCATTTTTTCAATATTATTGATGTGTTGATTATTGATATTTTACGATAAATTTTAATAATTATCGAATATTGGATATATATGTATATATGTATCTATATGTGCATATATTATGTATATATAGATGTATATATATACATATAGATTGCTGATAGGAACATAATTCCAATCCCAACTCGTTTGAAACGTTATGCCATTCTTACTCGAAATTGCGTGCAATAAAATTCTATCTCGAAATTTTGTGAAATACGATTCTAGCTCGACTTTATAAGATATACGATTCTAAATGAAAATCTGAACCAACATAATTCAAATTCGAGCTTTAATTCTACCTATTTTCAAGTTAAATTCGAATTATACATTATTTCAGGTCTCGAATTAGAATTGTATTTCTTGCATAAACTCGATGTAGTATCGTATTTCATAAAACCGAGTTAGAATTTTATTGCGTCCAATTTGAAGTAAGAATGGCATAAAATTGTAAAAAGATTGCGCTTATGTTTTTATCGTCTGCCCGTAACATGAAGAAGATTGAAGCGGATCATGTTTCTAGATACTTAAAGATTATAAATCATAGTCGTAATTTGGAGTCTAATGAAATAATTGATTCAGGCTAAACGTTCATCCAAAATAAATAAGATTTCCTTTTACAAATATATGATGCATTCATATATTAATACCTATTAACACAGATAGAATATACAAAGCAGATAGTTAGAAGATAAGATTTTCAATGTTAATTTGAAGTTCAATTTTTCATCAAGTCATTAAATAATTAGATTTGTATTATTTTATAAAGACCGTAAGATCAATAAAAATATTTGTTAATTTAAAACTGAAATAATGTATCGTTATTTAATTTTCAAAGCTTTATCCCGTAATGAGTTTGCGCGAAGTAAAACTTTGTCTATATATATACCTCGCTAGCTAGAAATCTGTTATTTATGAAAAGAGAGCCGACAAGAAAAAGTCCCATACACCTCGCCGTCGCGCGACGACGCTCGCTCATCTTCATCAAGCGAGTCCGGCCCCTCCCACCTCGAGGCGCGCGCGCGCGCGCGCGCGGGCGTCCAACGCAATTAATTATAATTAACGACTGTACGGATAAGAGCACGGGGCGGCTGGCTCGCCCGAGAGGCGGCCGACCGGGGGCGCCAGTAGAGTGGACCAAGGTTCGGCCAGACGGGCGCGAGTCGCGCCAAGGGGGGCTCGCGCATTATCGGGAGCTCCCCGACGCGTCTCCAAGCGCGCCCAGTCCCGCGAGCCACGCGGAATCCCGGGGGAGGCCGGGGCGGAAGGGGATCGGGGGTCGGAGAGAGCGCATAGGCCAATCTGGGCCTCGCGTGCGCCTGACGTTTATGCGAGGTCGGGGCGCTCGCGCGCCTACAACGCTTGGGGACGACGCGGCATTGCGGCTGGCATTAACGCTATCGCGATCGGGTGGGCCGGCGGCCGAGACGCGCGTATCGGTCTTGGGACGCGTCGCGCTCGGGCGGGGGCGGACGGCGCGCTCCGCACTGTCTTGGCGGCGGGCAGCGCGCCGTCGGCGCCCGATAACCCGGAGGACCCGAGAATCCGCCCCGGCGGTAAATCCAACGGTATCGGCTCACGGACCCGGAGAGTTACGTTGAAACCCCGCTCGCCTAACCCCCCGCCCTCCCACCGCCACGTGGACGAATGGCCGTTGCGGCCTGTCGAGATCGAGTACGGCCGAGGAGATCGCGCGAACGAGCGCGCGCCCGTCTTCGTCCATCTTGGTTTCGCGCTCGGACGTATACACACCCAGACGTGCCTCCAACTTTTATTCAAAGCACAACTCTGGCCCCTCTTTCCTGGCTCCTTCATTTATTGATGTTGTGTTTTTTTTTTTCGTCCCTCTTCGACCTTTCGCGGAGAGCACGAGATTGCGCTATATATTCCTTCGGCCCGAGCATTTTTTTGCGCTACAGCCGAACCGTCATATATATTGCCTGCTAAAAATCTCTGATTTATTTTTCCTCAACCACATATATAGCTGGGGTGAGACGCTATTTTTCCTCCGCTTCAAAGGCAAAGAGCTCGAGTCAGATAAGAGCGGATTTTATTTACTGATTTATACCGCTGCTTTATCTGGTATTTATGTGCGAAAATCTTCAATCGCATCCTAGACCGTAAATGTGTTTGTATATTTATAAATGTGTATATATGTGTATTTCTTTTTCCGAAATTCAGAGTGCATTAGTATAAAAAAATACTTCGATGTGTTAAATTGACGTTTCGTCTCTGCCAAGGGCTGAAATACAATTTAGTATAAAAATAATTCTATTCGACGTGGAAATCTTATTTGGAAAATGTCAAATTAATGCGACGATTCGAATTGTATTCCCCATTTTGCGCATGGGAAAGAAAAAGATAGCACTCGTTTTAAAAGAAAATCCATATATAACTTTTTAAATTATTTGAAAATATTACGAATATGAGTTAGAGTTATAGCGAGTATAATATCAAGTTTTCCATCTTATTCATTTATGAAGAATATATGCGACGCCCGTTAAAATTCATGCGCGTCCGCACAATGCTCGCGTATTTACCGATAAAAATTTTATTTCAAGTACGATAAATGCGTCCTTGTTTTTTTATATCTGTCATCGTAAAAACTATCTTTCGCGAAAAGTCAATCTTAAGCTCGCGCAGGTATATTATATGGATAGATCGAGATCGAGGAGAAACGTTACTGTAACGCATTATCGCAAAGTACGTATATAATGTATAAATTTATTTATTTATTATATCGATGTAATTGAAAATGTGATAAAACGCCACCCGTATAACGGAACGAAATGTCACGATGACGCGACGATACGCGACTGCAGATATATGCCTAGGCGTGCAAACGCCAGACGGACGGGAGCTGAGCGGCGAGGGCGCGAATTGGCGATGGAGAAAACTGTGGCCATTCATCGCGCACAATATCTACGCGTGTATACCTCGAAGCCCACTCGCCCGCGCGCAAGCTCGCGGCAGAGGCAGCGCCAGCAGTAGCAGCAGCAGCAGCAGCAGCAGCCACTCGCCTATGTGTAGGCGGAAGCTCTCGAATGTCGCTGACATTATATATCTCGATCTGCCCACACGCGCCTCCGCAGCTCTCCAGCCATTCACGGGAGAGGGAGAGGGGGAGCGGGGAGAGGACCGCGTATCGTCCCTCGCTTCTAAGTGGGTCGAATAAAAAAAATGTCACGTTCCGAGACGAGTTGCTCTCGCGGCCGCACTGGCGATAATAAAACGCCTCTGTGAATCACTTATACGACTCCCTCTCATTCTCTCTCTCTCTCCCTCTCTCTCTCTTTCTACGTACATATATATATATGTATATATATAAAGAAGCGCGACAATGTGCCGCGGGAGAAATACAATGAACAAGGAACGTCGAGTAAAGCGACGACCCGACGGGTGCAGGAACGAGGGCAGAAAACGGCGCGAGAGAGGGCACGTGTGCCTGTAGAGTGAGAAATAAATAGAAATAGATAGAAATGGTAGAGAAAAAGAGAGAAGAAGAAAGGTAGAGAGCGAGAGAGAGAGAGAGAGAGAGAGAGAGTGAAAGATATAGGGGGAGGGAGAGGCTAGTATTACAGTAGTCGAGTCCGAGTGCGTTCCGCCGAGCGGCACGCGCGAATCTCGGCTCTTGCTGATCGCGCAACAGCCGACGACGACGTGGTTACCCGAGACTGTGGCAAGGAATTGCCGTGCTGTACAAGCCCCCCTCGAACAAGACCTCGGCTCACGATGTTATACGCGCGCATAACGCCCGTTACCCCCACAGCCGCGATTCTTTGCTGCTGCTGCTGCTGCTGCTGCTCATCGAGGCCGTACACCGGCTGTGCCAGATCCGCCTCCCATCCCCCCTACCGCCACTCATGCCGCCGCTCGAGGACGCCGAAGCTCCGCGTGCGCAAGCATTGGGGCTTCATTAATACGAATTCTCGGAGCGCCCAATCGCCACGGCCTCACGTGGACCGCGGAACGTCGCCGCGCTGCTAAATTCAACTGCTTCTCAAAAGTCTCCTGCTGCGCAGCCTCTTCCCCTCCCCTGTTTTCCACCTTCCTCCTCTGTAGTTTTCCGTGTTTTTTTTTGCGCCGCCGCGCCCGACTGCTGCCGCTGACTCACGCGTTTGTTATTCGAAGCGCATTTTCCATATGCAGATATAGGCGCGCGCGAGCGATACACAATGCATGAATCCGAGTATATCGTATGCTTTTCTCATCCCCTCCTTTCGAAGACGACGCCGAGGCGGTGAAAACGCTTGCCGAGAGCAGTGCGGGGCGAGGGGGCAGGGGGAGTGTCGCGCACCCGCGCCACCCGTGAATCGGAATAATTCAGAGCAGAACCGAGACGCGCGGGGATCGGCGGGGAGGGGGGATGGAGAAGCGAGAAAGGGGGTAAACGAGGCGATTAATTTCCGTGCGAGCACGAGCGCCCCGTATTTCCGGCGGAAAGACGCGAGCGAGAGACTTTTTATCTTCGCCTCCGGGAGATAGAGTAATTTGAATTTTTTATACTCCTATACTATATATATATGTATATATATATATATATATATATATATATATATATATACGTACGTACGTATGTATATATACATACACGAGTAGAGCAGCGTCGGAGCACCGCCGCCCGGTGCAAGCGCCCGCCTTGAATTTCAAGTACAGCGGGGCTGCTCGTGTTCGAATATTGATTATACGCGCGCGTTTATATAGATATTTAGCCCGGGGAGCGGCGCAATCAAGTGAATTTCAGAGGCGCAAAAGTGCAAGCGAACGGGTCACGCGATTGCGGACCGGGAAATCGGTGTGGGTAGGGGGGGGGATCGAGGCGCGAGTTGGATTCCGAGGATCATTAGCATGAGAACTGCCCGGCCCTCGAGTCGGGCGCGCCACTCCGCTGCCGCCTCGTAAGTAGATGAGCAGCGCCTGATTAGATTTATCGAATCGCTGAATCACCCACGGGAATTTGCTCTCCCTCGCCATCGCTCTCTCTCTCTCTCTTCCCCCCCCCCTTCTCCCCCGCATGCGAATAGCTTAGGGCACTCTCATTTTCCTCGGAACCGATAGTGGCGTTCTCTATTCGACCGCGAGGCTCTTCCGTCGCCAACTTTATATACCGTAACGATGGATGTTGCCCGAGACTCCGGTGTCTTTCGCCGGTTGGTATACGCGGCCGCGAGTGTATTGGGCGAGTTGAGCTCGGCCCCCCCTTTCCTCCCTTCGCCCACTTTCCCCTCCTTCAAAGACTCGGTAATCGTAGTAAGTCAGCGGAATCGACGAAAACTCCGGTCGTTTTTTTTTTTTTTTTTTTATTACGTTTCTTCGATCTGATTGATTGATTCTCGGAGCATCGCCCTCGAGCAAAAATATTTACGGGGATATGTATCATCCGTGGATTTTTAAAAGTTTCTTATCTTTCTCGATATTTTCAATCTCAAGCTCAATCGTTCAATTTTTCTATCGTTCTGGATGCGACGAACGAGTTGCTGAGGTTCACGTAATCATCCCATCACTTACTTAATTCTATCTATAATGTCTAATTTATAGAAAAAATTAATTACTCATCACACTCCGTATACCTATAATATTCGCATCAGGATATAGAACTATATTATATGACTAAGAATTCTACCTAAAAAATTTATCTTAATTTGTTCTTAATCGCTTCATGTATAAAATATAATATCTGATATATTTATATCTGATATAAATTTAGAACAAAAGGAGGAAAGCAACATGTACAAATTAAGATGATTCTAAATTTGACGTGTCGGTAGACTTTATCAATTCATATTTCATTTATTCATCTTTCCTTTCATTTTCAAGTGCATCTAATTGTTTATATTTAATATGTGAGCTTTATATAATACAACTGATTAAAAAATCAGTTAGGAAATCAGACTGAAATTTATGAATTGAATAATGTATAATTTCATTGTTTTTATTACATAAAATCAATAATTGTGACCCGATTCGTCGACCGCAGATAAGTTGACTTATCGTCAGACTTCGACTCTAACATCTATATCTAATATCTCCAATCGATATGCCGGTACGATACCGAATTTCAATCGGATGAAAACTACATTTATTCTTTCCTGGTCGTACGAAGAGTTAGAATTTCTAACAATTCCGAAGGGTTAGTTTTGGTTACGGTCGTAGAATTCTTTTTTTTAGATTTACAAAATCATTCTCGATTATCTTTTCAAAATGCGATTAATTCACCTAAGTTTAACACATACCTTCTTAGTAAACGATCATTTCTATTTTTTGCGTTTGAAATGCACGTTTTTACATCGGTAATACTTTTTAGTATACAAATGCAACTGCATAACTAAAGTATTGGATATATCGTCACCGTAATACACACATCAAAAATACACAGTTTTGTATAAATTTATGGATTTGATTCATATTTGACATCTTAAGTTTACGAATTTTATTTTGTTACTTCTGAAACATATAATAGTATCAGTGTGTTTCGAAAATATTGAATAGTATACAAATTGTATACAAAATATTGAATAGTTTACAAAAACATTTGCGGTTACAAAATAATAATTATTTTTTGTGATTATTGACGTCAATTTCCTTTATTAATAATTATTTGTACGTTAAAGCTCGTTGAACTATTAACAATGAGGATTACTTTAATGGACAGCTTATTTAACTGGAAATTGCAGTAAACATTACAAGCGCATCGTTCAATGTGTTTTATGGTCGAATGAGATTTTACAAAAAAATAAATAAATTCAGAAGAGTACAGCAAAATTTCTACGCGTCAATTCATCCTTCTAGGTTGTGTGAAAAATAGACTAGTGGTATATTTTAAAAGATAATAATTCCTTCTTTATGCCAACGTTTTAATGAATTAATGACATTGGAATTGTCAGACTGTCGAACAAAATCGACGAACAGTGCCGCTAGCTGGAAATTTTGTTTTTTCAATTTTAACGTTTACGCCAACGCACACACCTGCAATTTTTAAAGGCTTTGGACCGGAAAGCTTTACGGCCTCGTAAAGCAACCTCGCTCCCAACCATCATATATGCTCTCTCTCTCTCTCTCTCTCTCTCCCTTTCCCCTCTGCACCTCTTATTATTTTTTTTTGTTTTTTTTTTCTCGCATTCGTTCTCCCGTTCATTGCACACCGAGAGTAATATATTATAAAATGCGAGTTTATTGTTTATTGTGCGTCTGCGTTCCTGTCGACGCCTCCGCAGGAGGAAAAAATGTATAAAATAACGTACATGCATATGCATACGGGTGTGCGTGCGCCTGTGCTTGTGTGTGTATGACTGAGTGTGTGTGTGCGTGCCGTGTGCAGAAGCTATACGCGTGCAACTTGTGGAACACCGAAAGAGTACTAAGGGGCGCAGAATTGCCAAGAACTTGCACGCATTGAATTTTTCAATAAAAATAAGATAGTAAAACTGCGCGGGTGGCGAGCCGAACTTTTACCGAGCAAAAAATTCGAAAGCCTTAGCTTAACGCGTAATGTTTTACTGCAAAAGATTTCGCACTAAATTTAATAACAAAGTCGGTACGACACTTGCGAAACTCGAAAAATTTGCAATAAATTGGGAGTCCCCTAACTTTCATGGGGCCTTTAAAATTACAGCCTCGCGCCACGGCACAGAATATCACTATTACACGGCATTAATTTTCGATTTTTACGGTTCGGTAAAAGGATACGCGGCTGGAAATTTTCGTTAAAAATTCCAAGCGAATAAATATCCTCGCACGGTGGAAGTATAATGTGGAGCACGACGAGTATCGATACGCACGAGGGCGAAAGACCGAATTCAAATTTCCATCGATCGGATAATACTGCGAAAAACATTTTCTAATGTAAATTTTAGCGGCGTTTGATTTGGATCCAAGGGATTATGAATTATTTATAATTTTACTTATCGGAGATATCTACTTCAACGTACAGCTGGTAGAACAACTGTAAAACCCGTCGATAATAATGTATGAAAATAATAATATATGTATGTTCATATATATTCGATCATAAATTTATTATTATTATTCTAGTTGTTATTTTTGTAGCTGCGGTACTACGGATAAAAGTAGCTCGTACCGAATACTCGGAGAGGAAACGGCGCACACATTAAATTCATATTAAACCCGTGACAAAAATTTTGCATTAGCAAACAAATGCAAGCTCCACCGCACTTTTATCTGTAGAGCCACATATAACACATCTAAGTGCTCAAAAAATTTCAAAGTAACTTCTAAAAACTGAAAAATTATCAAAGCTGCCGAACACAAAAAATTTTATAATATCATTTTTGACGGCTCCATAAATTCTCCACGCAATCTTTATCATGCGAGTTGGCATCAATTGACTGGTAAATAATTGAAATGAAATGTTTGGAGATTTACATTTCAAAGTGACTTTGTACGCAAGTCAGGTTGTTGATGTAAAAACATTTAAAAATATTAAAAGCCCAAAGTTATGATAAGCGTGATAAGAGAAACGATAAATATAGAAAAATTCATTTTGGCAAATATTTTAAAAGCGATAACCAGGCCAATTAAAAAAAATGTATTTATTACAAAAGTGTAATGTGTAACGTTTTGCCACGAGTAACTTTTGAATTCGCTTATTTCGAAACATTAATTACCAAAATAACAAAAGAGTGCTCTGATTATTTTTACACTGAATAATAGTTAACTCAAATTTCAAATTTCAATTCAAAATTCATATTTCTTTTATTACAACTGAATCGTTTTCTCGAAATTCCGTAACTAAATATGTATGTGAAATAACCAATTATATTTTTCAATACAAATTTTGTTTTACAAGTTGAAAATTCTACATTTTCTTGATTTCAAAAAGATTCTAAATTGAACTCGCCCGAGTTCGCATTTTTTTGGGAAACTTTCTTAACATCATAGATGCTTACAAAAAGAAGCAGAATGACGTATTGAAATTATTTGGGATGATTGGACAGTCTGAATGTTGTGCTTACTGTCCCTTACGTAGCTATCATGCATATATATATATATATAGATATTTTGGAAATTAATGGGGCAGGACGGATAAAGGCGCTGGGCAGAACAGGAACGTGCATTACTGTACTGCGCGCGAGCATTGCGGCGACCTGTTTCCTCTGCCAGATTACACGGGAAATATTTCTTTGAAAGCCCATAATTCAATGCCAACGACGGCGGCGGCGACGTCGGCGTTGCCTTCTTGCACCCTTCTGTATACGCGCGTGGCAAAGGGTCAGACGAAGAGGGAGGGTGGAGGGGGAGGGGAGAGCTGGAATCAAAAGCCGCCTAGTTACCAAACGTTGCCCTCTATATGTTCCGCGTATGCGAAGCCGCCCTTTCGCGCTCTCGCACGAAATTCCAATCCTAGAAAAGCTATATCGACGACAGTTACGGGAGCTTTTCTTCCGCCTGTTTCTTTCCTACGTGTATACAGATCTAAGTTTCCCTTCGACCTTAACACACGGAAAACTGCTTATATCGTTCTGAGCGGGGCTTTATTGCGCATTACCCGTTTATTGCAAACTATTTTTTAGTGGTTTATTTTGTTTTTTATTACTTTTATATTGAATCGTAACTATTTGATGGGATTGCGAATAGGATCAATATATATATATATATATATATATATATATATATATATATATATATATATATATGTATAATTCTTTACTGGATTTTCAGCGTTATTGCCAAAGGGTAAATTTGTGGGGCAATAGGAGTTACGGAATAATTCGAAATACCTATCTCTCGCGTAACCCTTCGGCTTTGATAATCTGAAAAACAGGATATAAAACATTAATATGCAAAATGAAGATTCAATAAAATTTTAAATATGTAAATTATCTCTTTAATGCATTCCAAATTTGCCAGATGTTGTTTACAAAAAAAAAAAACACATTTCGCTTATGCATAAAAATATATTAGGTAATAACCTGCTGTTGTGCAATTTTTTATACGTTCACATATAACATTTAAACTTTCTATAATAATATGGATCGTAAAAATAACTTTTCCATATTTAAAAGGATATCTAAGAAGAAAAAAATTTAAGATAAATGTTTTTTTTAATTTAATTAGTAATTTGCAAAGAAGTTTAAAGCTCTCTTCTACTTGAATGGCAATCTAGCATATTAAAACTATTAACGTATTTTATACTTCGCGGGTATCAAATTGATAGAAGCATAAATTGTTGTAGTTGAAGAGGTCACTCAAAGCAATTATCAGACTCCTGGATCAGTTTATTATCATCACCTACGATAATTAAATACCAGTTACCGAACTCAATTAAGGTCTACTATACGGCGTAAGGACGTTAGTCTATAGGAATGAAGCTCCATATTATGTCCATCGACAATTTGATTTTGATCTCGTCCAGTTTGCAAAGTCCCGCGGAGCTATCGTGAATATCAACAATATCGGAACAACGAAGGTAGCCGGGGGCACATCTTTATTATTTAGGCATTAATCATACGTAGGTGAGTCAGACAGAGGATTTCTTATTGCTTTTTCAAACATCGATATCTGCAGAGATAAACTTTTCTCATTATTTTTTGATCGAAAAATGTTGAAATAAGGCCTCTTTTATAACTTGTTTGAATGAAAACTTGGAAGATTCATCATTTGACAATAATTTTATGCTGTTTTGTTCCGTATTATACTCGATTACCAGCTTTCTATTTTATAGATTCTGATTCACTATTATGCGAAGTATTTGCAATTAATGTAATAATCTTGATAACTAGCCAAATTAAAATAAAAGTAAAAATTTAACTGTTTTTATAATACTTTTTCTAATAACTCGACAATAGAACTTTATATTCCTCATTTTAAATGTACACTACATCATACTCTTTTTTACAGATAAATAACCTTTTATTTATTTCATAACTACGAAGAATTTGAATGTTGATTATTGTACACATTGTTTATCTTTGAAGTTATTAGCAGTTTCGGTATACTCTGATAAATAGAATTATACATTTAGCCAACCGAAGCATTGTACAAATATAACTCTTCAGTTGTAGTTCTCGGACTTGATTGAATGACAAATGACGCTCTGGATTCGAATTCAGTCAGCTTAAAAAGGTATGGCTACGGCATTGCCGTATGCTTTTTGAAATAATAACGCTGCGACTTTCGTTTTATCTATATCGAACATTCCTCTTTCGCGTTTATTTTGAATCAAGCTTGCCAATGTATTTTTTTTTTTTGTTGTGAATTTTGCGTGCAATATGTTTGCGTAATACAATGAAAGGAAAAGCAAAAGGATGCTTTGTAAATTTTACATAAATGCCGTTATTATCGCTTAAATTGAATAATTTATCAATGGTAATAAATTTAACATTGCCGTATTAAATTGTTTTATTATTAATTATTTAATTATATACAGAAACAGCCAAATTTTACTACGGTCATTAAATTTGAAATTATCTTGTCATGTGTACGATTATGCCCGGTAAAAATGTTAAATTATGCAATTCGTATAAAAGATTTTAGTTTATGAAAAAAAATAAAAATTCGGTATACGCACTATAATATTTCGACTTGGAAAATGCGGGGCACGACTATAACAAAATGTTAATTTTATTGCCTTGTATCGCTTCGTCGTATTTCGCAATAAACGTATGTAGATGCACCAGACGCATAATCGACGAAGCCTTTTATTAGCACGGTGCGGTTTACGGCAAGTATACACACACAGACATACGCATGCGCGCGTGCGCGCGTGCGCGTGTGCAATGGCACCGTTAATTAAAAATAATCGCCCGCACTCGCGCGTATATATTTTAATCGGGGTCGCGGCGTTAAGTGGTCAGCAAATTATATTCTCCGATTATAACGGCCATAGCGTAATAGTTTACGCGCGCCCCAGGCGCAAGTCTTGCAAGTGCGAATGCGAATTTATAGGCGGGGGGCAGGGGGGATGTGGATCGGTGGCGTGGAGGGGCGAACGGGCTTTCAAACAAGTTTCGTTGTTGTTCCGGCGGGGCCGGGCGGCTTGGACGAGGGACAGACCGGGTGGACGAAAGAGAAAGGAAGGGAGGGAGAGAGAGAGAGAGAGAGAGATTTGGCCGCAGAAGCGAACCGCGCGCGACAATCACGGTCGCGCACAATCGCAATGCCCGCGTTCCGTCCCGGCGGGGGCGCGCAACAGCGCGTCCGCGGCGGCGACGGGAGCTCGGGCACGTTTTCCGCGTATAACGCTCCGGCGAGCAATTACAATTTTAAGCGGGCTCTCGGCCAGAAGATTGCCTCGGTTTAACTGCAACAATCGCTCTATTCCGCGCGATTTTGTTCCGCTGCTGGAGGGCGAGGAGGGGGCCGAACGCGTACGCGCACGCCTTCGTATGGGTTGGGCCGCCGCTGCACCTACGCACGCATACAGGGACGGCGGCGCGGATACGTAAGTTACGTATAGCCGAGGCTGCCGCGGGCTAACCGCATTTTCGGCCGAAGCCTCTGAAAGCATGTACATACATACTCTCTCTCTCTCTCTCTCTCTCTCTCTTTCTCTTCCAAGCCAATTGCGCCTCGTTTTGGAGATTCCCGCGCATAATTGCAGTGACTGCGTACATATATTCGATAGACGTTCAGTCCCTTCCCCTCCAGACGTTTTACGAAACAATTATGCCGAATTTTACTTCTAATGAGCTTCTGTCGGAGGCAGAACTTCTATGCCGCATGAACGATTATTGCGAGGCAATTTCTGCTCGAATTACTCGATCCTCTTATTTATTACCTTTTAGATGTCCGATCCGTTCTATTTTAATCCAAATTCATTTAATCAGATATTATTTTAAAATCTACAAATTAATTATTATTAAGTTTATTTAAGCCGGGGATTAAGAGTATATTAGAAAAAATAAATTTATCAATTTTTTGCAAAGCCAAAATCAATTTTACTCGAATGGTTTTTTTAATATAGTAGTTATTAAGGGATCAAGAAATAAACATTTTTTCTGCATTCTACATGAAATGATTTTTTTTTTTTTAATAAAGAACTGCTATATAGATATTTCAGATGATTTACGAAAAAATTGAACCGTTAAAAGTTTCAGCGTTGATTTTCAACGAAAATTCGTTACTTTCTTGAGATACCCGAGATTATAAGAGAAGATCGAAGGTGTAGAGGGAGAGAGAAGGAGGGGTGAGAAAGTGAGTGAGAGGGAGGATCGATGAGGTATAATCTTGGAAGGTTAAGGGTCGGTGTTAAATTTGTGAGGCAGAAGGACTCCGAGATTCCTGGCTCGAAAGGGTGCACTTTCATGCGGCAATTCTGTTAGAGCGCGGCGAGGACGTGCTCGGCAGGGGCTATAGTATAGTCCGAGCAAAGAAAACGGGGGTCGAGAGTCGTGCAAGAACACTGGCGGAAGAAGGATAGAAGAAGACATGGATAGAGAGAGAGAGAGAGAGAGTGAGAGAGAAAAAGGGAGAGAGAAGAAGCGACTGGGCAAAAGAGAGTGGAAGGCCGGGGGAAGGGGTTGAGAGCCGCGCAGTAAAATTCGCCGGTTATCTCGCATTCGTGCCCGAGGCTCGATGCCTCGCCGGTGTGCACTCCGGCCGCGGCACGTCGGGTGAGTGGAGAGGGGCGAGGAAGGGGGTTGGAGGGAGGGGGGAGGGGGGAGGGGGGAGTAGCTCGAAACGAGCATCCGGGGATTCGGGAGAACGGCTTTCGTAAATCAAGAATATCTGCGTAGTAGCGGCGCGGCCCCTCCCCGCGGTCCTTAGTTCGCCCGCAAACGCGCTCGAGGTGTAAAAGAAAAAAAAGAAAAAGCAGAAAAAAAAGAGGAACAGCGCGCACGGCCACCCCGCGTCCCCACGAGGGCCGCGCGAGTTTTTCCAGCTCCACGGAACGTCGACTCCGCTAACTTTTTATTTGCGCGCCGCTGCCCTTACAACGTACGCGCGCCTGCGCAATCGATTCGCGCGCTCTCCGCTCCGCTACGTGCCCTACGGCGCGCGGCCCTCGGTCCAAGTTTTATACGTATGTATGTACATACATACATACATACATACATGCATATTTATATCTATATATACGTATATACACGTATATGCATGTATATACCGGTAGGGCCGGGGCGACGCGCCGCCACGACCGCGCTCTCGAATTTCTCGAACTTTTAATTGTTGGGCCAACTTTTCCTACGCAAACAGCTATATTATTGAAGTGGGGCTCGTAATTCTTTTGAATAATAACATGCCGCTCGTAGAGGAAACGTTCCCCGATGTGGATGAATATATAGTTTTTAAAAATTTTCTTCATTACAAATAAGTATTGCGGACTTATATTTCAAATGGAAAGAGACTATGTATAAATTCTATATTCAATTCTACTGCTTTTTAATGATGCATGATTTGAGACATTAATATGAATGAAGAATAACTGCAAAGCATATTTATTTATTGTTTACGGAAAACTAATTTAGTAAAGAAGATTTTTTTTTAAGTTCAAAAATCATCATTTTCTAGCAGTTGAAAGGTGCTCAAAAATAAAAAGTCTTATTTAAAATGTCAATCGATATAACAATTATTTTCATTATGTCAAATGAACCTTAAAAACAAATAGAAATAAAATTTTTTAATTATGAAAGGCTTGGCCAGACTGTAAATGAACACCCATAGTTTTTAAGCAGCGTGAACTCATAGCTAAAATTTTGAAAAGAAACATTTTGATATTTCAAGTGGTGGGTAAAAGGATACAATTTTTTTAAATGAGTTTTCATTATCTCCCCCTAGCCAAATTGCTATTCATTCATATTACCATTAAAAATGAAAAAAATCGTTCTTTTTAGCGACTTTGGAAAAAAAAACTCAAAAATATGCTTATCCTAATTTTTTCCAAAAAGTAATCTGATATTAAATACATATTTTTTCGTCTTTTTCATATCTCTCTGTGAACTGTGAATAAACAGGTTATTTTAACGATCATTCACAAATTTGGTTTTTCCCATATTATCCGACATTTTAATTTTACAAAATTCAACGAAGCGGAAAACTTTTTAATTAGCACGCGCTTTTAATATTTATCAATATTTCGTCGGAAATTCCTTCGTTTCCCGTACGAATTTTGATGTAATTTTTTTGCTCCTCGTTTGGTCAACATATTACCACGATTGATAACGAAACGCGCGAGCAATGTAACGAGTAATAACGTCAAAAATAAATATCCTCCCTCGCCCCTCCGCCCCGAATCCAGAGCGCGCGAACCCATCATTATAACCGAGCTCTCTGGAAGTCGCGTGTAATTGCGATAATTGTCGAGCGCGTCATTCGGATCGACGCGCCGGTGTCGCTTCTCCGCCCCGAGTGCGCGGGTATACGCGCACGAGCTTATTGAATACGCGCGCAAGACCAGCCGAGAGGAGGGCCATCAGCGATCCCCCCTCCGCCCCCAAAATGGCACTCGCGCGCACGCAGCGGGGACAGAGGACGGAGCTAACGTTCGGAAGCGCGGCGGGTCATGGGAGGAGGGGGAAGGATAGTGGCATACGTTAGAGGAGAATGCGATCTCCCGCGGTCCGGCCGCAAATATAAAGCTAATCGGGTGGAGGGGGGGGCTCGCTGAGTTCGAGGATTCGGAATTATATACCCGGAAGGATTTGGAAGTCTCTTCGGGTCGGTGGGATATACGAGCGGGGGGCGCCTATTACGCGGCAGTTTCGCTCTTCGAAATTCTTGCCGGGCCCTAGATTTCTCTCTCTCACTATCTCTCTCTCTCTCTCTTTCTCCTTGGTCTCTCCTCCTCCGCCTCACTCCTTAACCCGAATATATCCTATTCTACAGCGATTTCAATCGCATTGTAATGCATCTTCTCAGGGATGAATATTCCCTTAAATTGGAGGCTGTACTCACGCGCTATCTCCTCTAGTCGTATATAGGTGTTGTATATATATATATATATATATATATATATATATATATATATATAGCTTCGATCGGAACGTCTGCCGCGCGCCTGGCGCTGTTTGCCAAACCCTCGGCATTATACATTAAGCCCGCGCAATCGAGATAATTAGCCGGGCTTATCGGTAAAAATTGGATTTCCACTGCACATACACAGACATACAGTATATACAATACACACACAGTCCATGCAGTACAGGCGAGCGCGGCAATAATTAATCTCTCGATGGGCAATCATCCGAATTTGGCGGATGGCGGCGCGTGCCGCGCATTAGAGATCGCGCATCAAATCGCTAATTGGATAATGCCGCCTTTTGCACTCGAAAAGCTTCGAGAGCGCCGCAGCGCCGCCTGAGCGTCGGATATCGCATTATTATAGCCATAATTATCGGGGGGGAATGAAACTTCTCGGGCTCTGTGTTTTTCTCCGAGTCCCGCGGATCGGCGTCACTCGAGATATCGATAGATTGCCGCGCCCGCAAATACGTAATACACCTCCGCAATGCGGAAGCTTTCGGAAGCCGGGCGAACTCGTCGAAAGACTGCGCATTGTGCGTTCTTCGTTAGTAACGACCTCTCGTCAATACGCGTCGGTTTTTTTTTATAGACAGCGACAGGAAAAGAATCGCGGTGCCTTCCTCCGCCATTCCGTAATTGCGTATTTAGTTTGAACGATCTGTATATATATATATATATATATATATATATATATATATATATACATTCTCTACGTTTCATTATAGATCTTTATGAATTTTCATTATAACAGTTGCCTCCCCCACCTCTAGGCCGGAAGCTTTACGAACATTCCGCCTGCTCGTTTCGCCAGAACAATATCTTCGTCCCCCCCCCGGCCCCCTCCTCCTTCTCCGTCTCATCCTCCTCCTTCACGACGGGATCTCTACGCTTTGCCGCGATAATGAGGCCGGGGCGAGACCAAGTGGTACCCACTATACCGAAGAGAGCGGATAGGATGTGACAGGGCAAAATGGAGATAGCGGCGCGAAGGTGGCGGATTTAATTCCCCCCCGCTCCTCCCCCCTGCTATTCCGCCCCTCCCCTCAAGGTTCTGCGCGCTCTTTCAATCGGCCACTGCCGGCGCTCCTTCAAACCCGTCTCGGCTCCTCGTCGACGTCTTTTCCTTCTTTCTTCGTCTCCCCCCGCCCCGCCTCTTTTCATCGTATTTCTTCGCACCTTTCCGCGCGCGGCAACGCTCGCCTCGGTCTCGTTCTCTCGAATTTATACGGAGAAGGCCCGCCCGGGTCACGGCGCGCCGGCTACCGACTCTTAAGACCGAGGAAGCGCTTTTCCGTCCCGTCGGTCTCTAATAAATTGGAAGGAGGGGGCGGGGGTGGGTCGAGGAGGGGAGCCGCTGCGAGGCGGTCCTCGAGTCGCAGAGGCCGCGTTGAAACTGTTGCCATTGCCTTGCACTTATCCATGCAGCCGCCGCTGCAGCCTGGGGCGATTTTGCAGAGAGAACGCCCTCCCCCTCCGTCCGGCGACCCCACTTCTTCGCGAGCTTCTCGAAACTATATATATATATATATATATATATATATATATATATATATATATATATATACGTATAAATGTGTATAGAAGTTTGAATTTTTTGCCCTTTGTTTCCAACGCTCCTCCTCCCTTCTTTCTTTCGCTCTTCCCTTCTACCCTGTCCTCGTTCACGTTTGTCTCTTTATTTTTTATCCCCCTTTCCCCACCCTTCACCCTCTCCGCTGCACCCTATTCTTTTCGCTTTTTGCTGAGAATCGGAGAATTGAATCTTACAATGAGCCTTAAGCTGAAATTGCTCGATATCCCTGTAAATTTATACTTTCAATTGAAAAATAATCCGTATTGATTTATTTCAATGAAACTTCACTGCGTATATCAGAATGTCGTGGGGGAAAGAAAAGTTAAATTGCAATTAACGAGCGTAGTGTATCCGTTTAAGGTAATTAAATATGAATAAAAAATACAATATGATTTTATCTATATTAATAAGCTGAAACTATTTTGCATGAAGCATTAAAAGTTTAACTATGCTTTAATACTGCTTAATTTAATATAGTCTAATACACAATTAATTTTATACTGATGTCGATCGCTATAAAATACTGATACGCATTCTTTTAGAAGACGTTTTATAATAACTGAGAGTTAGCAGTATATTTGCTATATAATGAATAATTCTTAATACTAGCCTTATCATAATAAATCATATGAATAAAGAAAAGAAGGTCAAGGATACATTTATGGGAATAGTAAAATGGAACAAATATTTATTTAAACTATATATAAATATTATTTGAATCAGATAAATATTAATTTGATCTAACACTTTCAATAAATTTTTGCTATAAAGTGATATGCCAGAATAATAATGAATTTCAGAAGAATTATTCGCATTGTTAAATGGTATAAGTATTATGTATATGAAAGTATATGTATATAAGTAGAATATATTGATGTAATATTATGCAGTATTATGTATTGAAAACAATGTAACTATCGAAAATAATTTCATATCAGGTAATACAATATGTATTATTGTTGAAAATAATCTGTATTATTAGTATATCATATGCGAACATCAGCATATGCTTGAATATTTCATTACAAATACTTTAGTTGAATAGAGATAGTTATATGTATTTATTTGTCGTTTTCGAATCGAGAATTAATATTCAACTTCCTGTTACTCGATTTGTAAAACTAAATATCTCAGTTTTATGTCGGTCGCGTGTAAAAGATGATAATTTGTTCTTACGCAACTAACATACGAACGAATAATAGCAACGATGAAAATTTTTTATATTCAAAAAAATAAAGAAACGATATACCCGTGTTTGTCGAATACAGGATTAAAGCAGAACTCATTTTGATTTATGTAGAATAAAGCAGTATGCGTAATCCAAGTGAGCTCGTGCATAATGCAAAAGGGATCGAATATTAATGAAGACTATGCAAATACTGCAAGTTTTGTTAAAAAAAAATCATATTATTATACTTCGACTAACCGAGTTTCGACAAGCCATGCGCTCTCCTTTTATGCAAACCGCAATTTGTCGTAAAGCCATATGCTCGTACAAAGATTCTTTCGTCCGCGCTCCCTCCGTGGAATACAGGAGAAGTTTTCTTCTTTTTAGCGAGCGATGACGGAGTAGAGTCACAGTCCCATCCAAAAAAGACACACATACACACGCACACTCGAACCCTGGAAATAACAGGGCTTGCCCATATAAGGTCGACCGCTCAGGAGAAACTCCGTAACTGACCGATGAAGTTTCTTCGGCGTCGGTGTTGTGCGACGGTTTTTCCTGTGCGGCCTATTTCATGGTGTCGCTCGATACGTTAAGAAAGACAAATAAAAAGAGAGAGAGAGAGAGAGAGGGCGAGGAGGGGAGAGACGAGGCCTTCAAAAGAAGCCGACGCCAAAGAAAAGTCTAAAGAAGCTCGAGAGTATAGCGGGCTCGTAGTGGGACTAGAGCGAGTTCGGTGGTCTTTCCGTACTCTTATCGGACATGGGCGCACAAGCGCAACCTGACACGTGCCCCTCCACTCTCTCTCTCTCTCTCTCTCTCTCTCTCTCACACTCTTTCTCTCTCCCTCATATACTAGCCTGAAATCTCGAAAGTGCACGGGAGCCCTTTTATCGGTAAACTTGCGCGGCGGGAGGCTCTGAATGCATTGTCGCGAGCGCGCGAGCCAACTCGCTCCGAAAATTTCGCTCCCCGCAGCTCTCCGCTTTCCTCGCGCGCAGCCGTACACGGCGGACGGAGGCCGAGGGGTATGAAAGACAACAGGCGCGTTCGACGCCAGTCCGGCAAACGAGGAAACTTTTGCTCGGCTTCTCGCCGCCCGATTCACTCACTTTTCCAGGCGCTTTTCACTCTGCCCCAGCGTGCCGACTCGAAGTTTCGCTTATTGCGCTGCCACGTCACCTCGCCCCTGCCCCGCCCGCCCCTATATATACGTACGTACGAGACCAGTTCTGTTTCTGGCTTCTTTTGATTTCATTCATATACGTTTGCTCGTTTTTCAAAACAAACCCACGGCGCTGGATGCTCAATAACCGCCCTTTCCGGCAGACGCACGAAGCTTCCGATAACGATCCCAGCCTATGTCGTTTTCAAAATTCAATTTTTCAATGACCGAGCCTGGGAGACGTGGTGGGGGGTGGGAGCATAAATCGAAGATTCGGCTGGACCGCGCGGGCAGAGCTGCCGACATTTATACGCCGGTGGGGTACGATAAGGCCGGAACGATGGAGCTCGAGCGCAGGACGATTTCTTATCGGGCCGTTCCGGCTCTTTCCGTTGGCACGCCAATATCCATTGTGCGACAATATCCACACACGTACGTCGATACAAACACGCCTTTGAACCTCTCTCTCTCTCTCTTCGACGGCTTTTCGCAGTCTGGCAACCGCGCGGACAGATAAGGCGTACGCTCTCGCGGAGCGAGATGGAGGAGGCAGGGGGCTGACCGACGAACGAAGAGGGCGGTCGAGAGCTCGGGAGGCGCCGGGGAATTGGCCCCGCAGTTGCGATCGGGATTCCAGCGCTAGTTAACACGTCGTACGCGCTGCTTCGGATGGGCCGGGGAGGCCGACGGTGGGTGGCGATAATTCCCGCGGACCGAGGAATTCGGAACGCGCGGGGCGCGGAAGACGGGCGGCCACTTTGGCGCGGGCCCGCGTTCGGCTGTACGTAGGCACGCGTGCGCGAGAACGCGTCGCTCCTGCTCTCCGGCAGATGCGTGCCTGCAGCGCTTCGGCTCGGCTTCGCGGACTAATCGCACGCCCCTCCGATCAATTGCACGCGCGCGTCTCTCAGTCGGCGTTTCTTTTCCTCTATATTTACATTATCGCAGAACGTATTACGGAGCGATGAATTTTACGACTTGCTGTCGAAAGGTAAGCGGGCCTCTCTAATCGTTATTAATTCCGATTGGTATTGCAGCTTGTTTGCGCGCGCGTCTCCTCGATGATACTCCAGATACTGATAAATGCGTTGTCAAGGAAAATATCGAGCTGTCCGCGCGACAATTAATCTCAACTGGGGCGGAAATATATTGCCATTTATATTTGTTTCTAACGGTCCAGCGTTTCGTTTTTAAATCGTATCGAAACGCCATTCATATATTTCAATAAATATTAAATTAATTTTGATGCGTTCGTATAGTGTTATACGCGTGAAAATAAAAGAAAATGTTTCAAAGTCTATATAAAAGTTGATAAGTTGACTTCAAGTTAAATTTTATTTGAAAATGTGTAGCCTTCATGTTTGGGAGAACATTATTATTATTATACGGTTATGATTGATATTTCAAAAGAGGTCGAAACATTTTCAGATTTATACCATTCACTAGTCAAAGGCAATTTTATTCATAAATGCGATTGACAGAGTGTATGTCTACCATTTCTTTTTCTATTTTTGTATTAATTACAAGTTTTAGTGTCTGTAAAATAATGTCAAACTAAATTTCACAAAAATGTTTGAGCAAAAATAATTTATCTTAATCGACTCTACTTTAAGTGTATTAAAAAATAACTTTAATATTTTAACTTTAATAAAAAATGACTATAATTTTAAGTATTTGATAGAATAATTTGACAAATTTGAATTAGAAAACTTCATAAGTAAAGTTACAACACAAACGATGAAAACATCTGGACGATACTCAGAATGTGGGGTGGGTTTTTCAAACTATAAAAGAAGTTATTTCTTGTACTTATTTCAAATCGCAATCGAGGAGAAAAAGTAGTTTCTGAAAAAGATGGATAAATATATGGACAAAAAAGGTTGGAGTTGAAAAAATCTTTGTCTATTCAGAGTGAGATAGTAGAACAAAAAATAAAAACTAACTGTAGAAAGATGATGGCTTAACGAAAACTTTGTTCAACAAATGTTGGGCCCTTGTCGATACAAAAAAAGTTTGATCCTACGGCTGTTGCTACATTTACACAATAAACATAGATAATAAGATTTTTTATCAAAAGTGACTACTAGTTTTCTTTGTAAAACCCTGAATTTATCGTTCATCGAGATTTTACCGACTTTCAACATTGCTAAAAAAACTTTTTAAGTGATATTGAATTTATAAAAAAAATTTTATACTCTAATATTTGCATTTAGCAAACCCTCACTGATCCGTTAGATCTCGTGGACTACGGACCAAGAAGCTTTTCGCGGACGCGAGCTGGGTATACACTGCTCGTTTCGTATACCGTTCACACACACACACACACACACACACACACACACACACACACACACACACACACACACACACACACACAGATATATATATATATATATATATACATATATATATATCGCGTTTATTGTTCTAAGCACGCAGCTCTCACGTTGCGCGGTACAGCACGTGCGGTGTGCCCGCGCCCCCGGCCGACCAAAGAGACTGTATATCCCTTTATACATGGACTGCTATCCTCGCAGCATTTTGGCATACGTTCAAGCGGAACGAGCGTTTACAGGGCGCTGGAGCCGATAGAGTCGAAACAGAGCCTCGTACGCGCGCGCACAACGTTGCAGGAGGCGAGGCGTTAGCGCTACGCGGGCCCCAGGGAGTAGAAACGGGGTTTTCACACGTGGGAGGTGGGGGTGGGGGGGGGGCGAGGACGGTCTGGCAGGGAGCCCGAAAGCCCGGCGCCGCGCCGCGCCGCGCCGTCGCTTGTACCTCGGAAGCGGGCGACAGAGGGATCGTGCCGGAATCCCCGCGTCCCGCGGCCGGAGCGAGCGTAGAAAATAGTCTCCGGACCAATGACCCACCCACCCACGCCGTGGCCGGTGTATGAAGCTCGTTCGATTAAAGGCCGGGCGAGGAGGGACACACGGCCGCGACACTGCTACTCGGCTTCCTCCTCGTCCGAGTCGATTTCGTCCTTCTCTCGGGCTGCCTTCGATTTTTCTCCGTGACCCGGGGCGGGGGGGGTGGGGGTTGTACCGGGGGCGGAGAACTGATATCTCTCTCGGGACGGCGCGGGCGATATTTATTGGTCGAATCTTCGGCAAGATAATACTGTCGGAATTACAGGTCGATATGACACAGATTTAATGTCTGGGTTTTTTCTCCCCCTCCCCTCCATCGTTTCGCTAATTAATGTTGTTCGTATTGTTTTTTGGGCATTAGCAGCGACTTGGCACGTACTTAAAGTTTCAGAAATCCATTACGAGAACTTTGCGATCTCGTTGGAAAAACATGTCTGTGAAGAATTGTACAAAAGGTTTTTCACGCTGCCGATAAATCCACAGATAGATGAAAAATCTCGTGTACGGTATTTTGAAAACTCTATTTTAATTGTATTAATATTATTTTAATCGAATAAGCATTCAACAATGTTGTTTTTCGGATTTGGAGGCGTTAATCATTATTATAATAGACGTTTGTTTCAAATATAAGCGCTTATTAGCTGATCTGGTACTAATAGTAAAAAGAAAATTCCAAACCGACTTAAGTTTAATCGACTTGGCAAGCGAGCCATTCTTGTAACAAAGGAGTAAAATACGATTAAATCAATTCCAATTAAATCCAACCGTCCTCCTCCATTACGTATATATATATATATATATATATATATATATATATATATGATTTTAAATTTGCGCTGCGGTGTTGCTCAAAAAAGTCAAATCGGGAGGTGAATGTGTGCGGGCAAGCAAGCCGAGTGGAGAAATAATGAAAAAGAAATCGATAAAGTTCGAGAGAGAAAGGTATAGAGAGAGAGAGAGGGAGAGCATGCGAAAGTTACGCCTCGGCCGTTCCCAGCGTGCCTGCGCCCTCTCCGCGAGTCTTTCGACGTAATCGCGAATGATTAAGAAGTTGAAAAGTTCGGCAAAGTCCTTTTTGGATTAAGGAGGCGGGTACGCCATCGCTCTTTTCCATCGACTTCTTCCTCGTGTATATATATATATATATATATATATATATATATATATATATATATATATATATATACGAGAAAGGCGCGATCGCGAAACGACTCTCGGCGCACTCAGCGCCCCGGCGCGAAGCTTCGATGGCTAAAAGGCCGCGCGCGCCGCCCGACGAAACCGCGGCGGGGTCCCCTCGCTCTCGGCCTCCCCGGCCAAAGACCGATCCGGCGCGATCGTAATGCGCGTCTCCCTGCCGCGGGCTTGTCGGGCGGGGGTGTGGGGGGGTAGGTCGGCGCTTAAGCCAGAAGCGGCCCCGAGCACGCCCACTTAATGCAGCCACTCTCTCACCCCCCCCCCCCACCCTCCGCGCCCTTCTCCCGCAGCGCGAGGGCCTTTCCACCCGTCGAGCTATCCGCGCAACTTTCCACTTTAACTAGCAACAATTCGTAGGCAAACAATTATGCCTCGGCTCGCTAAACTTTTGCGGTGCGGGCCGGATTCGCCCAGGCTCCGGATGCCCGCCTAGCAGCTGAGCCCCCTCCATCCCCCACCTACTCCTCTGCTCATGCCACTCGGTCGCGCTGATGGCTTGCGCGACGGGTTAGTTAATGCCGCCCGCACACACGCCCTGTCTTTACGCCGTGCTGGAGCCTCGGTCTCCGCCTCCTCCGGCTCCCCCGCCGGTCCGTTCCACCCTCGCCCGCGCTCCCGTGCGATGCCGTTTTGGGTAAATTGCGCCTGAGTCGTTGGCCCGCGCGCCGAGATGAGACTCTTTTGAGGACCTCAACGAACCGGAACGCCCATATACAGCTTCTGTGACTCTCCTCTCTCTCTCTCTCTCTCTCTCTCTCTCTCATCTTCGTGACTTCCCTCTTTGTAGCGGTGACTCCGGCAGCAGGTGGGAAAGTTCTTCGAGTTTTTCCCCTGCTCGCGTTATACGTATGTCGCCCTCCCAGCGCGGAACTATTGCGGAATTCAGTCCCCCCCCCCTGTGGGGCAATTAAAGCAGTGATGTAATTGTAGGGAGAAACTTTTCATAGAAGCATACCGCTGTAGCTGGGCTGTCGCGATGCGCGCTCTCCAAGACCGAAAATGGTGGAGGGCAAGGGGGATTTCTTTGCCAAGTAACGATCACGACAGTTTGAAACTGAATCGCGCCGTTGAATTTTCCCTCGATAAAATATCGTCGACAAATGTTAAACAATAAGGGGCTACGTAGGACTATTATTAATCGAAGATCGAGTATACATATATGTATGCGCGTGTGTACAAATGTATGTATGGTCCTTGCTCGGAAACGCGCGAATAGTAATTTACGACAAATCGATTCGGAGATCTTTACTGGTATAGCCTCGAATATATAAGTTAAATGTCGCGCAAGCCACCGGGGGGGGGGGGTGAACGCAAAAAAGCTCCATCGCTTCTCGCGCTGCTGCTCTCCCTTCCTTCTTCTTCCCTTTTGGCTTGTATATAGGTACGCGTATTCTTTCTCCCCCTTCCTTTCTGCTGCGCTTTAAATTCTTTCAGAGCGGGTTAACGCTGGCAAAGTCCCAGTAAATAGCCGACCGACAGCTGCCCGCTCCCTGACCCCTCCTCTTGTCCTCCGGGCTTATCTACATTCCGAGCTGATAACACACAATCGATTCTGGGCAAGATGCAGCCCGAGAGGCAAAGGCAGAGAGAGAGAGAGAGAGAGAGAGAGAGAGAGAGAGAGGGAGAGCACACGCAGAGTCTTGGTATATAGTATGCATCTGCGTCTGAGATGGTAAGAGAGGTGAATAAGGGTTGTTGAGCGAGAGGGGGAGAGAAGACTTCCACTCGCATTTAAGGAAAGGGCCAAAGTGAAGAATAATGGCTTACGAGTAATTCGGGGAAAGAGCTTTTATGAAAAACTGAAGAAATATGAAAAAAAATATGGGAAAATTTACATCCGGATATTAAGAGCGAGCGACTAGTTGTAAAATATCGATCGATAATCGCATAAAACGGTTTTAGTCAGATTATGCCGAAGTAATTTATGGAGAAGACAGGGGGCCAGGCAAATATTTTTAATGTATAAAAAAAGAAGAATAAAACTTTATTTTACAAGATACGTATTTTTCCTCTTTATAATTGCATCTTGAAAACGAGCGCGTTTAAATATTCATTTTATCGTTTTGCCCGTCAATATAACAATGCTAATCAACCTTTTTTTTTGTAACATTTAAGCTTTTGTCGTTGGACGAAGTTTCTCATTGGACAAACTGGCAATTCGCTCGATATTATTTCACCCGAATAGACGCCTGAAATTTCCCTTTTTTTTTTTTTTTTTTTAATACTACGCATTTCCACCGTCGGACAATCCCGTGTTTTCCAAATGCTACACTGTCACAATTGACCGATTACGTATTTACTAGCGCTTAAATCAGAATAATCTCCGAAATGCGCATTGCTCGCGTCGGGGGAAAATATTGATGAATTTTTTACGAAACAATCGCACAGCAATGATTTTTATCAATTAATTATGCTTATACTATATTTATAATTGTTTATTTCATATAAATTGCCGAAATATAAAATATACTCTATTTTTCGGAATTAACGAAATCAATATTACTCGCTCCACAACTTTATCGGGATATTAATATCATCTAGAGTTTTTTTTTCTTCTTGTGGTATAAGTAACGCTGCGATTATATACTTTATGAGTTATGAACTTTCGCCCTTTCGTATATATATATATATAATATAAAACTAGTTAGGCCGCGGCAAAGGAGCAAAGCATAAATCCCGGCCTCTTTTCAGATAAGATTGTTTAAGTTAATTTAAAATCGTTTCCTATGATTTATCGTCCGAGGAAATTCCATGCGTCGTGAAATAAAAAAAAAATGAAAGAGAGCAACAGAGTAAGAATACCCTTCATTTTATATCAGAACGCGGTCATTATATTTTGCCGTATATATGGAAAATACACACGAGTCGCGCATCAGAAACGCGCACGTGAATTCTGTGCAGGATATTTGCGAACTTTTGCAAATTCAGACAAAGGTAAACACGGAGCGGAGAGGATGGAGAGGACGTGCGCGTCTCTTGTACAGCGGAGATTCATGATTCGATCTGCGCTTCCACGGCGCGGCGAGCGGGGGCGGCGCGGCGCTGCGGGACTGCCGGCGCTCGCTGTCAGTTTCCCTACACTCGCCCGCCCCTTTTCCCATCCCTATTCGCGACCTCGTGTATAAACACACGCGCGCACCCCGACAGACATCGATCGCACGGTAATTTCCTAGCAATAGTCGATTTATCGCGAGTGGAGATCTTCGCATTGGTATCCGGGGCCTCCAGCGCGCGAGCCTGCACAGCGTAATCGCCGCGAATAATAGATGGAAGCTCGAGCGCGTAACGGCGCCCTCGACGGCCGGCCGAGCAGACGTCTTATTAAGCCGACGATGATTGGCTTATTTCTGGGACTCCGTATACGGGGGATTAAAGCGAATGTTATCAGGGCTATTTTTCGGCATTAACCGAAACACGGGGATTTACGGCTTTCTATACGGTCGGAAGCTAGTGCTTTTTTCCCTCAGTCTCATTGATAAGGGTTTAGAGGTTGCGCGAGATCAATCATATTTCACGGAACTCTACTTTGAATTACAGGAGAGCTTACTAAAGTGTATATACACACACACACACACACACACACACACACACACACACAATAGCCAACTTTACGCCAGTTTTGCATTATCAGCTAACATTACGAGAGAGTGTAAAGAATTATGTCCGTTATTATCGTTATCTTTTCTCATAATGAAATTCTTTGCTTAATTACTGCAATTTGATATTATATAAAGTGGATAATGCTTATATATATATATTGCAATATATTGCATGGATGCAATTAGTAAGAGCGCGGGAAAACGACTCGAAATGAGCATTCCACGTGATATATACGGTGCAAATTAACACAATATATATATATATATATATATATATATATATATATATATATATATATAAATACATAGGTGTGCGTGTGTTTACAGTACATACGTATCAAACTGCGCAGCACAAGCACGAAGCACGCGAGAATAAGAGCGAACGGGTGGCGGGAGGCGGAGTGGACGATGAAGGAACGGCCGTCAGTGGTCAGCGACAACTCCGTTTCCATTTGTTATTATTACGGCATAACATATGTAGGAAACAGCGTCGGCCGGAGGTGCTGGGCGGCGAGTATCGGCTTTCCGTATAAATCCGCACCGATTCTCGGGGCGGTGGCGATGGCGCCGCCAGTGGCCGGGGTCGGAGGGGCTTCGGCCGACCCCTCGTCACCCCTCCGCCCGAGCGAGGCAAAATACGTCGATCCCCGGCTCGGGGGGGGGGGGGGGCGAGTGGCAACGGTGTAATTCCAGGGATGATGGATCGGATCTCCGCTAATTTCCAGGATGCACTCCAGCAATTTCGCTCACCTGCCGCGCTGGAAGGGGTCGGCGTTGGGGAGGGGGCGGCGGGCGGGGCGCATCCTCGGCCGCTCGCGCGCGTTCGCCTTCGCTCCTGCTAAGCACACAGCGGCCCGTCGAATTCCTCGGCTCGGATCGCCGGCCCGTGTCCGTGGGTATCGTTATACGGAGATGCGGCTCCGGATCGTATGGGAGCCCTTTTCGCGAGTCTCGAGCGGTAGATGGGGTGGGGGGTGTGCTCGGGGCTCGGGGCTCGGCGGCCAGGGGGCCGGAGAACAGGAGCCCCGGCGCTCGGATCGATGGACTATGTGTGATGCGTGCCTCGGACTCTTATTTGCCGGAACGTTCGGCCACTCGCGCTGCACAGAATCCTCTTATCGAATTACACGCTTATAGGGTAGCGGCAACCGCGCGGCACCGTCTCGATTACCCAAAAGGGCCTCTCGTCGAGCCCTGCACACTCGCCCTGCCCCCTCGCCTACCCCTAATGCACGAGCTAAAAGTTTGAAGAGCGGCAGATGGACGGGAGGGAGGAGGAGGTGGAGGTGGAGGGCGAGGCCAAAAGTTACTTCCCCTCGCGCGGCCCTCGCCGAGTGGAATCATCCGAAAGCAAACATTATAAAGGGTCGGGATAAGAACCCGGTGTCCTATAGTCGCGCGCGGGCGCCGAGGTATCGATTGTTCGCCCGCTCGAGTAATGCATGTAGACGCGAGTGAGGGGGACGCTGAGAGACAGAGATAGACCGACACTCGCTGACGGGCGCACAGCCACCGCGACGAACAGGCGCAGAGTCCCTGGAAGTGGAAAAAGGGAGAGCTGACGCGAGCGCGCGTTCCCGTCGCAATTAACATTATATTCGTAATTGAAAGTATCGCGACGCAGCGACGTCGAGGGGCGCGCACACAATGCCAGCCGAGCTTATCGGCAGCCGATTGTTTCGCAACGTGCGGGATGGGTGGGGAGGGGGGAGACCTCGTGCTCTCTGCGACGACGATTTCGCGCGGGTTGATTGCGCCGCGCTCTTTCATATATACATATCTATGAATGTATGTATGTTCGATGCGTGAACGTCGGTATGTATGTATAGGATTCACGCGCGCACTTCGGCCGTTGGAGCGGAACTGCGAGTTCATTTACTCGTCGAAGCGAATAGCCTTCGTTGACGATCTTCACAGAACCCAGTTCTTTGCAAACCGCCCATCCTCCCTCCCCGGCCCCCACTCCACTCGAACTTTTTTACACTCCGCGCCCGCTGGGAAATTAATTTAACCCCCCGCCCGCCGGCCCGGATCCTTTGTACTCCGCCACGCTGCGCAATCGACGTTGTACTTTATCGCGCGTCCGCGAGCAGTTGCTGACTCGTCGGCCGAACAATGCTCGGGAGCTCGACCGGGAGGAAAGGGAGCAAGGACAAGGCGCGCCGGGCCGTGCGCGAAGGAGTCAACGAAGACGCGACGACGAAACCGCTCTGATTGCCTTCTTCCAACTGTATCGGATAAAATTTTTATCTCTTCGTTTCCATTGTCCCGGCGGCTAGGGATCCATGGCGTCGAGCTGTACGCCTAATTCCGACTGTTTTCTCAGGGCCCTTTTGTTTTATCCGCAAATTCTCGCTCACATACAGATGAGTCGCAAAATGTGCGAGGCATTTAGATAAAGGCAATTGTTACCATCTCTCTCTCTCTCTCTCTCTCTCTCTCTCTATCTCTCGAGAGCCGCGCTTATCAAGTCCGTCGCGCGAACGAATAATCGCCTTCTTTTCCCTTTCTTCACCCAGCGCCCCGTACGCTTAGACCCTATTATCGTACAATATGATCTTTTCCACTAGCTGGCCGCGACAAAATCTCGTGTGTTCGGGACCCCCCGCCCCTCCCATCCCCCTCCTGTGACTGATGAATAATTCATGCACGCGGTGGCGTGCGCGAAAACCGGCGCATTCGCGTGTCGACGAGTATAATATAGTGTAGCGCGTGGAGTAATTGGTCGCTGTGACTTAGACGAATGAGCATAAGAAATATGCGCCGTGAGAGGGGGGGGAGGAGCTGAGAGAAAGAAAGAGAGAGAGAGAGAGAGGGAGAGAAAGAGAGGCAGGGGGAATGAGAAAGATAGAAGGAACGAGCAGTCGGATAAGTAGAACGAATCGCGTGGACGCACAATTAGCGCAATCGCGCGCGTCGCTCGTGCATTTGCCCCGGGTGCTCGGCCGCGCTGCTCACTCGGTTATACGGCCACTCTGAATATTAAACGATAAAGTACAGGAGAGAAAAAGCGCGGGCACCGGGGGCCGTTCGGCCCTCGCCCGTTGTCCAATCTGCATCTCCTTTCCGACTTACTACCCGACGTCCCAGCCCGCGCCCGACCCTCATGCCGGGGCTTACGCGTGTGCACACGTCTACGTCCGGCGAATGTATACGCGCGTGTACATCGCCCGGAAAAAAGTCGAGAGCGAAGGAGGGGAGAAGCGGGCCGAGCGCGACCATTTCGAAGCAATGGTAAAAGCCTGAGTCGTGCTTTGTTTTCTTCTTTTTACTGCCCGAGTATTCCGAGCTGCTAATTTCAGCGTTGAAAGTTGTTGGTTATTGCGAGCGACTCGCTAATCATAACAATTTACGACGTCCATTGCCATTCGAATGAAGCAAAAAAAAAAAAAAAACACCTTCATATCGCTTCGTCAATGAGTTACTATATATATATTTTTTTCTTCATCGTAGGTTAGAATTAACGTAACTCTTTCAGCTAGATTAAGTCTTGACACTCTCGATTTATTTAAAAACCATTTTCAAATTAAACCTCAAGTTTACTCTGTGATTCGCGTTTTCGAGACTGCTCGAAATCAAATTTACTTGAGAAAAATAAGGCGTTCATTGGGATTCAAACTTGTTCAAGAGCAATCTTTTTACTTCGAAAAGGTAATTAAATTTACTATGGAAAAGAAAATTCGAATTTTCAGCTGAATTAAGGTAAATCTTTAACTTTTCATTCTTTAATTGTCAACGAAAACTTCTTAAAAGTTCGAAAATTTCCAAGTTTTGTTTTCGAAGTTTTAAAGATTCAATTTATGCGTCTGTCCAATTACGTTCAAATATTCGAAATTATATTGTTTTATACCTCTTCTTTTCATCAGTGAAATTCTTAAAACCGTATTACAATTGATACTCCATTAGCAATTGATACTATGCATGATATTATTTATCAAAACGAGCATTTGGTTTTGAGATAAAAGATACACGATTGAAATGAACATTTTGCGTGTGGAAGCAGTTTTTCGTGCTTTTGCGTTCGTGAGTCATTCAAATAATCAATGCAATTTATCTTGAATGTCTCTTTGACGTTTACATATAGTTTTTAATTAATTTTAGGTAAATAATATTTATGCAAACATTTTATACTTAATGGCATGAAATACAGTGTCATGGTTCAATGGCTTGCAAAAAGAGATTGAAAACTCGATAAGCGAGAAGCAAAATTACAAAAAAAAGTTATTGCATGAAACATAGGTTCCATAAAAGTACAGCATGTAATTCAATGTTGTTTATCACGCAATTGAGATTATAGATTCCTTCTTGTTCTCTTTGAGCTTATGATTAGTTCCCTGCACTTAAAAGTATGAATTTCTATCTTTTATAAAATATTATCAAACAAATATTGCTAGAAAATAAAACATGCTATAATAAACATTTTAAGAAAAAACAGAAAAATTATATCTTCTCCGGTTATATCAATCGAATTAAATAAATTCAGTAATTATTTCTCGCGGAAGCGCTTTTACAAAATGCTGAATAGACGAGAAAAGGCTCTTGTGGCCGTTTCAAGCTTGCGCCGCAAGTGCACGTAATACCTTATCGCGATCGCGAAGACTGAGATAGATACACAAGATAAAAGGGAAAAAGGGGGTTAGGCTGAGGCACGGATAAAATTTACGTCGTTTATAGTGAGGTGCGAAAGAAACGTAAGGGTAAGGTCGCCGCGTCGATCTTTAGTTCTTTTCTCTCCCCGACCCTAGTAACTCTCCCGCTTTTTTCTTTCCCTATTTTTCTCCTCCGCCTATGCCACCGACGGCCAGCCAACTGCGCCGCGCCATTCGCCTTTTTGCCGCGCGAACAAACGTAGAAGCGATAAGAGCCTTTTTTTTGCGCGAAAGATAGGGGGGCGGCGGTGGAAGGGTCGCTCGAAGAAGAAAAGACGGATTCCGGAAAGAAAAGATCGGGGCCGGCTGCGTGTAAAAAAATAAAATGTAATGTTACAGCCGGAGACGTAATGTTCTGTTGGCCCCGGAGGATTGCACGTGGCTATTGCACGCGGGGGCTTGCATTAATTTTTCGACGCTTCGGCGGAGAAAAGAGGAGCTGTATCAGAAAAGAAATTCGCTACAGGGCTGCGTCCATCCTTTTTTTATTAATAGCAAACAAAGAGCTTAAATAGCAGAGATAGAAAGAAGCGGAGAGGTACTGCGGGTAACGAATCGCGGTGAAGGTACAATCGAGCTCGCTGAAATTACTTGCAAAAATAGAAAAGAAAATCCAGAAGTAACATATACAAGGATCTATATAACAGAATCAAAAAATTGCCATGGTAATCTATTTTATATCTGCTCAGTACATAGAGAACAAAGCCGATTCCAATGCAGTTCCAGCTTCACGTACCATGCGAGCGTAACCGAAATCTGCGAAAATCCAGCGGTGGGCGTGGATCGAAAAATACGAGATGGCCACCGCCCTTGCCAGTGCCGGCAATCCTTCGGGTCAAATATCAGGCGAAAACGAAGAGAACCGAAGCCTCGAAGCTCCCCGTCGGTCGAACGATTCGGGCAGCGGCGTACGAGGCGAGAAATTAAAGTGAATTCGATTAGCCTTTTCTTCCCGCTTGCGCGCGTGACTGAACCTTCGCAAACCCTTTCGCGCTCCCGATGGATGTTCACATTGAAGGGCCAATTCCTCTTCGATTCTCCGTTGTTTACTCAAACGTCATATCCCCGTCTCGGAAATTTTTCATTACCGTGCTTCCGTCCAATGGTGATACGGTTTTTGTTCCTTTATACATCAGCCATTTTCGAATGGAAATCAGCACCGAATTTATATTGTTATGTTAAATAGAAGTGTCAAAACTTTGAATATCAATTGCTTATTTCACTCAGTAATTTAACTCTTGAAAAATATATTTGGTTATTTTTATTCATAAATACACTTTTAACATGAAACAATAATTTTATCAACATTTAAAATTATCAACATTTAAAATCATTAATGAAAATCCAGGTTTAAAATAATCAAGATCGTTGATTATAATAGATTGATATGCTATGGACGTATAAGATCGTGCGATACAGATTCTTTAACTATTCCAAACTATTAATAACTTGTTCGTTACGACGGTCGAACAGAGCAAATGTTGGAAAGTGGGAGAAATCATCAATTGGAAGCTTTTGAAGCCGGGCTTTCTTTCCCTTAGTCTGAGGGGGGGGGGGGTATGGCTCGATTTCAATTACAGGGACATTCCGATCGATCCCTCTGTCGTTTCCCCCTCCGCCTGTGTACACGTACCTTCGAGTTTACCCAACTTCTTTTAACGTTGCACCTCGCTAGCTCTTCAATCTATGTGCACATCTATAGCTATGTAACTCGTACACATACGTACTTGTACGTACTCTGTGTACGCGCCACTCGCGCGCGCGCGCACACATGTGCACAGACAACGGCCGAGAAATCGGGCGAAATGAGAGGTGCTATAGGATCTTTTTCCTTCTTTTTCATAAATCGCTGGAGCACACCGAGGTAGATAATGGCGGGGCCAGGAGGCCGGAGGGGCTCGGGGGTGCCAATGGGAGCCGAGGGCAATTTATAAAAGTTAGGAGCTTCTTACGGGCGCCTCTCCTCCCCCCCACCCTCGATAAAGTTAATAGCAGCCGAAATTTACCGAGCCAGGACGACTCGAAGAAGGCGAATTTCTAACGCTCTACCCGGGCGCAACGACGGACGAACCAGACGAATCGCGGTTTTCAGCTACCTACATAGCGCTCTATACTCCCCGCGTACTCCCCCACCCCATCCCACGGTCCTTCCACCTTTTCAATATAACACAGTCCCGCGCAAGTCTCCATTATTCGTATCATAAAAAGGGATTTTCCCGGCTCACTTGGCCGATATATTCCCTACTTAAAATCCATTTTCCCGGCTATAATGCCGGATCTTTTTCTCGCGCTTTTTCACTTTCTCGCCTGCTTGGAGAAATTGACTCATCGGGTAACGCGAGGAGCACGTAATTAAATCTATCAGACGTTGGGGGGGGGGCGGTGGCGGGAAAAGTGAATATTTATTCGCGCGAGAGCTTTTGTGCCACGAGAAATGTTCGTACTCCGAATGAAATATAGATTTATTATTATCGCCTCGCGCTATATAATTCCATTCAATAGGCTGCTCGTATTAACAAGGATTCGCTTTATCCTTCCAGATTTTTCGTATATAGATGATTTAATGGAATCGTAATACGAGATTCTAAAGTACGATAAGCTCGAGAAAAAATATCAATGGGCTAGATTTGCACGAGGACTAGGCACTTTTTACAAGATCAAATGCTTCCAATCCCATCGAAATCGTGGGATACGTATAGAATATATCTCGGGAGGCCGTAAAAAATTTGATTACGTAAGCGGTAAAACAAAAACGCGACAAATCTACTTCGCTGCTGCGAAATTAGCATTTCATTCCTAGGCAAATCCAAAGTGTCTGCAGGGAAGAGTTAGCGCGGGCAAGTCAGCCAGGGCGAGGCGGTCGTCGGCCCTCTAATCAAAGACGCCGCGCTAGTTTTCTTCCCGTGTGCTCCGCGCGTAAGAGCCATCTCGATTGCCTTGCGCGCGCTAATTCGAACGAAACCTCGCCGGCTGCCGCTGGCGCCGCTGAGTTTGCGGAGCGACGAAAGAACGGGCGAAAGAGAGCGGGGGAGAAGCGCGCGATGGTGTCGGATGGGCGGGGAGGGCGCGGGGGGTGGGGGGGTTGGGGGAGCGGTGTCAGGGAGAGGAAGAGGAATACCTAATTCCGAAATGAGTTCGGGTGTCCCGGCTGTTAGTGTTAATGAAGCTTCCGGAATGCGTGACAATTATTTTATTGGCTGCTCCCTGCCCTTCGGATGCAACGGGCGAGCCGGGGCGCAGGTCGAGGCGGAGGATCGCGTCGGCGCTTCCGGGCGAATTCCTGGCGCAATGTGAAAATGCCCCTATATAGCCTCCGCCTCTACAGATATAACGCAATGTATTTATGGACGCGCCAGCGCGCGCGCGCGCGCGTGCAAATATCTCCGGAGTTCTCCGCTCTTCCGTTACATTCCACTTCTCTCACTCGTGCTTTCTTCGACTCATTTTATCCATTTTATGCTATTCAGCTTATAGCAATATTGTCGTATAAAATCGTCGAGGTTTAAATTTCTTTTTAATTTGATATTTTCTCGCGGACCCTCTACTTGTTTGCATTAAAATTTAATTATATATTAATTCTGCTCTCGCAATATTTTTACTGAATCTCGGCAATGCCGTCACTTGGTGTGGAATCGTTAATCTACTAGAAGAGATTAATCAATATAATTATATATTTGTAATATTTAATTAAAAACTAATTTTACAAATGTTTAATAGATGTAAATGATATTTTTTCTAATTTTATGATCTTTCGATGAGCATACTAAATGCGAAATAAATTTTCCTATTCTATTTTATTTCAATCTGATGTTTTATTTCTTTCAGAAGACAGCACAAAGTTTTAAATGATATGGTTATTGAGAATTATTGAATTGACTGTTTATGTAGAGTTCAAGAATTCTGACATTACTTGTTGTAACATTCATTACATTTATATACGTATTTACTAATTTATGATAGATTGGTAGAAGATTTAAATTTTTAAGATTTAAGTTTAACATTTTGAGTATGGTAATAACTGCTTACTCTATAAATAATTACTTTTATTATGTAAATGACGTATTGAAATTATGAGATTGATTCATAAGTACTGACAACAATAAGTTTGACAGATAAATGTACAATTGTTTAAAATATTTTTGATAAAGAAGGAATAACCTGATAAATTGTAAAAGAAAAAGAAAATATTACATTATCTTAGAGGTACATGTCCAATATAAAAAAGCTATAAATACTACAGCATATGATAGTATATGAGTCTTAATCAATTTTAAAGAAATTTATTGAAATAATAAAATGGAAATAAAAGAAATATATTTTATCGATATCACTTGAAGAGAGTATAAAAACACAATGAAATACAAATATTTGAGTGGCTTTTGATACACCCATCAAATTTAAGCTAAAAGAACAGACTCATATCGATTCATAGAGTTAAAACAAAATTGGAGAGTGCCGAATAAATTATTACCAATGCTAAAGAATCTATAATCATATTTTAGATGTATCTGATTCTAATGATGATTTAAAAGTGTTAATTCAAAAAAATGTTGACCTTGAACGAATAGTAAAGATGAGTTTTCTAGTTTCTGTTAGGAAAGCAGAAAAGGGAGGGGGAAGTTCCTTTTCTCTTTTTTCGAGATACCTTGTAGAGTACATAATAAATGAGATTATTTATAGATAAGCTGCAAAATTTTGGTTTATAATATAATTTAGATAATAGATTTGGATTGGACAGGAAAATTATCGAAATTTGAAATCTGCGTCCCATGAAGGGGTATGAAAATAGTCGGCTTTCTGTAACACGCGATTCAAAAAGTTGTGCTTATAGTAACGATATTCTTTCTTTTGTTATTACTATTGTGTGCTCATAGCGACCTCTCCACATAACCATGTTGGCTATTTCTTCATTTTTTCAGCAGCTCGAACTTCTTTTATCGTCTCTTATATTTTTCGATAGTTTCACCCCTCGTCTACGTTAATCTCGATTTTCTTTTCGACGTTCTTCCATCCTCCTGGATTTTCCATTGTAATTGCGAGCCTCATCCACGGCTAAATAATCAGACTGCTGGAAAGCCACCGCTCAAATCTCCTCAAATTAGCTCCGATAACAGTCGTGCACTATCCTCTCAGCCAGTCATCTTCAAAACAATGAGGCATTATTCTCGAATCCATTTGCGTCCTCGATTGAGATGGCACGACGAGAGACCGAAATGCTTGTTTATTTCGAACTCGTTCGAGCCGAACCCCATACTCGCTTCGGCGAAACGTTCCTGTTCCTGGACCACTAATTCGAATTGAATTTCGCGTAACTAGTTTGCATTAGGGGCGCAAATCGTTTTTCCAGATTGGTTTTAACGGCTTTTTTTTTTACCGCTTTGCCAAAATTTCCAGCGATTATAAAAACAATCGACTTATCCGACAATTTTATGTGTTCTTAGCCGTGTCAACACGATTAAAAGTACCTTTATCTCTCTCCGAGATTGGCGAACGGTATCTACACATTGAATTTTCGACCCGCCACGATACCGTCCACCCGTGTATTGGATCCGTCAAATTTCCATACTAGTATCGAGCGCGCGTCGACCGAAATCAACGGCGAATCCACCACGAAGGTTGCGGCGAGTTAGTTTAACCGCGGGCCCCGCCCGGATTCGTCGGAGGCAGTCGGGTCGCGCGGCCAGCCGCGCTCAGGGATCTCTCGGTAAAGCGTCGCAGTTTCCCCGGAGCTCCCGGACGACCCGACCCTCCGCCTCCCTGCCGCGACGAGACCGAGGCGCGTGCACGGGGGCTCCGGCGACGATGTACCGCGAGATATATATGTACGCGGAGGACGTGACTCATAGGCGGGTAGCTCGCCCGGGGACTCGATCGGCCGCGTGTGCGCGACGCTGCCTGCCGCGCGGGCCGAAGGGAGGGGCAGGAGGACGAGTGGCATCGCGCGGGCGCCGATAAATCGCGAGACAATGCTCGGTGCGCGCGTCGTCTTTGTCTTCGCGGGGGCTTCTTTTTGTCTCGCTGAGCGCGTAGAGTCGGGAGGTGGGAGGTGCACAGGCGCTTCTGCGGAGGGGGCTCGTGTAGAGAGACGGAATTCATCGGCAGCTGTTTCGCTGAGCGCTATTATGTGGCTCTTTAGAATTGCCGTTGTAAAAGTACTCGTGGGCGCATTGTGTCGAGGGCCGGGGAATACATTGATAGAATCGGCTAGGAAAAATGAAGGTAATAATTGCAAGTAGAGAAATATTTTATTCGTACAGTTTTACAAGAAAAACGCGGTTTAACGAAAATTGCCATATTAATCAAGATAAAAGAGAGGCATTAAAAGATTGTCTTATGAAAATTAAAAGAACTAGGTATCAAATATTATTATTCTCGCACCAACACGTCACAAAAATTATACCGATTGAAATGTTAAAAAAAAACAGATGACTTCAATATATGTTTCTTCTATCATCATAGAGTTATGATAAATCCAGCTTTTTAATTAGGAAACCAGACTTTTTTTCACAGTAGTTGGTTTTTTAAATGCAAAGGCCATCGCTCCCCCCATGTAAAGGGAAGTATTTTTTAGTAGGACAAAAGAGGATCTCCCCCCCCCGCCCTGCTTTTACGTATAATTTATATTAATTTTCTCTTCTATACAAAGACTCGTGCTCGTTGGTTCTCTTTACTGTTTTGGAGGTATGCAATAAGAGAGCGCATACAATTTTACGACTCCGAGGACACAGCGACCGCAGGACAGCGTGCGCGCAACTATTTCATAATCGTGTATGCGTCCTTTGCTCTGCGGGAGGGGGTGGATGCGCCAAAAATAAATAGGAGAATGGCGCGCGCGCGTGCACGGTGCAATTTTAGGTCGGATTCTTTATTAAATAAAGACGCCCGGAGCGTGGGACAAATTGTATTTGAGAAAAATTCGAAGCTTCGCGGAGCTGGGGCTTCTTTGAATAATTCGTAGGCAGTGGGCTGCTCGGCAGGTGTCGAGCTGCGCGGGACATTTCGAACGTGCCGCGCGAGCTTAACATAGAGCCCCGCTTACCCTCGTCCGGTATCTCGCTCATCATCCTCACGCGAGCCGCACTTGCGCTTGGCGTCGAAAGCACAAAGCGCTGCGAATCGACGCGGGCATTAAGGGGGGGGGGCGAGGGATAGGAGAGAGCGAAAAGAACGATAGTGGAAAAACGTACTGAACGAGGGCTATCAAGTATCCCGTACGCTCTCGTTTTCGACAGTTTTTAGTCATCACTTGTTTGTAGGTATCATGCATGTTTTTCTGCTAATCTATTTAATTTGGTACTTCGGAGCCGTTCTATTCCGGCTACATTATAAATTTTAAATTTTCTTTTCGAAAATAACCTTTTTTGTCGTCGGTGCATTAAAGTATTTTAACGTGTTGTGAAAATAAACGTTTTATAAGACTACACAATCAATAAATAGTACGGCTTTCTATCAAGTAATTTCCATACGATATAAAATTTAACAAAATTGAATTTTTCAATTAAAAACAGACGCTATTACTTTTTATGTGAACGGTTGAAATGAAATATAATTGTTATACCTAATGTAGTCTGCCTAGTTGGGAACATTGCTGCATTAATTAGAGTAGTAAATACGTTTCGTATAATTAATTTATGGTACATGGTTAATCCTAAAATACTTAATAAAACGTCGTCATTTTTCCTTTAATTAATGGTATTATGCGGGGGAATCAAAGTGAGATCATCGGGAAAAAATTTCGAATAAAATTAATAAAATAAAATCTTAAAAATTCGCTTTATTAAAGAACCTTGCGTGTTACACAGCATTGGGGTATAAAACGTTGTTCGGCCAAGGAAATGTGCGTCAAATCAAATATAATGAACGTGCATTAAATTATATTGCCCATTTATAAGCGGAATGTTTCTAAAAATTTCATCAATTTATAATTCGGAAGCGTCACTCGGGACAGTAGGCCGAAGCGAAGCATAGAAAGTCAACGAAGACCCTCTCGGTCGTTCATTATATTGAAATATGGCTGTGTACAAATACAGAGCTACGTATAACAGAATCATCTTTGGTAAAGACGATATTACAGGCGATTCTTACGCAATACTATGCTGAACAGTTGACTAAAAGTCTAATTCTAGAAAAGTTTTAGCTGCTAAGTTTGTGGCATTTCCTGTGTTTTCATACTAGATATAATTCATGTATAAACGAAATCTTACTTTTTCTATACTTTTTCACTGTTATTGCTATGGAAATCGTCCAATACAATCACATACTTTTTATTGCTGTTGTAAATTTTACAAAAGTTTGTCCACATAAAGTTCGGTAGGGTTTGAGAGATTTCATTGGCACTTGTTAAAATAAAGGTGAGAACAAGCCCAATTGCAAGACAAGCAAATGTGATAACGCCTATAATTCTAATTCATAATGAAGACGTCGCGTTCCGCGTAGAATCTCGTTTTCACTGTCGTTACATGCGCTTTATCCGCATTCCGATTTATTTCTCAAGGTTTCTGCTCTTAAGAATTATCGAGCATCTCTGTCCTTCTCTCTCATCTTATTTCCTCTTTATAATTTTACATTTGAAAACGATAAGTATTCGATCAAATACAAGAACGTATCCGCAGAAAGTTTTTCTTATCTTGGCGTTCATCCTGTCGGCATGGAAAAAATCGCATATCATAATCCTTCTTTCCGCGAGATCGAAGTTTCCCATGCACTTTTCTTATTTACACTAAGCTGGACGTTTTATCACGCGAAGCTCAATATGGTTTACATACGTCGGCAGTTAACGTCAACCAAGCACGACCAAGTTTCCTGTTTTAAATGAAATCCACTGTTCCAACAGAAAGATGATTTATTGAGTCTTTCTACTTCCTCGGGCCACCGCAAACTTGCTTAAAACTGTACTTTTTAACGGGTAATAAAATGTTTACATCCAAGTTGCCGCATAAAGGAGGCATAAAAAAAAACATAGAACCATTGTCGGGCGTAAAAAGTTCTTTAAGTCGAAAGTAGCTTTATTCCTCGGGCTCTTCGAGCGCGCGCGCGCGCGCACCTCTATATCTGTAGGCGCAGTGTACAAAGTCTTTTGTGTAACTCGCGCGGGATTTAATTCTAAAATTTCATTCCGACGGTGCGCCGAGCCGGCGCTTATCCCCTCTCGTATTAGCGCGGAGCGCTCGCGAGCTGTCGGATTACATACAGCCGAGCGCGCGCACGAGAGCTACCATACAGGCGGCAATCGATGTCGGGGAGAGGAGCGCGCGCGGCTTCGCGGCACCGCGACGGCGCAGGGAGGGGGGGGGGGGCTGGGACTTCGAGCAGGGAATATAATTGGACGCTAATGAAGGTTTCGGAAGCTGGAGGGTACCCGAGCGCGCGAGCGCGCCCGTCGTTATACGCCTCGGTTCTTTTTTTCTTCTTTTTTCGATCGATAAGATAAAACCGGGCCGCTCGATCTCTCGTTAGGTCGCCAAGCAGCTCTAGCTGCCCCTTTCACCCTACACACCTCCCCCCCCCCCTGGTGGTTCCTGACTATAGAGAAGAATCGTCGGGAATCGCGCTCAAATATTTCTTCGCTTCCGCAGCCGTTACTCTTGGACAGGTCGAGGCAATTGACCCACTTCTGCCCCCACCCCTCTCTCGTTCCGCGCAACCCCTCCGCATGCCGCTCGCTCCCCAGTTTACGTCCTCGACTCCCCTCCCCTCCCCCCCCCTCGCCCACACATCCTCCCCGTCACCTTCCAGCTTTATACGACTTATTTGCATTTATTCGAAATCCTTAGCCAATGTAAATTTAAAAGCGAGAGTTGCTGCGCGCCGGGGCTGCTTAACGCCGCGAATAAAGGGAAACGCCGAATTCGAGTTATTCTCGCCACTCCCCTTCCTACCTGCCCCCCCCCCGCAGCTCGCGCAGCGCGGGCTGCTCGAGCTTACACGTAACTTCCATTAAAATGCGTCTTTCTTTTGTCTCCGTTCGTCGCTCGCTCCAGCTGTATCTTTTATTATTTACTTCCGAGCACTTTAGCCGTAACCGTGAATGCAGAGACCGGCGTATCGGTCCCTTCCGGAAAATTGAGTGGCGCCTGATTTCAGCCGTTCCATATTAACTTGAGCCGCAATGCAGGATGGCAAATTGGAATTTCGTCCTCGGTTCGTCTGGCTACATAGGTATATGTATATATAGAAATTTGCACCTTTTTATACGGCTTCCGGGAGGCGAGGGCAAGAGAGACGTCACCCATAATATGTGCGAAAATGTGCGCGCGCGTCAACTGTACTGCGAAGCACTCCAAGACTCGAGGCGGATCTCATACGTAAATAGCTCGACACGCCAGGCTCGCGTTTCTCAGGTGGAGATCGACCTCGTTGCAACTCTTCCCATTTATTTAACGTCGTGTCAACCTTATGACTTGCGACAAATAATATACAGAGCACGCATAAGTGGTATTCGCATTGCGCGATATATACAACTATATTATATACAACTGTTTTTATGATATGCTCATATAATCTTTTTTTTTAGAAAGATATTGTTTATAGAGTAAGTTATTGGAAGTTTCGACAATTATTCATGGACCGCTAATTTATCGTACTTTTGCCCAATAATCCTTTCACCCACTTGAGCCGATAATCCATACTCTCTACAATTCTTCTACGATTCAATCAACGTAAATATTCGAACTGATAATGTCAATTTTATTCTTGCAATTATTTAATTATTTATCAAATTTTTGACGACTGCATGACCTGCAGCAGTAGTAAGTAGTATTTTTTCCAATTAGGAATTTTAATATGAGTTAAATCTGTATATTAATATTGGAAGGAAGCGACTGTAGAAAAAAATTACTTAGAAGAAATGAATGTGATTTTTATTATTCCCCCTATTTTCGCTTAAAAAGATTCTTGAAGTTTTTTCTGATGCTCAGAAATGTTCTTCTAATTAATCTTTAGAATATAGTGCGCACTCATGCGAATCATTAGTAAATGTTAATTTTTTCAAACAATTATTTTTATTTAATAACCTTATGATTTTAAGATTTTTATTTGCTTTTATTCCATATATTCCTACATCTTGAATGTCTTTAATTGATTGTAAATCTATAAAACATTGTAAAAAGTTATCTTTCCGTCGAATACTTTAATAAATAAATCAATATAAATTGATAAAAGCAAAATTTTTTAAGAAGCATAACTTTTTTTATACGTCATGAATTTTTAAGGATAAAATCATTATTACCGATACACTGCTCTCACGTTTACGCTCCGAGCTTTAAAAAATACGAAATTTTCACAGCATGCGCCAGGGAAGAATGATGGCGCGGCGGAATAACACCAATGGGATGACAATTGGATGTCATTTTGGGGTTACCGACTGTGCGGCGGCGCCGCTTCAAAGAACGTTCTTTATATCGGATTTTATGTGGTTTTGCGCGTGGCTTGAATATTTCAGGCGGTAGTAGGCAAACAATAACGTGCCGAACAACTGCGCGCGCAGGGATATTCGACGGCCGGCCACACGCTCTGCTACCTTCGAACTCACCGCACGTACCGCTCGCTCGTTCATTTTTCTGGGGGGCGCGGGGCCATGCGGGGGGGGGGGGAGGGAAGATCCGAGTTTTTAAGCTCGGAGGTCTTTTCTCGCGGAATTTTTCTATGGATAACGGTGGCACGCGCAGTTTTTGCGGATTTATTATACAAAGTACGCGTGCAGAACGTTTATAGGGTAGTTTATACGTGTATATATATACTTGCATTACCGCAGTAAAAAGAGAGATATTTTTTAATTTGGCTTCTCAGTGAACTTTAATCAAGCGAAATTTATTTATTTTTGCAGAAGAAGCCTATTAAATTACTTACCCCAAAGTTAGAAAAGTCGTATATTAAAAAAAAATTCATTCTACTTTTTTTTTTTTTTTTTTTTTGAAATGAAGACTAAAAATTAATCAAAGTTCTTACAAAGTATATACTGCACTCTGCAATTATAGATCATGTTACGCAGCCTTCAGATAGAGAAAATTGATAATTTTTTCTTTGACTTTCACATTGAGTTTCGTAAAGAGTTTTTTCATATATGCATTTTAAGACTCTTAACCTTCCGTTCAAATGATTTTGCATTTACTGAATAACCGTTTGCAGACTAAATATCTTGAAATTTAGTTATAAAAAAAGAGAAAATTGTTTCACAGAAGCTTTCTTGCCCTTCTCTGTTTACGGTTGATTTAACCCTCAAGAATCCACTGTTTTTATGTATACGCCGCTCTACTGCATCGAATTTCTTTCTCAAATTTTTCGCGTCGTCGGTCACTCAAGTTTGAAGAGCGCGGGTCTTCTTCAGTAGGCCAGGGGCGAGCATACATCTTCGATAAAAAATGGGGTGAGGGGGGGGGGAGATAAATATTTCAAAAGGAGCGAAGCGATCCTCGTTCGAGCGCTGTTTATTTTGGCATTTTGAGAGAGAGAGAGAGAGAGAGAGAGAGAGAGAGAAGAGAGAGTGAGAGAGAGAGGGGGCGACAAGCTTCGCCCGTGCAAACGAGTAAGAAAATTGATCTGACGGCTGAGGAAAAATCGAGGCATACAGCGGCCACAGCTGCGAGGGATATATATATATATATATATATATATATATATATATATATACAGTGACTCGTGTCTTTTTCCGCTTTGCCCGGGCAGTAAATTACGAAGGAAGAGAGGGTGTCGCTATCACGGCAACGAGATATTCCGCCAGGGTTTCTCGAGGGTTACCCAACTCTCTCTCTCTCTCTCTCTCTCTCTCTCTCTCTGCCTCTCTTTCTCACTCTATGGCCTCATTCTCCTTCTGTCTGTCGCCGCTCTTCCTTCTACCCAGTAGCGTACTTTGCCTTTTAGGTTTCGAAAGTATTAGCCGTGGTACGAAAGTCTGCGAACCGAATTAGGAAAAAAACTAGCTAAATCACGCGGAACCCGCGTCAGTCAGGACTTCTAATTATCAGGCGCTCTTTGAATACATGCGACTACTTGCTTATTACTGCGCAGGACCCACTAATTTGCACCCGATATTGGATCGTCCATGCTAAAAGAATTGGACGCTTCGATTCGTTATTCTTTTTCCTAGAAACACATATATTTGTTTTAAAATAAATAGAGTTAAGTGAAAATTTTTTTACTGTTTTGGTAATTGTTTTCAAAAATAATGTCTGCCATGCATTTAATATTTTTTTATTTACTTTAAAGTATGGGGCGTACAACTTTTTATCTGCTTTCACAGAATAACGTGAATTGCAAAAGTATTTAAGTGTTAGGTAACATTATATTTTTCATATTAATTACGTATGAAGCCTCTCTTCGATGTTCTGGTCGCTTTGACTGTAATTCCGTTTTTTTATTCGCTATATGCATTATATATATATCCTTGTGGAATAACTGCACTTTATGTGCTATATTAATATTTTTGCTTTCTTTGTACATAAAAATTCAGATTATTTATTCCCGTATATACTGGATAGAGAACAATTTTTTTTTATTAAATCTAAAGGATTTTTTACGAGTTGTTTTCTTTACTGCTGCTGCTACAAAAAAAAATACAAATAAAATTTAAGTTAAAATAAGGTTTCAGATAATGCTAAGGATTCGTTCGTAGTAAAATTAATATTTTTATTTAAAATTTTTTTACGTAACGATCCGCAATTTTTTAAAGAAAACTATTTAAAAAAAATTAAGTTAGCAGGTGTATGCGATAAAAGAAAATAAGATTTACCGCGCGATGCTTGAGAATAAATTATTCTTAAATGTTGTATAATTTTAACATAAAGTGGAAATGGTGTAATTATAATATAATATTAATATCGGCAATGCTAATTTGGATTTCTAACAAAGAAATAATAAAATCCATTTTATGAACTTTTTCGAAAAATATAAAAATTAAAATGAAAAGATGAAGACATATTTTGAATTATATGCTCTTAAAATTTTAGATTCAATTTATTAATATTTTTATTAAAAATATATTTAATAAACCAATAGTTTTTGACATATAAGAAAAATTAGAAGCAATTCTTTACCAACTGTGAAAATTGAAAAAATGAAAAATCGATACATATTTATGGAGTATAGGGTTTTCTCGAATCGTAAATCAAATCGAGTCATCAATATACTAAAGTATATTAAAAAACAGCCGAGGAAGGGATCGGTATCGTCGCGTATATAGCCGTGACGCAAACAACTGTATCAAAAACACATGAATCCTTGGGAAAGTTTATTCGACCGCCGTCCTGGGAGAAACTGTCGCTCGTGCTCGGCCCGGCTCACCCGACCTTCCCCCTCCCACGCCGCGCTCGGAAACTTAACTTTCGCCGACGACATCCGCGAGAGGGGCGGGGCGGCGGCGGCGGCGGCGGCGGCAGAACTTGGCTAAAAATTTATTTACACGCGCCCGAGCGCGCGGTTTGCTATTCTTCCCTGCGGCGACGTTCGACGGTCCGGCCTTCCCTTTCGGTTCGCCGCTTCTGCCCCCCTCGTCGGGTGGCGCGCACGTATGCATCCGAAGCGCGGCCCGATGCCGCTTCCACTCGGCCGCATCTGGCTTGGGTCGAGCGTAAAACCGCCGTGGGAAGTTACCCGACGTCTCGGCAAAGTGGAAAACCGTGTCTTTCAGGGGCGTCGCACCGCTTGGACATCGCTACAGGAGCGCGCGGATCCCTCTCGGAGCCAGGGTTCTCGGGAGCGGCGCAGCCCCGAGGCGGGCGAGGTGTGGATGTAGGAGCCGCGGGGGGACGGGGGAGCCAGGCATCGCCGATCATATTTCAGCAAACACCGGGCTCTTCGTCTTCGCGCGTCCCCGCTCGTCGACGCCCCGGGGCGCGCTCGCGGAGACGCACGGTGACGCGCCCGGGCGTCCTCGCGCCGCATCCTCCTCGGAACCACCCGCCCTCTTCCCCCCGGGCTTCTCCACGGCTCCCGAGCTCACTTTTCGTCCACATCGCTCGCCCGGCTGCGCTCGCCTCGCTTCTCCGCACATGTATATATATTCCCGAGGAATAAAGCACGAGCCGACGCACGCGAAAGAAAAATAACGAGACGACGCCGCGGAGAAGACGTATATAAGGGGGGGGGGGAGGATGGGGGGTCGGGCTGGGGCGGTCTAGGCGAGGGGTAGAGAGATCGCGAGATCTTGGTTTCTATGTGCTTCCGTGAAAAAGCAGCGGGGCTGTTTTATTTGACGGGGATGCCTGCGCGAATTCTAAGCGAAAGGGAGGGAGACGAGCGCGAGACGACGAGGGGAAACCGAGCGAGCGTCGTTCGCGTCGTTGTTTGGATTCTTGCTCCTCTGCCTGCCTGCCTGTCTGTCTGTCTGTCTGTCTGTCTGCCTGTCGGTGGACGAGCGCGCGCGGTTTACTCGGGCGCGTTCGTGTGCGCGTGTCCGACGCGCCAGCGCGCCGGCGAAAAGGTCAAAGGGAGAAAGTCTCTCGAAGTGCCGTGGGTGGAAAAGTCAAAGTAGGGCTCGGAGAAAAAGTCCGTCTATCATGGTCACTTAGAGGCTGCCCGGGAAATGGCGTATAACCGAGTTTCAACGCCGCGCCTTAAAACGTCGCCGGTCGTATACCTCTTCCTTCGCCCTAGAACTGGGGACAATCCCACTGTTAACTACTTTTTATATCACGCGTAGTTTTTAATTTTGTTTCGCGCGCTTTAAGTGAATCAAAAAGTTAATAATTTCTGAAAGTATTCCCTTTCGAAAGTCTCAACTGTTTCAAAACTGTTATTGTTTTTATATGTAAGTAATTCTTATATTATAACAATTGAGTTATTATAACTTTTCTTTAATGTTCTTAATAGAAATATAACATTTATGGTTTGCGTTGTGTCCGACTGTAATAATCAAAGGTTCCAAAAGGCTAACATATAATTTTTTAAAAAGAATTTCTTTAAAACACGGAATGTGCGACGCGTATTTGAATTTTAGGCTGGAACAAATATGATGATGATCTCAGATTTTTATGAAAATCTAAACTTCTTACAAGCAGTAAAATCATTCCATTCTATTATTGCATCGTTAATGTAATAGTATTGCGCAATGATTATAAATTAAAATTTAACTTTTAATAGAATTTAAATATGTGAAGTAAAGAGATGACCAATTTTAATCTGTCAAAGTCATTCTTTTGACGCTTTATCGGAAGTTAAGGATTCGCTTCGTAAATGCAGCGAAAATGTCTCAGGCTACACGTTCGGAGCGTGTATTTGTTACAGCCTTTTGGCCGTCCGAGCGCGAAAAAGCAATTTCTGCGAGTGGATAGTAGTGGCCCGTTCATGCTCCCAAAGAGAATGCTTTGTAGTGTCCCTGAAAGCCCGGAGGCTCCACATTCGCAAAATGTAGGACTTTGTCAATTTCTTATTTTTCATTTTAGATAATCGACGTTGTATCGTAAGATTAAGAACATAAATTTATTTTTAAAATTATTATTTCGCTTTCGCGGAAAATTACACTGCAAATAATTGCTTTAAAACCACTTGTTCAAAATGGTTTATCTTCAGATAATGGTTATTTAAAATCATTGAAAGATTATTTTATTTATCGTATTCGAATAAATAAAGGAAGAATAATCAAAGAGACATATTAGATAATGTCTCTTCTTCTTAATAAGAAACAATGGAAATCAATTCGAGAAATTGTGTAGAAAATACTTATACATATAGGAACAAAAGTTGCGGGTACAGTTTTTGCCGATTAGACAAGATTCTGCATAGAATTCGGATAAACATTGGCGATGCGCGCTCACGAACCATCTCGCATTTATAGATACGATGGACGTGCTCTTTATATTCACCAGCATCCTCGTCACCCCCCGCCCCCTATAATTCCGAAATTGGCGAAAGGAGAATTTTCGAGGAGAGGATCTAGGAGAGCATGTAATCTCGGCTGATAAGAGCTCGTCGCTTGCTCGGCGTTAACTTTAAAGTTGGACGTTCTTGCTTACTCTCGCTCGCTATCGCTACCCTACTTCTCCGTACTCCAGGCGGGCTCGGAAAAAGATGCGCCTATAGTTAACGGTGAGCGCTGGCGGAGGGGAGGTGGAGATGGAGTTCACGTTCGCCTTATATTCCATGATGTAAGGAAAATATCCAGGTCGGGAACAACGGAGGCAGCGGGAGAGCTGCTAAAAAGGTGGGGGAGGGAGCGGCGAGAAAGAGGCCCAGCAGAGGAGAGAGCGCGGCTAAGTGGGAAAGTTAACGTGGAAAAAGGTAGCGCGAAAGGTGATAAGGTCGGCCGGCCGGAGTTTCGTGCCCTTAGGTCGAGTTTATGAAAAGCGCGAGGCGGCCCCGTGTGTATACAGTACGGGCGTGGGGCGCGAGCGCGAACCTAAGCCGTGGACAAAATTATGAGGCATATAATACCGGCGCTTACCACGATCCTCCCTTCCTCTCTCTCTCTCTCTCTCTGTTTCGCTCTTTCTCTATCTTTCCTCTGTATTCCGTTCCGACTGGGGAATATGTCGGTACACGCGACTGGGCGCACCTGTTCTTGAAGTCAACCTTTATACATCCGCGCGACTGGCATTTTACCGAATTCTCCGAGAGCCATAGCCGAGCTTCCCTCTGCCCTCGCTCCCTTTCCCTTCGCGATGCAGCTGGCTTAGTTTTAGAGCCCGACATTTTTCATCGAAATTCCCTAACAGCCCCGCGGAACTGCGGAGCTGGAAAGCGCGGTGGTGAAGTCGATGCGGGGGGGGGGTCGAGTAAAAGAGAGACAGGACGAGAAAGAGAGAGGCCGATAGAGGCAGAGAGAGAGAGAGAGAGAGAGAGAGAGAGAGAGAGAGAGAGAGAGAGAGAGTGAGGGAGAGAGAGAGAGAAAAGAAAGGAAGGAGGAAGGGAGACATAGGGCTGGAAGCTCCCAGCAGTAACTGAGAACGGAAATTTTTACGGGAAGCGCTCGCTGAGCACCTGATGTATACGCGGTAGCTCGAACCACTCCCTCCCCCTCCGCCGTCCTCCTGCACGTGCTCTTGTGTGTAGCCCGTCGTCTGTGAACTTTTACATCGATCCTCGATTCTGTGCACTCCACCGGTGGCGCCTAGTTGACTGAGCCTCGCTCCGGGCTAACGCATGTCGATCTACCGGATCTGCCGCCGCTGCAGCTGTTGCATTTATACCGAGCAACAGCAGCGACCGCGACGTAGCGGGGTGACTGGACTGTGTGTGTGTGGGAGGGAGGGGGAGAATAAAAATTTCACTATGCTTCGTATTTGCTTCGGAATCATCGGCGAAACAGGGCTAGTTAATAGTTATTTTTAATCGCCTGACCAAAAACAGGCATTACTCCTTGGAAATCCGAACTTCGCGACTGGGTTTTCCGGTAAAGTCAACCAAAAATAGAGATTCCACGTAGGATATACTTTTTCTCCAGTTTAATTTAAAGGTTCAAGCACGCTGTGGATATAATTTTGAATACTATTTTAATATTAGAGTTCTCTTAATCGGTGGAAGGAATTCCAATCTTAGATGTACGATGATAATAATCGGTTTATAATCTGAAATTATTAAATTAAATTATGAATGAAAATCTGATAATGCGATTAATAAATATAAAATTTAACATTTAATCTACTCGACAATTTCATTCGTAATATTGAATGTAAGAGTTAATAATATAGAATGTTAAATATGAAATTCTCAAAAAAAATTTTATCAATTTCGGCAATTTTTCATTTTTCTCTGTTTTTCAGAATTTAGGTAATAGTATTACGAAAATTCGTTTATTATTGTATCGCTAACATCGAAACACTTGTTATCCTACTGATGAATCCAGCATTCATGGAAAATTTGTTTAAAGCATAATGATTATTCTTTCTGATAAATTTTTTTCTACTATTTTTCTTAAATCTCTTTATTAAAATTTTTTTCTCTACTTAAGAATGCACATGAGCTATTTCAATTTAATTTTCATTGCTGAAAATTTTCCTCGGGCTAGCATCAGCAATATTATTTCTGATAAACAGCCGTCACGTTCTCGCGATAAATAATTCGCAACAGCGTAAACTTTCTATGAGTACTTAAACCTATAGCAGATGCAACTGTTATTGTTGAAAGATGAAGTAGGACTATAGAATTGCACCTTTGAACTGCAGGTATGCTACATAAGGCAATGAGGGCAATCAACTGTATATCTATATATTGTTATCTAACGGTATAAATTGCGCGTTCAAAGTATTTTCATGCCCTTCGCGCAATTCAAAATTACTTTGTGTATCGACGCTAAACAGAAAGGTGAAAAGCCTAAAATTTAGTGAATGAATATTGTGTAATCTTTTACTTTTTGTTTCAATCATATCCCTGTTTTTCATTAATAATTTTCTGACGTGATATTTTTAGTAAAAAACGAGGTTCAATAGTTAGAAATGTGATCTAATAGTGAGAAAGTATAATTTTCTTTTGGTAAATGATCAGTTCGTATGCTAATGTAAAATTTCTTCGATAATTATATTTACATTTACGTTTGAATTTAACTAAAATTAAGTTCAATTTCAGTTTAATTAATCAATTTTGAAATTTACAAGAAGTTTATATCCATGATCAGTGTGAAAATGATGACTATTATTTATTGGCTTACATTACATTTTATTTTAGCGAGTATTAGTTTGGCACACGCAAACTTATTTGCTAGAAAATAATTGATTAAAAACAATTAGTTAACATAGATGAGTATTGTTATACATTTAATGAAGTAGAGATATCGGTAAACAAGTATGAAGGCATTTCTGACGATGCAATGAAATAAATTGACACACGCGAGTTATTTGTATAAAATAACCTATTTAAATATCAATCTGCATTGTGCAATTGTCTAGAGTTAACTATATATATATATTCGAATGCCATTCTGATAAAACTGCTTCTCTTGTTTTATTCTTTTGTCAGCCTTAGCGAAAGTAATTTATACGAAATTGTATTTCATTCTTTTTTCCGCACGTTGTACTGTAGATTACAATTTCAATTTGTCCAGAACAAACAGTTATTTGTTTGCTTAAGAGAGCTATAATTACACAATAATTCACATTTCCGGTCTAATGCTTCCTACGAAAACTTTAATTAATTAATTAAAAACTGAAGTGCCTTAAATATATACGTCCACGCTTATTTATTCCGCTCTGCTTACTTTCTTTCCGCTCGTCTCGTTAAGTGCTAATTAAAAACCATAGCCGCATCTGCCAATGTTGATCAAGATGTAAAATTTCAAATTTCTTTCTTGACGCTGTAAACGCGCCCTGAGAACCCCCCCCCCCTCGATGCAGCTCGATTATAGCAAGTTCGAGGATCTTAAGCGTAGCCAGAGCAAGGAAATTTAATTTATCGTTCATATAAACACCTATATATTATTACCGTGATATATTAGAATGTAAACGATTTCTATATCAAAGCCTAGCTTTTCATTTTTTACGTACTAAAACTGACAAATCATAATTAATTACTCTTTAATAAAGTTTAGATGTAGCATCGAGAATTAATGCTCGAGCTTTTAATTTCTATCCTAGTGTAATCGTTGCACGACTCCGCAGGCTCGAGCGTTCAAAGTACGAACGTCTCGGTTCGCGAGTCTTGCGGGCAATGACCTCCCGCTTTATTACCCTTCATTCGACGATCCAACCTCTACCCGTCTTGCAGTCCAATCGTATACAGCTCGGCGCGGTCTTACGCCACCGAGTCTGGCTGCTAAACATCGACGCTACGTCAGCCACAGATTCGAAGGTGTTGTTCGAGGGTGGGGGGGGGGCCATAACCCCCGGGCATTTTCGCGCTCTCCCGTCGGTTTACGGCGGAGAACATCGACTATTCGACCGGATCGTAACCATTATCACTTGTTTATCTCTTTTCTTTAAGTCCGCTCGTTCGATGATTTCCCGGATATAAGGAAAAAAAGAAATGGAAACGCATAATTTTTGCCCATCGCTCAGTAAGTATAACTACTTCCGATAGTCTCCTTTACTTTACGAGCAGACAAATTGCCGGTCATGACTGCATTGAAATGGAGCAGTTGCTAATCGCGAATTTTTCCAAAATTAAAATGCTTTTCACGCTCCACGTTCCTCGCAAAATTATATTAGGCTCTCTGCTTCGCGTCTCGCTTTAGGCTTTGGACTCGACAAGCTCGGCGGCGATAAATTTTCCAGATGCTCGCCTCAATTGTATCGTATTTATGAGGATTTATGTATAGAAAAATTCCATCCGGTCTCTCAATTGGAAATAGACTTGGAGTAAATTAAAAATACTTTCAATATTCGCGTCAATATAACGGCGTAAATTCGAGCGTTCTTTGAATTTATTGTGATTCTGAATAATTGGAACGAACTTTGATATTTTAGAATATTCGACATTTTTTAATGAAGCTTTATTAAAAACTCAACTTTTTTTTTGAATTTAAGATTGTTTGTGCTATAGATTTATGCTTTATAAATGAAGTTTTATGCATGTGTCTAAATTTTAAATGATCATATTTTCCGATGTATTTAAATTAGAAAATAATAAAGAAGTCAATATTTTGGGCACCTAAGATTATTATATTATATAATAATATATAATTATAATATATTATTATAATAATACGAGTATATTACTCGCATATTATTATAGATTTTACTAACGTAAGCTAAGAATCTATATTTGAATAAGATCCAGATGTGTTCCGTAACTATTTATAAAAGTGAATATTATAATTGCATTATGTTAATTTAATTATGATAACATTTACTTTCTCTTCGTTTCTCAAAAAACATTCTAACATAATATGAGATTTATAATCTTTTAAATGTTTGCAATATTATTTTAAAATATTCTAATATAATACAGTAAATGTTAAATTTGATATCATTGAAAAATTCAGTATTAATATTAATATTTCTGCATAATACTCCGGAAACTACCAAAATTAAAAATCTTTGTTAATATGAAAAGTTATTCAGTCTTTTGTTAACGTTTAAAACATAATTTAGCAATTTACATATGATCGATAGTTGTCGCTCTCAAAGAATTTAGTTCAGCTTGAAATGTTCGTTTCGCGTTAAAAGCTATAAAATATGAATTTTCCTATGAAGACATCGACGATAGCGGAGCCGTATAATCATTCATACATATCTGTCGGCTAATGTTACGGCTAGGATATAACGGGGATGTTCAATTATTCAAATTTAATTTGGCAGCGTGCTGTACAACGGAACCGAGTGAAAAACGAAAACCGTTTATTCCGAGATCGATGCGCGAGCGGTCTCTTCCGATAAAGACGGATAACAAGAAAGCGTATCATCGATTCGCAACCTCTTCCTCGACCCTCGATCTCCCTCCCTCCCCCCCCCTTCGCGCCCGTCGCGAGCTCATCCTGCATCATTGCAGTTTCGAGCGGTCGGGGAGCCGTGGCGAGGTCGCCCGCTACGACAATCGAAAGCGCGAATAATGGTAGCGACTGGTTTTTGTCAGTTCACGGGGATCGATAAGCCTCCCCGCCTCGTCCTCCTCCATACTCCGCGCTCGATGCGCCCTCGTCTCGGTGTGTCGACGCTCGCGCACACGAGCTCGGCTAAAGGCAGATGAGCCATAAATTTCACCGCGCGCCTGAGCTTTTCGGCCCGGGGAATTCAATTTTCTTTGTGACGAACGACCTTCTCTCCCTCCATCCCTCCCGCCCCGACCCTCTTCGTCTGTGTAGTAGCCCGCGAGGGTGCGCGAACTCTTCTGGTGTCTTTTTTCGCTCTTCTTGCTCGGTGCTGCGAGAAGATTAGCAAATCGAGGGCGAAGTTTAGTTTTTTTTTTTCTTTTTTATGGATGCGTCGTGGAACGTTTCGTTCCGTGCCACTGGCCCGAAAGTTGAACTAAGCGAGTTAGTCCTACTTTTACCACGGATAAATAAATTTTGTCGTAAATCGTAATAATAATAATAAAAAAAAGAATACCGTAACAAAATTGGTGGCAAATCGTGGAGCTATAGTTACATTATCATTACACAGCCTTATTTTTTTCCAGCGCTAATTTCGACGATATTTATATATTTTATATGCAAAATAATAATTAATGCCAACAGCCATGGAGAATGATAAAATCGTATACCCTGCAGTTGGCGAAATTAATCCGGGGAAATAATTCGGGCTCGTTGTATATTATACAATATTTGCCGACGAAGCAATTCTCGATGGCTCGCTGCTTATCAAGCATTTATGCAAATTGCCATTTTGCCGTGGCCCACGGCTCGAATCGACAGATAATTAAATTTGAATTACCTCTGGATGCACTTCTTAGCGCTCCGCCTCCCAAATGGAGGTAAGTACGAATTATCGGCGATGACGCAGACAGGCGCCGGGGGTCGGGGGAATTAATATGTGTACCGCGCCCCCCGTGCCACGGCGGTGGAGCGGCGGAAGCGGCCCAAAACTTGGGCGGCGTCGGCGCCGATCACGGTTGGTACGCACAGACGCGGTCCACGGAGAGTTTGTGCTGGCGGGGTCGTCACGTGCATAGCCAGACGCGGTCCTTTGTGGCGAGGCCAACGTGATCGGGACGCCCTCCTTCGCTATCTATCTCCCTGTGACCCCCTGCTCCCCCCACCCCTTGCCCTTGTCTCGGTAACTGTGATCCTCGCTTCTGTCCTCTCATATACTCTCAACCACCCACCAGCTATACGCATATATATATATATATATATATATATATATATATATATATATATATATATATACAGCGCATGTCGGACCATCGAATTAGGAGTTTAGGACCCGGTAGCCTCCTCCGGCGCGTCCCCTCGCGCGCACGCCTGTTTGCGCGTGTATACATCCCTGAGACGCTCGAGCACGCGTCTAGTTAATTAACCGAACACTGTTTCCGTGCGTGAAGCGGATGGGGCGATCGGGGGGGGGGGGGGGCTCGCGCGTTTACGCGCAACTCGCACTTATAGAGGTGCAATGATTGAATCTGCAGTCGGATCCGAACTGTTCGGAGTATCGTATGAACTTTTTAATAGTGAAGAGTTCATTGGTGCATACAAAGTTTATTACTGTTAAAAATTGATACCTCTGATCTTGAATATATTGAATCTTAAGAGACTGTCAGAGTGAGTTTTTACCGGTTTAGCGAAAAGTGCACTATTTAAATAATATTTTATGTCAATATTTCATTACTCTAAATTTTAGTACACTATATCATTATTATATGCCAAGAAAAGGAAGCGATGTAGATACAAGAGCGTTTTTCAAATTCGATTTGGGCATAACATTTTTGAAAATCGTTCTCTTTATTACAGAATTTGAATTTGTTCGAAACCTTGCAGCTATGCAATGGCTTATTGATCAATTAACATTTGCAGTAATTTAATTTTAACATATAATACTGCGGATAGACAGAGCATTCTCTGCGTTATCGATATAGAAGATGGATATAGAGAATCGTCAGGCGCGTGAACGATACACCTCGTATAATTGAAAAGAAAATTCTAAATTGCGCGCGCAACTTCAGGTCGCGGAGAATAATGATTTGCCGGTATGGAATAGCGACCAATTTCAGATAGAAATTGCAGCTTCCCTCATCGTTTGCTCCTGCTGCTCTATCTATCTATATCTATTATATATATGGGTCTGTATCTCTCTCTTCTCTCTCTCTCTCTCTCTCTCTCTCTCTCTCTCTCTCTCTCTATATATATATATATATATATATATATATATATATATATATATATATACTAGAGTATATGTATGTATATTGCTTAAACCGCCCGCAGCTTCGAAGCGCTCTCCTTTTCTTCCAGTTCGCCAGCTCTACATTAATTGAATATTCATACCGAATTTGCATCAATTTTTGGCCTCACTACCGACGTCGCCGATTTTCCACCGTCCACGCGCCGGAATTCAAATATGCGTGCGGAGGTCAGCACTGGCGCGTCGCCTCTGCATGCGCGCGTCCTCGTCGAACGCGCTGCTGCAGCCTCGCTTGCTTTTTCCCCCTTCGCTTTATGCAGTCAGACGGGTTATGCGGATACTTGTTTCGTCGAAGTCGGCAAATACGGCACGCGCTCGTCTCGTTATTATTATTTCTGCTTTTTCTAACGATAGGCACACAGTCGCTGATTCTTATCGTTGTTCCAAAAATTCTTTCTCTACAGTCTGCTATCGATGGATTTATCGGAAAAATCAATCAATACGTTCTCGAACGCCTCGGTACGAAATGAGTATTTGGATAGCTGCCTCTATACGCATAAAAAGGGGAGTATATAGCAATGAAATTTCTCCGCTTGAAATAAACAACATAATTCACCTCGATTCCCATCAAGACAGCCGATCGAGTTTTAAATATCGCCAATTTCGGCCCAAGTGTTATGGTGGCGCAGTTTCCAAAACGTCGTTATGCCGCCCTACTGGCTCAGCTGCGATATTTTTGGCCGATGAGGAAAAAAAAGGAGGCAAAAAAAGGGTAATTCCGTGCCAGATACATTTTCAGCAGCTGGCGTGCGCGCGTTAACGGCCTTCCATTACATTAAGTAGCGCTACGCTACCCGCGTATACGTAGACGGATCTATACAGATATACGGCGTAAGCACTTTCCGCGGCGATTTACAGCACGTGGACGCGTAGAAATTTCGAGCGTTTCAATACTCGTCCGATCCGTGGGTTCGACCCTCTTTCCTTTTATTCCCGTAGTCCAATTCTGAAAAGGGGGCGGTCACCGTGGATGGTGGACCGGGGCTTCCGTGATTGACGATATAGAAGAAACGAGGGGCTAGTCATCGATTTCTAGTTTATGGGTTAATAAGAAGTATAATTTTCTGCCCGCCCCACTGGGGAACGTTACGTGTGATATTCTGCAGTCATAGCGGCGGTTATACAGAGATACGAATATCTAATGGATCTTTCCGAAAAATTATGGTAGAACAGTCTGTTATCTTTTTCATTTTGCAGTCTTCTTCCAATATAAAGAGTCATCTAAAATAACTATAACAAAATTGAGATCATTAATAACATTTCGTGAAATGAAGGCGGTTACCGATCCAGCTTGAAAATTCTGATTCAGTCATCATCTTTTGCATCCGGCAGTTCGTCATAAGAAAGGATCCATCGTAAATTTTGTCCATACAAATTTCCAAGAATCAAGAACTTTTTACGGGCATCCGCGTCATCCGAAAAATAATTCTCGCAGGCGAAGCCCTATAGAGCTATATATATATAGCTCTATATAGATATAGATATATAGGTGGAGCTTTTTTTCAGCGACGATCTTTCGCGAAGGTTCCTCTCCCGCTGCACAAAGGGACCCGAGGGAATCTGGATTGCCGCGGGAAAATAATTAATCTACGCACCGGGGCGTATACTTTGCCGCGAATAACCGTCGCCCCCCGATGTACATCGCGGGGAGGGTGAATGTGGGGGAGGGTACCGTCATTTTTCACCGAAGCTCTGCCAACTATACGTATATATATATATATATATATATATATATATATATATATATATATATTTGGGGAGAGGAGGATATCTGTGTTTTTCTATTTTCTCCGACGAACAGCTTTGTACTATGTATATGTATATGTACCGCGAATGGCGCAACGGTTTTTTTTACGAGTTAGCGCACACTCGGTGAACAGAAAGGCGGGGAGGGAGGAGGAGCGGAACTTGCGAACAAAAAAGCCAGTCGTACGCGGAGTCGCGCGCTCGCGCCCTCCGGAAAAAAAGTGCAGTTGCGTTCTCGCAATTTTTCATCGATCATCAAATGTAGAAAATATTTTCGCTTAATTATACCGGAGCTCGGGAGAAGCGGATTTTTCCAATCAAAGGCAATATTTCATTAAAATCCGGCGTCCGTGTCAAAATTTTGAAGTTACAGTTTATTGCTAATTAATCAAAATCGATATTTTTCGACAATACCAAGATTCGCAACGATTATTCTATAATAGTCAAAACCATGACGATTAATTTTCAAAAATTCTGAAAGAATACCTATGGAAAATGGTTTAATTTTCGAATCCTGAAAATTAAGGCACTGAATCCATTTGATCGATTAAATTACGATTAAAAATTCAAAAATATATTTTAATCGATAAGTTTGGAAATTTTATTACATATGTCCTGTTGTTACTTCATTGAATTAAACAGAAATTTTCATTAAAAAAAATGTTTCGTAATAAATCAGTTCTTTTTATTATTCAGTATTTTATAATACACATGAAATATTTTGATTCAATTTTTCATTCTGATATACGGCAATAAAGGGATGACGAACGGCCATTCATTAGCGAGTGAATGACTTTTATTAAAATTTTTTATTTACAAACTAATTAATAAGCAAAGATTTTCTCACGTGTGAATTAACCCTAGTAATTTATCGCTCATATCGGAAGAAAAAGATTACATTTCTGATATTCATTGGACAGCAAATGCATATAAATTAGCTTAAATATAGTCGGGGGATAGCATTCAAATTTAAAGTGCGGGAGTTAAATTATACGTTAATCTCCCCGAATGAGGTATAGTTGAGTACGTCTCGTATAAATTCCGATTCATATTTTCCCTCTTAATGCTTCGCTGCAAACTCAATAAAAATGCATAATTTAGCAAGGTCGCAGATTCGATTAGACGTTCATCATGCGCGCGCAATTGCCGTTGAATTTTTTGACAAACTTCCGATACACGCTTTTTTATTAAATAGATAAAAAAATTATAAGCATAACAACGCTTAATAATCAAAGTCGATTTATCGAGCGGCTCGAATGCTAACGATTGTTCAATTACTGGAAAAGTAAGATTTTATTTATCCTATTTTAAATTGGTTCAATACATTCTATTTATTGTTTCATTAGTTTATAACAGACTAAGATAAATTTTTTTAGGTCCCTTTCAAAGGGAAGCCAATAACTACCTCCGGCTTAGATGCCCTGCTCATCCTTTTAACGTTGCGTAAATTAGCTTCAACCGTTATCGATAAATCTTTACGAGATTCCCTTTAATGTGTTAAAAAAAGTAGAAAAAAAAACACAAAAAAAAATATAGAAGGGTCGCTAAAAATTAATGCACGCTTTTTACACCATTATACCATCCCAAACGAGCGCCCGGTGAATTTATGATTGGACGTCAGATTGATAATGGCCGTCTCGTGTGACGCAATTAGCGAACCAGACACAGCTGAAATTTCACGGGTCTTTTCGCCCAGGCGCCGCGCATCAGGGCCGCGCGGCGCTGCACAAATAGCTCCGGCTATTAATCGCCGGCCGCGCCGAGAGATTGTAATTGCGGAACTCGGGTCACGGGCAAAATGTGCCCGCGCGGCGGTTGATCGATCGACGGTCATCGGTCGAATGTCCGAACGGAGCGGGCGCGGCCGCTGCACCGGAGCCGTCGCGTCGTTATGCGCTTGTATAATCTGACTTGCGCTTTTTTTTTTTGCCCGCCCCCATCTGCCGGGATCTCGCTCGCTACGGCAACGAAGTACGCGCGCGCGCGCTACTCATATTTTGGGCAGCGATTAATTAAGCGATCGGAAATTGTCCGTACGGCGGCTAATTGAAAAGGGAAGAATTCGAAGTTTGGTGGTTTTCTTTTTTTTTTTTAAGAAAGAAAAGCCGTTCTACTGTACGAGGTTCGTAGAAATTTGAATTTGTGATATGGACTCAGAGGTCCATCGAACATGTTGAGATGGGAGGATCGAAAAAAGTTAACGAATCCGGATAGCGATTTTCGAACCTGTGAACGTGTGAAAATTTCGAATGCATCTGTAAACATTGGCTTATTTACGCTTATCACAACTTTCATATGTGAACGTATTAACTACAGTATTCGATGATGTATAATCCAGCATGATTATTATATATGCCAAACATAATAGAGAAATATTATCTATTTTGTAAAAAATTTAATTCAAACAACGCACTCGTTTGTTCTACAAATAAATCGAGAATTAAAAATACGATGTATTGTCTTTCATGATGTAAGACTAATTAAGGGATTTAAAACGTAATCCGAGTAGAAATCGCAATGGAAATATATGGCCGTTATTCTTAGGATAACGAGTTAAAATTCCTTTTTGAATGTTTTTCGCTCATTAAAATGGAATGCATATCCAAAAATAGAAAGCGCAGAAGAGGAGCGTATAGGAAAAAGCTTTTCCTGAAGGGCCTGCCGCGCACGAAAAAAGGACAGAGAAGGTTCGCGTTCCTCTCGCCTTTCGAAGTATCCGGTAATCCGAATGCGAAGGGACGCCGGGAGGATTCTTGAGGCCGGCATTGCTGCGCGGCGCGGCTTTTTTATTGCATTCTTCAATTAAGCAAGCTCTTTACGAGTGCGCGCGGTACGACCGCTTTGTAGACCATAGTCCGGCATCGCCCGGGCCGCGGCTCGTTTGTGTAATTAACGGTTAAGTTTGCGCGCGCGGGCCTTCTGTGGCCGAGCCGAGCGCCCTGTCCATTCCTCTGTAATCTAATTTTTATTATTGCACCGCTTCTATATATATATATATATATATATATATATATATATATATATATATATATGTATATATAGGCAGAGATAGATAGATATATAGATATGCGTATAGATATCTATATATAGATCTGGTACGCGTTACCCAAGGGGCCAGAGGCTGATTTTACTTTTAGTTCAATTAAGATCGATGACTGTTCGTAAAAGAGAATATAGCAAGGGGAAAAATATACGCGGTTGTTTTTACGACCGTGATAGGCCAATGCTGCGTTAGGTTATGTATGCGCAGCAGGAAATATTCTGCAAAAAGAGCTCCCTCTTGAAAAAAAAAAGAAAAAAAATGAAAAAGAAGCCAATTCCGGCGCCCTCGGGAAGGGTCGTTTTGAAATTCAACATTGATTTTTTGAATATTTAAGACAAAAATAGTTCTTTATCGTTATATTTAAAAATTTTACGGTGACCTTTTTTACACTTGTTTTATATACGCATTTGGGTCAGTGGTTAAAAAAAGGACTATTGGATTCTTTTACTTTCTGTTAAAAATATGAATTTCCGGTTGAATAAAAGGCGATATTTATATTTGTTTTATTTTCTCGGGCGCAAAAAGTGCTTTTCTCCATTTCTCCATTGTTTTATTCTTTCAATTTCAGACGTTTCGAGGAATACTTTTTAAATAAATCAAAAGAAAAATCTAGTAAAGGATTAAATTAAAATAGCTGGCATTCGAATAGTATAGGATTAGGGGCAAAGAGTCAGTTTCCTCGCCAATGACGAGTTGATGACAACCACTCTGGCGACAATGAACTGGCTGATCATAGACGTGTCGGAAAGATTGACCGTTAGGCAACAGGAAAGATCTATTGCTCCGCATACGACGGGTTCATAACGACACGTTAGATATCGGCGAATAGAGCCATTTCTTCCCGTGAGTGGAAAAATTCACCGAAAGAAGAAAATATACGCGGGCTCGCGGCCATGGCCATCCACTTAATTTCCCGGTTTTTCGATTTTCTAATCCGCGCCGGGATAATGCATAGAAAGCGCACGAGGCCATCGCCAAGGTTCGTCTCACTGGCAAAGGGATTAATTACAACGTAATGAAAACTTTTTCAAGCCTCGGGCTACCGACCGTCCTGTCGCAATATCCTGCTACACAGGAGCACAAAGGCCGACCTTTTTCTCCTGTCGAAAAGTCCGCCAAGCCCGACGAGATCGCTCCCACCCCCCCCCTCCCATCGAGCTGCGTACAATGGAAACAAGTGTACCCTCTATCTACTATACCATATCCCGTCCTTCTATCCATCGGCTCCTTTATTAAGACCAGCAGTTCCCTTTAATCGCTTTTCGCTTAAAATAAGCCCTCGCTATCGACGTTTCCGCGCTGTTTTTACTAGACTTGGATTACCTGAATTTCCCTCTTAGCTCCGAGCTCCATCCCGACTTTAAATGGTTGAGGCTCAATTATTTCTGTCGTGGCCCGTCAGCTTGCCCCCCCCCCTCCGCCCCGCCCTCGCTTTAGTGCGGAGAGAAGACCGAAGAGCGGCGGGCAAGGGAGGCGAGGAGAGATGAAGAGGCAGAGCGAGTGCTGGGGGGGGGGGGCAATCCTGCGCAAGTGGCATGCTTACCCGAGCTCTATTAAGTGATTGGCAACGCTGATGGATATCGCAGGGCTGATAACTTTATCGCTACATACAGTCCCTGTCGCGCCGACCCTTCCTATCCCTACCTCCTGATTGTTCCTTGTTTTCGTCTTTCTGCGCGGCGTATGTAACGTCGGTCGCTTCAGACTCCGGCTTTCCATCAATCAACTCCGCGAAAGGACCGCTATTTTCCTAGTTACCAGATAGAAAAGGAGAAGGACGGCGAGGGACAAAGGCGAGAGGAGCAAAAGCATTTAAAACGGGCGGGCAGAGTTTGTCTTGCGTAGAAATTTCTTTTGGAAAAACTTAGGATACCGAAGATCGGATACTGAATATTAATTAATAATTAATTTTTTTTTCATCGTGATTTTATGTTATTTAATGATAATGATACTGCTATTGTTTAGTACGTAAAAAAAAATCAAAGTTATTCCAATGAAATCGAAATGCATTCTTCGATTTTGAGATTGTGGATTTAGTACGAAGTAAGAGTTCTTCATATTATTCCAGAGTCGTATTTTCACATGGACGGTATTATTTTAAGAGACATCGACATTTATTGCTTTCACGGAAGTAACCGAACTGTTCTACGCGCAAAATCGACTTACACGAATAGGTACTCCGAAAATGATGCATTCATCGCGAATTATCATTTGCGTTTCGTTTACAGAGTGATAGCCGATATTACTTACTCTCAATGCATGCTAAAAAATTTATGGACTTCGTCGCGATAAGTGGATATTGGGCGGCGCCATTGTCAGAGTCTCCTCGACAAACGACGAAGTCTTTGAATTAACCGTAGCCTCTAAATAGTTAATTAAATCGGCCGCAATTACCGGATCGCATTGAGTATATAATCTGTTAACGGTAGGAGTATTGAAATGATCACAGATGTAAGCTTTATATATTACACGAATCAGATTAATTTCTAGAATCCGATTAGTACTTCCATGGTATATGTTTGTTCTATATTCCGTTGATGTATAGTAGGCATCGTAATAGTATTATCATTATGCATCGGGCTTTGCTGCTTTCAAGAATTAACAAGTTTTAAAGGTAGAATTCATTTTTCTGGTCAACAAAGGGTTATTCATAGTTAAAAAAAAAAAATCCCGTTCATCAAACCGTCCTCATTTGTAACCCACGCACTATATAATCAGCGTATTTATATGGACTTTAAGAAAACAGTATTGCGCTAATGAGTATGAATCTTTTTAAAAAATGTTATACTTACGTATACCTAAATGAAAATCTCTGACCAATAATAAAAATGAACCATGAAAAGTTATGTTTCGTTTATTTCATTATAACTAGCAGGCTTGCATTTGAAAAGCAAGCTAAAATATCTTAAACAGAGTCAAGTTAAAATTAGTTCTGAAAGTATAATTAGTATTAAATTAATTTAACTATCTCCAATTCGAATAGACTAGTGTGTTTGTAGGAATGAAAGAAAACAACAAGCGCTGGTAAACAAGCCAACGTACCGAAGCAAAGCACGTAGAGAGCATGTCCAATTAGCTGAACTACCCCGTGTTCACTGGCTCGTGCATATAGGTACCCGTGCACACATACACATGTACACTCATACACGCAATTCACGAAGTTTTATTTATCTTCGAGATAGTGGCATCGACCCATATTCCGATAATTAACAATGTATATCGTCTATCAAGGTAAGGGTCAAACCACGGCCGATAGAATTAGATACTTGAAGCATGATATAAAAAGAAATCGCTGCTCTATATGAGAGAATATATAGGGGCGAGAGGGAAGCAGGTAGAGAGAAAGAGAGAGAGAGAGAGAGAGAGAGTAATAGAAGTGAGTGAGTGGCTGGAGGGGTAAAGAGGAAGTTTAGACACCGTTTGACGCCCACCAACTTTCAATCACGGCCGGTCCAAGTTAACCTCGGAAGTACAGCGATCCTCGGGGAGGAATCGCACGGTTCGTTGGTCCACCAACGAGTCCGCTTTTAATCATCCTAAATGGCGCTCTCTCGGGCATTTCAGTTTTAAGATGTTGACCTTTCAACCACAGTCCCCTCACTCCCCCGCCAATCTCTCTTTCCCGCAATTCAAGTAAACTACGGTAAACTGCCTCAGACGGGGCGCGACTCTTTCTTGACTGCTGGACTGAGCCGGCCTTTAGAACTCGCGATACCTTATGAAGCCGCATTCCAGTTTAATTCCGGCATTTTTAATCCAACCCTCATTTACCTAAGTGATAATCGGGCAATTGTAAGACGATATTTCGCGATGTTTCAATTACGCAGAGAACAGTTAGTGGAATTTTCGGTAGAATTCTTACATCCTCGAATGATATTGGTATCGTTGAGTATTGCCGTCTGTCTTGACAAGAACAATTTTAGAGAAAAGAAAGATGTGCAGTTAAACAGGTCATATAAAATTTTTGTTTGTCAAGCTTCAATAGACATGTTTTCTGCCCCGTTCTAGTGCTATCCACAGATCAAGCGAAATAGCAAGGAATCGCAATTATATGATATCAAAATTTTTGCTCAGTATCGAGAATAAATTAATTGTTCCGATAACCATAGCATCGTGATTATCGCATGCGATAATTTCTTCTTATTGATGGTTCTTTAAATCGGCTTTCATTTGCACACCTAAATCCTCGTCTGTATCGGATATACTAGTAATCAATTTATTTACACAACTTATGTTAATTTTATTTTAAATATTGTTAAAATATTTCTTTATCAAGAGGAAGAGGTGGATAATGTTCAAACAATTTATAAAGAGAAGAATGAAAAGAGAAATACAAAGAATAAAGAAAGTAGGAAAGTAGAAAAGTGTGAGTCAAGTGCAATAGTTTTCTCCCTATGTATAACGGTTTTGGTATTTTGTACTTCCGGTACTTTTGCTATTTTCAAATCACCCTTTCTTCGCCTTCCCCATTTTGCGCCTTTCCTCACCTTTTTGCTACCAAGTTTTCCGTCTCGTCTAAAGATCTGCTACTTCGACTGCCGCGAAAGTAAGAGGTCCTTCCCTTTTAAGCTCCCGGTCGTTTAAAGCCATTTCTTTTCGCGCGAGAAACTCGAGTCGAACGTCTTCGTGAAAAATCCCCTTTTAGAAATTTCTTTTGTTGTTTTTGTTCGTCTATTTATTTTTTGGTCGCTGCAAGATGCCCAGGGCTGGCGTGAACCCGACACTTTAAGTCAATGATAAGGGCCGCACCCATCGCGAGGAAAATTTACATTTTTCACGCGGCTACCGTTTCTCGCGCAATTTTTTTTTAATGGGAGGCGCGGTCTTAACTCGACTTGAAAAATATAAATGGCATATCCCGTTTCTAAAGCGAATAAAGTTGCATCTCGAGGCATTAAAGCAAAAACTTAATCGCGTTACCCCTGTAATTTCGCGCGGTAAACTAGCGGATAGTAGGTAGAGGTCGGTAGGTAGGTAGCCGAGTCGTTGGGCAACGAATTGGCTCGACCTACTTCGCGCTGTGCATTATATACCGCGGTGGCACGAGTAAATTCTATGCTTATATAATTTATTCCCGGTCTTGTATGCGGCCCCGCGCGAACTGATTATATTTCTGCGCCTCTAAACAGGCATAAAGAGCAAACTGGGGCTTTACGAGTGTTGCGCGCAGGCCGCCGAGTGCGCATGTATATATATATATATATATATATGTGTGTGTGTGTGTGTACAGAGGTACACACGGGCACGCAGCAGCAGTACAGCTTTAAACCGACCTGTGCGGATAGCGCCGGAACGGCGCCCAAAAACTGATTCTCGCCCGAGGTGGTGCATTTTCAGCTAAAAAACTGGAAAAGCCGTGGATCATCGCGGGCGCTACTCGCGCTCCGCTCGCCGGCGGTGCTTCGGTTAAGGGGCCGGGGTGTATAACGCACACGAGTGTGTATGGGCCGTGCGAGAGAGGAGCTCTTGCGGGTAGCCCCGGGATTAGCCCGAGCTGTCAGACTGCGCGATTTCGGGCGAACTCTCGCCTCCGCCAGTCTCGCCTCTCTCTCTCTCTCTCTCTCTCTCTCTCTGTCGCTTCGTCCTTTGCCAAATTGGATGCTAAGTACACGGGGGCTAATGCCACCGGTGTGTCGCACCATCCCCCCACCCCTATCTCTCTCTCTCTCTCACTCCGCTCTGCCTACGCGTTTCCTGTAATGCTTCTCTGAGGCCTTAATCCATTACCCGTCTAGGCGGCTAGTATATACGCGTACGGCGTAAGCAGACACGCGTCCGCGACGCGCGACAATTTAAACTGGTGTCGTTTATATACGTAAGCAATTTGCGTAATCGACTTTGACGCGTATATGGGCTTATATGCGTTTGCGGCAAGCGCATCGCGACTTGCCAGAGCCCTCATGCGCGATGTATTATATATCTGTCGGCCCGAGTTGTCGATGGGTAATAATTACCGTAGACATCTTGATTCGCAGGGGGCGTTAATGCTTTGCCACTCAGCCTGCTATTCCGTCTTAGAGATGGAAAAATTGTCCCGTTAGAAAGAGTTTATTCTAAGCTAGAGTTGAGCTTTTCCAAAAAAGCTCACGCGTTTGGGAATTTTTATGTTAAAGAGTAAAAATACAATTACGGAAAAATCTAATGCATCTGGGAAAAATTTTAATTACAACCTTCTTTATCATCTTTAAACGTCTTATTAAAATTTTAACATATACCCATAAGTAACGTATGCTAGAATTTCTTCTTTGTTTTATCGTTTAACCGCAATCTTTTACAATTATAGCGCGCCCCATGAAAGTTTTAATTATCGTACTCCGCGATGAATAAACAACCCCCGTGCGCGCCCGAGACATAAACTGAAAATTCGATTTTTTTCCCTCCTGTTTTTAGCACTGGCTCTTTTTTTCTCGTTTTACAGGAGAGGCTGACGAGGAAGGCAAGGAAAGGAGAGGACAGACACGAGTTCGCGCGGTCGTCCGGGAGGTGAAAACCGCAGCCCAGGAGAGGAAGGGGGACAGAAGGCTACGGCTCGAAAGAGCGCAGGCAAGCGAGAGAGGGCCCGAGTGAGTGTTCCCACAGTTTTAATTTTCTAAAATAACGACGCCGTAATTCCAACTGGGAAAACCTTCTAACGTATGATGTCTTTTATGGGCTTCTGCTCAGTTGACTCTGCTTGCTTTACCCCGTTCCTTAGACCCTCGGACAGCGTCTGCTCGTTGTTTCTCGACCAATTTTTTTCGCCTCCTACATCCCGTTCCCTTTCATCTTTATTTAAGTTTCTGCATAATCGAGAATGATTCCCCCGGCGAAAGAAACACGCGCGCCAGCCCATCTGTTTATTTCACCTCTTTCGTGTTCTGCTTTGACGCGCGTCCCCGCCCTTCCTTTCCCCTGTCTTTCAAATTTTTTTCCCTCACCGCCCGGCCATAATAGAAACTTTAACGAGGGTATTAAAGTGTTTCAACGTCGCCAACCGAAGTGGATTACAAGTATTAGTGAAACTCGCTGACACTGACAATAAGAATCCCTAATTCTCGCGGTACTACTTTAGACACTCGACCCTGAATGGACGAAACGTCGTTGACACACTGCGATCTGTCGAGTCCTCGCTTTTTTCGGTTACCACTTGCACGGGAAAATCGGAGCAAGTGCCTACTTCAAAGTCATTTCCAATTTTAAACTGCACCGGTCTAATGATGAAAAGATATATTCTTGCGTCGCATTAAGTCAAAGGTAGATTTTAAAGAATATTGTAATATTATGCTGATTGCGCTATATAGTAAAATACTCTCCTTCCTCGCGATTATATGCTCTGTGTAAATTGAAAATAAAAAAATTTTTAATTAGAAATAACAGTATAGAATAATGAGTTTTGGTAAGAACTTATATTCGTACTGTGGCTTTACCGAAAACAAGTTTTTTAAAAATCAATTGTATCAAAAGTATTAGTTGTGTCGCTATTATCATTCTACGTCACGTGTCAAAATTCAATTTAGTTCGAACTATTTTCAATGTTATGAAATTATCCGTCAAGTTTACGAACTGTTCAATATTTTTATGCTTGATTTGAAATGAATTTTGTATCACTCTATCCTCAACATCGTAACATTGATTCGTTTTTTGGCTCTCGTCATGTAAAGTACTACTCAAAACTAACTTCTCTGAGGGATAAATCCTTTTTGTAAACGAAATGATCAGTGTTCATAATCGTATTGATATGCACTATTATTCAAAAATATTTGACAGCAATGCTCAAATATGCTATGTTGGATTAAATATGCGTTGCCATAGAATGTATAACGTAAACGAAATCACATACAAATAATTATATATACATATATACGTATATACGAGACGACCTCTTATATTACTTTAATGGATAAATATATTGTACAGAGAACATTTTTCAATATATATATATAATAGCAATGAGGGGAAAATTTGGAGCCAGGAAGCAAAACTAAAAAATAACTAAAACAAATTATTGTCCTGCCGTGCATCCTCGACTTTCTCGGTGCGATTGGACACACTGAATTATATCGCGAGCCTCGTAATGACCCCGTTCTAAAATTATTGTCCTCTGAAAACACGAAGTTGATTTAGCGCAAACGATATAATAGGTGTAGAAAGAAGTTGCAGAGTATCAGGGGGTGGGTCGGGGGTTCAATGAAGGTGTCCGCGCGCAGGCGAGCACGATAGAGAATTGAAGGTAAACAGGCAGCGAGAAAACAGTTAGATAGCAGACGAAGTGAATGTTTAGAGCGAGAAAGCGGACAAAATCAAGAGAACAATAGAAAAAGGAAGGATGAAACGTGAGAGCGGGCGGAGGACGAGGAAGCGCCGTGTGTAACAGAGGGGCGTACAGGAGAAAGAGGGAAGGGCGAGATGGAGAGGGAGAGAGGGAGAGAGAGAAAGAGGCAGGCGAAGTTACGCTAAAACGCGAGGAATACAGACAGACGAGTAGTACTATTGTTACGAGATGTGGGTCAGTCTGACTTTCTCTTTCCTGCTCTCACCCTCTCACACTCTCGCGGCGGGCGCATGCCCGTGCTCTTTCTTCGCCTTTATCTATATTCGCGGAGTTCCGACGTGTCGGTCGTGGATGCGCTCGGAGGGCATTGGCGTTGTTGCGTCAGCGAGGTCTGCGGCCCCCTGGCCCCGCGGCCTAGAGAGGATAGAAGAGGACGAAGACGGCGAGTCGCCTGTTGACACAACGTTAGCGCCGTCGCGCCTCGCCGCTCCGCGGCCGTCCTCGTTTCGCTCGCTCCGCGTATCGCTGGCTCATTCATTATTAAAAGTCGCCGCGATAGCTCTCTGCCCTCCGCTTGCCCCTTCTCCCATTGCAGCTTTTCCGTTTTGACTTCGTCCCTTCGCCCCGATAACGCGGCGGTAATATTTAACCGAGGCCATCCGATGCGCGCTCATATGTGAACTATGGGGAGGACGTTGAGATAGATAGCGACGCGCAGATAACGCCTCGATCACTAATAACAACCATTAGTAATGGGCTTCTGCTTATTGGATAAGAAGCGAAAATAATTTGATACCAGCAAGTAATGCAGACTTCGCTAAGTGGCTTCGTTGTTGAGATAATATTTTTAAAATTTACTTAGAAATTTCTTGGGAAGATTATTTTGCACGAGCTAGTTAACGTTGGATTAAAACTCTGGAAGGAATTTTTTTTTTCATTACCTGACTTGAAATTAGTGGAGTAAAAGTACGAAAATGTAGTAGTTTGATATAGAAAAGTAATTGATTATATCTAATACTAACTCAAAACTCCAATTTAATACCACGAAATGGATCTTTGCAAATGAAGTCGTAAGGAAAAAAGTCGCCCTACTCGAATTTCAATATTAAGTAACGAAGACTTAAACAAAGCATTTCCGATTTCCGTGGAAAGGGAGCTAAAAAAAAAATTATAAATCTCATTAATATATATGAATGCGATTGAAAAGTACCATCGGCCAGCCCCGGTGTCTCAACCGCGCTTCGACTTATATTCTCATTTAAATGTTGATGAGCTGGACCGCGGAAGAGCGATTATACGGCGCGCTCGAGGAGTCGGAGAATCGGACGCCGCGCGCTGCTCGCTAATCCCCCCCTCCCCTCCCCCGCTTCCCTATCACCCATTGCTCAGGAGTGCCGAGAGTTCTCCCGTCTCGAGCAGGGGACGATTTCATTTTCATCAAGCGGCCAATGTCTGAGATCCTCGCGCTCCCGGCCAATTCCCAGCTGCCTAAGTGAATAAAGCGCGCGGGCGACACAGATTTATCCTCTCAGGCGAAGCGGCCGCGCCACCGTGAATTCTCCGCATGCGAACGGAAAACAAGCCGGGGGGTGGGGGCGGGCAGGGCGTCGTTTGGAACGGGGCGAAAGATTTGAGTTTCATTTGATTTAGATTTGTCTCGCCGAAGCGAGGCCGCGTGCTCGGTAAACAATCGCGTCTATCGAGTCTAAATTCCGATTCGATGCGCGAACATTATCTTTATAAACATCTAAATGCTCGAGATACTACTGCTTTTTTTCATCAAATAAATAAGCATTTGTGTTTCGAATCAATAAGATCTTGTTTATTTATGAACGCAGAAGAAGCTCTATGATTAAAAATAGAAATAGCAAAAGTCTCATATATTGCGCATGAGAAACAATAATCTAGAAGTGGCAATACAGAGGCAAGAGTACTTAATGCTTTTAATGCAGTAGTATAAATATGAGGAAAAGGTAAGGAGAGATAAAGTTTCTCTCTTATTTTTTTTAATCTTTCAGTTCGCATTTCTGTACTAAACCTGCAATTAACACTTTATGTTTACGGGCATTTAGTTTTGTTTAATGCTCAATGGATACTGGTGTAATACGAGCGCTATATGCCGGAATTTTTCTGTCTCTAAAGCCATAGAGCAATAAAGAAACGAAGGCGGAAAAAAATTTAATCAGAGCGAAAACTAAAATTGGAGGCTTTTATTATTCATAGAATGAAATGAATACAATCCTCCTAGAAAATAACAGGAAGGTGGAGGACTGTGCTGGAGAGAGATTAATTTTGAAAACATCCTTTGCAACGAACGCGCAAATTTCTCGAACTTTAATTGATTACAATTGTACAAAAACTTTTTCAAGTTACTAAAAAAGACCTCGGCACGGCGAAAAATGATTTTTCAGTATCTACGGACTTAGTTTGAAGACATTAACCGATAACCTCTCCCGGCCTTTGTCTCCGACGTCGAATGCACGCGTTTCTTGAGCTTCTCGTCACGCTTACGGTCGAACGCTGAGGGAGGGGGGGGGAGGCGTTTCGCGTGTAATTACTGCGCTTGATCGAACGCACCAAAGGATCAAGGTTCCGCCTGGATTAGGGAGGGCAAAGGAGAAAACCCTCTACGTCACGCGAAGCGCGAATCGAGTGCTCTTTGGCTGCCGGCAGAGGTTGAGTGGGCAGGCCGAACGACCGCGTTAGTTGCGAGGAGCTGCCGCGTGCTCGAGAGAGGTGCGCGCGTGCCGGCGCAATCGCGCCCTCCCCCCCCCCCCCACGGACTCTCGGCGCATCGACGTAATACGGACTTTCCCATTAATGCGGTCCCGTGGTGCGGTCGAGGGGGGGGGGCAATTTTTTATACCCCCCCCCCATGCGCGCACATGGAGAAAGCGAGGATAATTCCAGTCGAGCCTCCGGCCGGCTCGCGAGGAGAGAATCGCGCCGATATATTTATGCGCATCTGATTATAGAAGCGCCGAGGCTGCCAGTTTCGATCTGACCGCCCCGTGTACGGGATTGCTCAAGCCGCTTTAATAAAGAAGCGCGATAACAAATCATTGTCAAGGGGCGGAGAGAGTGCGCATCTCCTTATACATCCTGCCGCTGCTCGTCCCTCTTTTATATTTACATTTCTAATTAGGTGAATTCAATTTCCTTGCCAACCAGCGCTATATATATATATATATATATATATATATATATATATATATATATATATATATATATGGCTGTGATTAGGGAATCCTATATCGCAATTGATATTGGCACGAATGATTTACGAAAAACATAGGCAATGAAGTGTTTTCGAGGTAAATATTTTTATCCCGCTTTTTCCCAATATATTCTCCGTCCAGTGAAATACACTTTGACAGATGTCACTTCCCTTTCTTATCCTTTATAGACTTTTTGCGTGCTTGCATTCGTGTTCCGTCACTCCCTTGATTTCCTTTACCTGCTATTTATTCGAGTGTACAAGCCCGTGGCTTAACTTGTGCAATATTATTCAAAAAATCAGAAGATGTACTGGCGTGATCTTCGGCGCTACCTTGAATTTCGATGTTCGTTGATTTTCGTAAGAACGAAGGACAGTAAGTGCACATCTCCTTACCCGGACTCTCGAGTAATTACAGAAACGAATTAATTAACTAGAAGCTTAAAACTTGCCGCATTTCTGTTTCTGCGAGCTTCCGCTCGCGTCTAAGCGGCTCCGCGAGGGCTTCCCATTCAAAAGGCGCGCTCGAGTCCATCGGCTTTTCGCATTTCCGAGCGAGCGCTGGCTGCTGCTGCTGCTGCTACCGCTCCTCTTTTCGTTTTCCTCTTTTGCTCGCTATACATCTATATATATTATATATATATATATATATATATATATATATATGTATATATATATATATATATATATATATATATATATATATATATATATATATATGCTTGCTCTGCTAGCGCGCCGCGCCGGGGCAATTTTATTTCTTCGCTTCCTGTGCTTTGACGAGCGACGTTTCCGGTGTACTCCGCCCCCTCCCACTCATACGCGCTGGCCCGTCCTCCCATTCTTTTCCTCTCCCTCTCTCGTACTCGGCAGCGCGGCAGCGCTGCTTTTTAGCGGCGCTTCCGCCACATTTTTCCAGCCACGCGCCTTTTTGCAGGGGCTTTCTCAACCCTCGCCGCGGCGCCACTTAAGCCCGCGCGAACTCTCTTGCGCGTCGCCTCGCGCCCCTTTGGTCTTTCGAACCTTCAGACTCTCTTCATTTTTTTCCCTCCCACCCCCCTCCCGCCCTCGTCTACCCGCGCCTCGCGCAATCTCATCCATCGCGCTCCTTATAGCTCGCGCAAAGAAGAGGGCGGGACGCGCCTATATCCTTATCGATCGGCGGAGTCTATCGTATTTTCCCAGGAAATGAGGATCGAATGAGGAAATGAAGAGGTCGCGACGCAGAAGGAGCTCGTAGACGCCTAGGATGCGACGGCGGAGCGGGGGAGGGGGGTGGCGGGCGCTATCGGAGAGCCGGCTGTAATGAGGCGAGCAGGTGCACTATATTTTGAAACGAGAGGAATTAAAATTATAAGTGATGAAAAGTGTCGTCGAAACTAAATGAATAATAATTGAATTCGCAGCCCTTTACCGGCGGGGCGGGGGAGGTGTCGTATTCTTTGAAGTCACGAACACAATTATAAAAGTTCATCGCTTCCAAATGGATCGCAGTTTTCTTTAAATAATCCAGAGACCGATCGTCTTTTATACTATCCTTGAGAGGATATGTATTCAATATTGAAAAGCTCGATCACCCTAGGCGGGACCGTCATATATAAATATACGACAATTCGACTTTATAGTCGCTTTTATAAAATCCAATTCTTTGCCGAACAAAGTCATTTGATTAATTATAACACTCCTGTCGCTGATCGAGACGCGCGCGCGCGCGAGAAAGAGAGATAGAGAGAGAGAGAGAGAGAGAGAGAGAGAGAGAGGGAGAGAAAGCCCGATGCTCGGTCCACCTTTTAGATCTCAGCGGCGCGCGAGGCCGACGGGGCTGAACTTTCAATCGGTACTGGAATTCAATAAAGCCTCCTCGCATCCACCATCTCTTCAACTTGGGTGCTCTCTTCCATCTTCGGCGCGAGCTATATGCTCTCGAGGCGATAACTTTATTGTCCAACACTTTCTAGTTGGGCGGTGAGGGGGAGGGGAAAAAAGCAAAGAATGAAAAAAGAGACGCTCTCTCTCTCACTCTCTCTATCTCTGTGTCTGAGGGAGAAAAAGTCTGCTATCATAGACGCGAGCGTCGCTTCGTAGAGCCTTTGATGATCGATTGCGCTCGGCATATACGTTATTGTGTATGTTGATCTCTGAACTGTTGATTTTTGATTTAGTATTTGTATCGTTTTTGAAAATATCGAGATCCCTAGAAGCGAGTGTATTCCATGTTTACGCGTCCGGCAGGTGTTCTTTATATCGTTCGATTGAATATTTCGTTAAATATTCTTGTTTTTCGAAAGATCGAACATTATAGGAACGAAGGCAAGATCGAGTCTTTAGTTATTTTGTATTTTTTTATATTGATTATGAAATCCTCTTCTCCAGCAAAGACTATCACGATTCGTATTTGTTAGCAAAATAAGTCAATTTACTGCTAGCGTATAAAAGAAGTACAATCCGATTCATGTGACAAAAAGAAAACAAAGCATTTTGTAAATTCACAATGAAACGCGGTACATTTTGACTAGTATTTGCAACCTTGGGGCTGAAAAATAATACCTATTAAATGAGCTTTCTGTATTCTTTTCTGTAGTCTTTTCTGTATACCATCGATGAAATATCTGACTTTCTAAGGTTTTAAAATAAAATCCAAAGTTTTAGAGATTTATCCGTGTTTTTATGCATTTTCGACGTAAAATGGTGAATTGTAGTCTGGAAAATAGAATGGGTTAGTTTTCGATGTAAACTTCACAATTGCGTTAGCCTGTTGTACAATAATATGAAATGGGTTATTATTCGATTCGGGAAATTTCTAAAGCACAAACCATCTGTGACTGTGTCAAATAAACTAGATCATATTTTTGGACTTCCATATACAGTACGAAATTGCAAGTATATTTAATTTTAGAATAATATATTATATACTTACAGAAATTCAATTTAATATACTTACAATGTTAATTTCAATAAAACTATAAGATTTTATATTAACTGAACAATGTAAGAGAGATTTGAGAATATTTAGAAAGAATTTTGGTTATTTATGATCTAATAACTACAAATCCAATTACATAAATTATTGCATTTTTTCTTAGAGAACTTTTAATTCAAGAATAAATAGCAATTTTACGTTATATAAGATGTTATATCAATAAAGCATACGGTGAAAGAGACATTTTTCTACTTTGTCCTCGCAACGATCGGTCAATTAATGACTTTGACGTGCGTGGCTTTGTGACAGGAGTACCTCTCTTGCCTACAAGTCGTGTATATACATACATACATACATATACATATACATTCATATATACATATATATATATATATATATATATATATATACACACACAAACCCTGCAAGTACACTTGCTCGAGCTTTCGACGAGAGACTCCATCGACCTTTGCTCGCGAGCGCTCGCGCGTGCGGGCTCCAACGCGACACGCACCAGCCCTCCATCGATCGCAACCCGAAGCCCGAACCACCACCCGAATTTCCCTTTGCTGTTGCCGCGCCCAACGCACTCGATTGCGTCCCTGGACCGTACGAAAGAAAATACATCTCTCTCCGCTACTCGTATGGCTCAGCCGAGGCGCGAGCTTGGATTCTCGATTGGCACGTCCTATCTCGTGGTTGTCTAATAATACGTTTTACGCGCGGATTCTCGAACGACCGCGTTTATTTCCGAATCACCGGGGATCGAGCGGGGTGAGCGACAGAGAGGGAGGGAGAGAGAGTGAGAGAGTGAGACGAATGCGAATGACCTCGTTTCCGGCAAGCGCATAACCTTCTGGGTCGAGTAAAGAGTACTAGCGCAAGGGAAAGTGAACGCTCGACCCTAAAGGCAAAAGCGCATAGAACAGGTCTGCCTATTTTACCATTGCGACTGGGGTTGGAGGGGGGGGGGGTCGCGCTGCGGAAAGCGGCGAGCTCTTCTCGTCCCCTACCACCGCGCGCTGCTTGAATTATTAAAAAGTGGCCTGCGTATCCATCGACACGCGCGCTCGCGACATCTCGCGAGCTTTATACGGAGATCAGTGAATGCGCATCAAGGGCGGAAAGGCTCGCGTCGCAGCGCGAAACGAGACCTCGGGCTCGAGGAGCACGGAGGGCAGGCGTGGAAACGGCGCGAGTAAAAAGGGGGTCGCGTTAAAATGTCGCGCGAAAACAAAAAGCGCGCGCGCGCGCACCATATGCGCCCCAGGGTTCTTTCATATGACGAATAATGGGTGAAGCGAACGGGAGAGAGAGAGACAGAGACGGAGTAATGGGATTGGGGGGAGGGGATCTCGCCAGCTGTAAGGATCGCTTTTCAATCGAGCCGAGCAGCTCGTTAGTGACCTCATTGATTAATTGTTTATTCTGCGCGCTCTCGTTATACGAGCGCGCTCGTCTTTGCTAATTCGCCGTTCTATATACGTCCGCTCGGGGTTCCTTTTCGCGTCGTCCCCTGCCGCGAATTTCAAAGGCAAGAGGGCCATTTGATTAGAGGCGCGTGGCGTCCCCTCGCTGTAATCTCGCCGTGCTGCAGCGGCGTCGCGCGACTCGCGCTGAAAATCGCGACGGGTCCGTTTGGGCGCGGTGAGATAACATCGCCGCGTCGCGTAAAATAGCGCGCGGCCAAAGCGATACTACCCCGTTCCGGTTCTCGGGCGGGGCGAGATTTCTTTTCCCTCTTATAAAGCTGGAAACTTGTAGTCAGGAGCGCGCGCGGCACGTACGAAATATATAAGTCCAAAGTGGCTCCTATTAATACGGGCCCCGGAGTCATTCTTCACAAAGTTTGCGCGCGGTTCACCGTAATATCTGGAGACGGTTGCGATGTCGGGTGTAAAATAAATCGTTCTCCTATTGTCGGCTACGAATCCCGGGGAGCTCCGGCAAACGTGGAAAAGGAAATCCTCGAACGCGGTCTTGCTCCGTGCGCCCCGACTAACCCTTTCTCTCTCTCTCTCTCTCTCTCTCCATGTCTCTCTTTCGTGTCCCTCTCTCGAAGCTTTTTTTCAGCTCTTTCTCTGTCTCTCTCTCTCTCTCTCTCTCTCTCTCTCTCTCGTTTCGACCTTTTCACTGTCATTTTTCCTAAAGAATGACTGGCTCCGTTGCAAGTTGGAAACATTAGAATTCTTTACCGAGCGGAATTTCAGACACCAACCGTATCCCCGCAGTTTATTCAAATTCAGTTTAAATGCAGTATAATTTTCTCGATTTTCGTGATTTTAATATAAAATATAAACGTACCTTTACAAATGAAACGTGACGAACATTTATTTCACATTTTTTCCGTACAGAAACTACAAATATGAGAAATTTGTACTTGATTTGTTTCTAGTGTAGTAAATAAGTCAAATTCTCATTTTTTAGGTTCACCTCTATTTTAAATATTCTTCCATTATTAGTAAATTGTAAATTAGTAAAAATATATTTTTCTTTATATACATTTATTTATATGTAATAAATATATCATAATATATCTATAATTATAGATTCTTCGGCTCTAAAATCTTTATTCTTTTCTGTTTTCCCTAGACGTTATGTTTAATATCAAAAATATTCAATACTTGATACAGCAAAAGAATTTAAAAATATTAGCTAAAAAAATGAATAAATGGTTATATAATGGACGGGAATAATAAGACGTAAAAATCATTTTACCGTTATGCATGAGAAATCAATTTGTAAAGAAGTCCATCAGTGATAATGTCGAATATAGGTGCCGGGAAATGAAGGGGCGTGTCAACGTCGGAAATTTATTCAGCGCAAAAAAAGACCCGAAAGAGTCGATCGAATACTCGGCTGGTAATTTGCTTATGGCTCCTTAATAGAATCCTTTCTTTTAATGGATCAATCGCGCGACGTAGTAGGAATTGATAACCGACTTTAATACCGTCGTCTTGGACAGCGGTCCTTTTAACCGTGCGATATCGAAGGGCTCGTCGTGGACCGATGGGGAGGAGGAGGGGGCAGTTGCGTCGAGCCTGCGCCGAGCGTCAAATGAACCGAGTCCTCGGGCAATTTTTTCAGGTAGATCAAACGCATGGAGCCGGAGTGAGAGAGAAAGAGAGAGAGGGGTGGGGAAGATGTATCCAACGTAAACGCAGGCACGCTTCTCCTGCCCGGGTCGGTCACTGGAGCCACCCCCCCCTCCTCTCCGCCGAGCCACTCTTTCTCTCCGAGGATTCCACGGTGAAATATCGATTCGGTCGCGGAGTAATGGAATTCCGGAGTCAAATTTATGAGCGCTCGCGCGCACGAGCGTGCCGCCTCGTCGATACTCCCAACTGTCCCCTTCACCTTTTCTCCCCTGCCTCTCTCCTATTTTTTGCGCGAGATCGACCAAAAAAAACAGAAAACACTTAACGTCTTTCCTTAATAAATGTACTTTGCGAAAGATATGACAAACGGCGTGCGAACGGATATACATATGTACACACACACACACACACACACACACACACACACACACACACACACACATATATATATATATATATATATATATATATATATATATATATATGCATACCGAAAAACACGGCCAGAGCAGCGGCCATTTAACGAAGCTCTCCCGCTGAAATATTTAAGCTTTAAATCTCGCGGGATGTATATATATATATATATATATATAGTGTATAGGGAAATTGGATTCGCGAGCGCGCCTCGTTGTTGTGTACATGCTTATACTACTCGAGGAGAAAGCCACTGCTTTAACTTATTAAACGAGCGCCAAGCGCGCCCGTCCCCCCTGCACGTGTTCGTCCGCGCTGCATTCTTTCTTTTTCGAATCCGCCGACTGGAATCCGTCAGATTGAAAATTTTTTTGAGGACAAAATTACACTCGATCTTAAATCGATGCGCTCGAGCTCGTTTAATTATCGACGAATTCTCCGCCGTGCGCGGTCGGCGCACCGACTCGGCTTCCGCTTCGAAATTATCTAATAATCCGTTTTATTGTTCGACTGGATGATTAAATTTTACGGCGTAAAAATTAATATTCAACTTAATGGGGCGCCGTTCGGACTTTTTAACCGAGGAACGGGGGCTAAAATTATTTTTTCATTTAATGTTAAAAAAAAAAGAGAAAAGAACAGAAAACGAATCGCTTTCTAATTAAGAGGCTCGACCGTCTAATTGATAAAGTTGCGCGGTAAATAGCGCGAGGCCATTTCCTGGTCGCGCGTTGGGCAGAAAACATGGGGAGTCTTGCCTATCCATCATCTATGCACGGCTGGAGTCCCAGTTTAATGACTGATGGATGCAGCGGCTGGCTCGAAAATATTCATCGAAGACGACGGAATAATGCGACACTTATCGAAGTTTGTTCGGGGGATCCGGGCTCCGCCCAAGTCCTTGCGCATTCCGTGGAAGAGCGCACGCACCTGCGGTTCGAGAACGTATAATGATAAGCGATGGCAACTTGCTGGGATATAATCCAATAAGAAATTCATAAAAAACTTTAGCCCTCGGCATCAACGACGTGCCTTTCCTTCTCCTCCAGCGGCGCCGAGCCCTCTCGCCGCCATTAAGATTATCCTTATTCTATTACTTAAATTTTCCGGGATTATAAGCGCCCCAAGCGTAAATTTGCTCTTCCCCTTAATGCCTCCGCGCCGTTTGATGTAATCAGCAAACGTTAATTACTCGTAATTCGCGGGACGCCTTAAATGACCCATTAAAAAGTTCGGGCTTAAAAGCGCGAGGAGGAAAAATCGGGGGATAGAGAGAGTGAGAGAGACAGAGAGAGGGGGGACAAACAGAAAAAAATACGCACGTATCCGAATTGAAAGAGCGCAACGTACGAATGGAGCTACCTCCGTATAAACCGTGATAAAGAAGGACAGAGTAGGCAAGCGGGGGTTTCATTCGTAGGACATATATTGCAATGACACAGGTGGCGCGGAGAGGGGGGTGGCGGGGCAGGAGCGGTGGCCGTGAGTGCGGCACTTCAGTTGACGTCGCGCGAATCGCTCGGCGGAGCGACAAATTCACGTCGCTCATAATGAACGTTTCGTGGAAGGCTTTAACGCCGCGCGAGAGCCCCGGCTGCGCGGAGTCGCGCGTCCGCGCCGCAGACGCGGTACGGGTGGGGGTTGGGGGGGGGGGCGCGGCGCGCGATTCGGGCGGACGGCCACTCTATTTATTCAGGCGCTGGCCCATAAACCTCGCGGCGGGAGTACGTGCGCGCGAGGCGACCCGATATCTTTATGTGCGCGCGCCCGGGCTCGCGTCCATAGCCCCAGCGCCCCGCGCGCGGGGCCGGCGCGGAGACGCTTTCTTTAACGGCCGGCTCGTTAACACGTCGTGGTTGATATTTACAAGCTCTTTAGGCCGGCCGGGCCTTGCGTCGGCCCCGGGCTTATAGAGGCGCGGTCGCTTTTAATGATCGAAACTAAAAATAATTGTTTACTGCCCACCGTTTGAAATTCTTGCCGGTAAATAGGAGATTCAATAAGATGCCACATGTGTGGGTATTGCCGGGCGATTTTTTCCAATAATTTATAAGCAATATATATGTATATATAGTTTAGGTGTTAGAGTGGCGTGTAACTCGGTCAAGCGATCTCAGGCATCGAAATATTGAATATTCCGTTGGGAAGGTTAGAGAAAGTTTTTCGGCTGGGCGCTAAGATAAGGCATTAGTAATAGTTCTGTCGATTTGATCATTTTATCATCAAGGAACGACTTTGAAGAAATGATTTGGACAATCGGTACGTACCCTTCGGTTTTTGAGTTTTCACACGGTCAAACTAGGTATGTAAAGCTGAAGTATTTTACTCGGGGTAGTAGCGGAGGCATTTTGTAAATATTATGATTAGAGCGCGATCCTTTGTATCAGAATATTTCAATTTATTAAGGGTGCTATAGAATTTTTTGTTATTAGCAGCTGAAATTGATGATCTGTGCGGTCTATTTTCAAAATATCAAAATGGCTCTGAAAAATGGAAAATTAAAAGAAAGAAAGGGCAATTTCTAACTAAATTCTCTCATAAAGATTGCACAAATTACGAATAAGACAGAAACGTGTTCTGTATGTACTTCAAAAGAAGGACGATTGCATGAATTGTAATATCAATTCATAATAGTGAATTCCCACAGCTTATAAACACTTATGCGAAATAATGATTATTTAAAGATAGTATAACAAAAGTCCCATCTAAAGTCACTGATTTAATCAGAAAATACATCGTTCGTAGAGCAGGCCACGCGGCCAAATAAATACTAAATCGAGCTCGAAGTATATGCGCGAAGCGGAGAAATTGACAAATCAATCCTTTTAGCCGGCAATCGATGGGCTTCATTTTGCGCAGCCAAGGCACGAAGTCCCACCCCCCCCCCTCCTCGCCCGCCACGCGCAAGCGACCATTCGCACGTTCTCGACGAGCAACGCCGCGCAAACGATCGCGAACAGCAGGAGGGGGAGGGGGCGTTCGTCTGGTCATACGCGGCGGTCCTTCTTGCTCGCGGGCGCCTATAATTCAGCCGGACCCGAGCCGGGGCCGAGAGAGGCTCGCTCGCGGTGACATTTCAAATATTTGTCGTCGCCGTCCGGGGCGCGTTCATTTTACTGTATTGCCCGCGCCTGCGAGCGGCAGCCAACAGCGCCAGAAACGAGAGAGAGCGCGCGCGCGCGCGCAACGGTAATGCCGCAAAATCAATTTGTCATCGAAATTGTCCCTCGATGCTCGATCGTTATACGTGTGTGTACTTGCTCGTTCGATCAAATTCCAAGACATGCAAAGCTTTTGAAGCTCTATTTTATGCAGTTTACAGAATATACGGGGAATACGTTGCTTGCATAAAAAGGAGTTCTCCAGATGCGACACTGTGAGGTAATGTCGAAATATATATATATATATATATATATATATATATATATATATATATATATATTTAACATATTATATATAGGAATAGGGAGTAAATATGATCATCATTTTGTCAAACTGTGAAAGATTTATAAACAACTTACCGAAGTAATGTAATACATTTGAACATTGACTTGGAAGTTGATTATTTTTCTTGTATGAGATAGTTTACCTCTAAATTTCACGAGGTAACAAGTCAACTTATACTCCAGTTTTGATTTTAATTTTACATCGTAAGAGCGAAAAAGCCATATGGAAGGTGTAATTATGAGGTTTCTCTGATGATCAATAAACTTTAGAATTTATCAAACACAATGCCATATTTTGCACTATTGCTAGAAAAAATATATTTTAACTCGAATCGATAAACTAAAAGAAGTAATAACATTCATCCAACTAAAATCCTTGGTCAATAAATGTAGAAAAATCCTAAGTTAATAAAAAAATCTAAATAAATATATCCTAAATAACGAGCTAAGCATAAAATATTGAAGAAAATATTATTGACATATTTGTTTTGCAATTTCTAGACGATCTGAACAACAATGTAGATGAATTTTTATAACGTTCGAAAAAAATTGGCTGATTTAAAATAAGCTTTTCAAAGATTGGTTTCTAACTTTTTGTTATTGATACATCATAATGATGATTACTGCTAAATATATCTTAACCATTCGGTCCTTCAACTTTGTCATTGTAAAGTTAGTAAATAAACAGTATGCCTAGAGAAATTTTGTGAGAAACCATTCTCGATTAAGCTCGCACGAATTCTTTCGTTTAAGTTAGTGCTTATGGGCACTAGGCTCTAAAATTTCATGGTTTCGAGATACGATCATTTTAGTTATTTCCAAACCTACAATAGCCCATGAAAACACGCTTATCGAAATGGACAATGCATAACAGTATAGATAGAACTATATATATATATATATATATATATATATATATATATATATATATATATATTCAAGTAAACGTACAGGATATTATTGTCTTACTATAGAGAACTTAAAATATCCGACAGGATTATAACTCGAATTCATATTCTCAGTTGCTAGTAGGATACCTCAGATATTTATATAGACATTTGTATTTAATTTTTATACTTTATTCAACTAGCATTATACTCCTACGATATTCATATAAACCACTAACTCTTATATCTACTTGTTAATAATAATGTTCGAAGAAATTCTATCTAAAAAGTATTTTAGTGCCATGATGGAATAACTTGTTTGGCGTCGTCTTGTCGCACGTATAAATATTTATTTCTATAAGAATAGTAATTATATATTAATATATTACGTATTGTTTTATAAGGCTTCTTCAAAATAAAGCTTTATATGTGGTTCAAGAATCTACAAAGTAAATTATATGTACCATAAGAATTAGATTTATCGATTCATTTCATCAACCATCATATAATTAATGATAAATTCAATTCAAAGAATTTGTAATTACCACAATATGTATTTATTAAACATTTAATTACTAAATACGAACGAGCAATTAATTTGCTATAAATATTTTACGAATATGAATGAGAGAATGTAGCAATAATCATGTTACTTCTATGAAAATGAAGTTCTATCGTAATTTAACTTTTTTTTATTACTTTTTATATTTGCGTATAGTTATCGCACTTGATTATGGAAAGATATTAGTAACGAAGTAAGGCCCAGGAAGCCGCTCCCCACTTCCTCGTATATCCAGGCGGGGCTCGTATTTCTCAGAAATGAGTCAGCAGTCTTGAAAAGCCTCGAAAAAGTTTTATTGAAAAATGCCTCTTTTTTTGCAGTTTTAGAATTCTTTAAAAGTCTCGTTCGAGCGCAGTGATATTGCGATACGCGCGAATTCCATTTTCTGCGGCGGTTGTTTACGGTGAGATGGGGATTTACTAGAAATCGCATGCGCAAAAGGAGCAATAGAAAATAATGCAGATGTTGTATTTATTTTTGTTTATTTTAGTATTATTCGATTCACTAAGCCTTCGATAAATTTCATGGTTATTAAAAAAAAAAGAGCGTTTTATATTTCACTGCTCAATAGCTGTGGCATTTTTGTATGCGCGCGTTATATGGAAATTATTTTTTTCCATGATAAGTAAAAAGTAAAAATATTTCTCAGCCTCTTCTATCTGGTCTTCTTTAATTTTTAATAATAAAAAGATTTCTCAAGGAAGTAATTATTTTTTAATTCTCGCTGCAAACTTAACTATAATAGTAGTGGCGTAATATAAAAAGAATGAAAATAATTTTTGTTAGTAAACCAAAATAAACGAACTTTTTTATGACGAAAGTATAAGAAACTTTATAGATATAATCCAAACGCAAATAAAGTTTTGACAGCCTTTCTGGAAATATTACTCAATTGGATATTCCGAGAAAACAAAAGAAAGCAGGACTATGAAATCTAAATCACGAAACGAAATATTAGGTATAATATATATTTTTACGACGACTTTTTGCAAGCATTCTATAATCATAATTTGCATATTTTATATTAGCTGAATAAGAAATTATTGCGAGAAAATTTTTCATACAATGGGGCATCGGCAGCTTTCATTAAGAAGTAAAGAGAGCGAATAAAATAATCGGCAGCTCGATCGGTTTTTCGATGCAGCTTCCAGTGTACTAATTTTCCCCGCAAATAATGACGAATACCTGATTCGGTTCAAATCTAATTCCCTCCGATGAATCGCTCAGTGATATCCGCAATAGTCGATACCGCTGACTGCTCGTCGATTGAGAAACGACGACCTGGCTTGACGACAACAATCAGTGGAAAGATCGCTGAAAATACGCGTATATAGCGTAAATCTAGCCCGCTAAAAGACTTCCATTACGCGGTGAACGCGCGCTCGAATCGATACTGGCAAACACTTTGCGCTGTATATAGAAATTTAGGAAAGGAGTATCCAAAAAAAAAAAAAAAAAACAAAAGAAAAAAAAACGGAGAAAAGGTAAAAGCCGCTCTCTCGCGCCGAGCACCGCGGAGAGACTTGGGGAATTTTATTTTGTATATAGGCTCGCGCTCCGGCGCGCATATGCATCGCGAATATAAATCCTCGTCTATCCTCGGCGGTGCTACATCTGCCACCTGTATCGCGTTCTATTTTCCGCCGGCGTCCCCTCTCCTTCTCAGGCTCTTTCCTTCCACGAGTTCTCCCCCCCCCCACCCCGCCCCACCAAATTCTCACCGGTTTTGCGTAGCACTGCTTTTCTTCGACCGAGCGTGTGTTTTTTTTTTTTTTTTTTGCATAATATTCGTTTTTCCCGACCTCGAGCCCGCAAACTATTCGAGTACACAGGGGTGTATAAGCGGTAGCGCACGGTTAAAGACGCTCGCGGACTTTCTTCCTGGCCTGGCGATACTTTGGCCGTGTTGTGTATACGACGCCCGGCGGGAACGTCTCGATCGGTTTTCCGTTGCTTCCTAACGATGCTGCCGTCCTCATTCTCTCTCTCTCACTCTTTCTCTCTCTCTCTCTCTCTCTCCGCTTCCAGTTTGGTAAGAGGCGTTGGGAGGCAGGGGGGGCACTGTTTTCCCATCTTACATACGGGAGTGCATGCATTATTGGAACGTTTACGCCCACCCCTCCTGCGGAATTGTTTATGACCGCGGAATTTCCCCGCAAAGGGTTTAGAGCACGGGCGGGAGCGTCACGCCTCCACCACTCGGGGGGTTCTCTATGTGGCCGCGGACCCCGGGGTCGCAACGCTTCGGCTTCATCCATTGTTTATATTTGACTGCGAGAGCGGCAGCCAAATCATCCCGCTGGAAATATTCGGGGTGTATACAGCGCTTGTTTTCCAACAAGAGTAAGAGAGAGAGAGAGAGAGAGAGAGAGAGAGAAAGAGAGGGAGAGAGAGTAGGAGAGAAATGTTTTCTGTGCTGTGTACCGGCTCCGTACGAGCACTGAAAATTTAATTAAAATCCCGGTTGGGGATCGTACACGACCCCCTCTCACGATTCTAATTGATTTTGGTAGGGGCGGGCGGTATACAGAGCTCGCGGTATTTTGTTCGCTCTCTGAGAAATTGCAATCCCCAGCGTTCCCGTCCGTCGAATCGCAGCCTCCCCGATATGTATTAAATTAGTCCGCGCGCGAACTCGATACGTTTTAATTCGAGTCGTCCAGCGGACTAAGGCGAGGCGGCCGCCACCCCGAGCATGATCGGAAAGCTCGCGTGACGCGTGACGCGCTTGCGCTCAAGTTTCGATAAATTTTGCCAATCACGCGCGGCGGTCTGGCCTTTATCCGCGAATCGGCGGCGCGGGCACGGGCGAGCCGGGCGAACGTTTCGACGTCGGTCGAGCGCGCGAATAAATTGACCGCGGAGCGGCCAACTCCGGTGGCTTCGCCGCAGCGGCAGTTCCGAAGTGTCGGTCCGACTAACGAGTCAGGGATCTTCTCCCCCCCTCCCAGCCGCGGGTCGCTGAAATTAATCGCCGTCGATCAATCGGGGCGCTACGCCGACGCGAGCGTCGCTCGCTCGCTACTTCTTCGCCCGGGCTTTGCTGGCGCGGCTCCGTCGCGCTGAACCTTGGCTCGCTTCGAAAGTGTCGTTAGTCACTTGCAGTGCTTTGACTGTAGCTTCATAAACATAGGTCTACGCTGAATTATTGTATCTGTGCTGTATCCGTACTTTGTCGGCTGGGCTATACGAATCATTTGTGCGTGAGCTCAGGTAAATTGGAAATTTCTGACAATAATTTCTTTAAATAATAATATATGCCTACGTCAAGCTAAAGTAACATAAATTAGATCGGATCAATATATTTGTGGATGAGAATAACTCTAAATTTTGACTCGATGGATTAATTATGAGCCCAAAATTCGATTTCGAGTACCCAAATTCTTCAGAAAAATGTATATTTTTTAATAAATTGTATTTTATAAAGAATAAGAAAATTAAAATAATCTAATATAAAAGTTAAAGTAAAAATTTTTAGGATAGAACCCGAAATAAAGACTATAATCGTAGATTTGTATTAATTTAAAGCAAAGCAGAATTACTTAGAGTCGGCCAGCAGAGTGGAATTAATAATAACACCGTCGCGCGATATTAAGCGTTATTCCGTACCGCAGCGGACGTATAATTTTTCCGGGCGTTGAAAATGTAATTTAGCATCCGCAAGAAGGTCGGAGGGCATTTAGATTATTGTGAGTCAAGGGAAACATTAATTGAGGCGGAACGAGTCGCGAAGTCACCGCCACACCCCGTGCTCGCCCTCCCCTCCCCCGGCTCCTCCTTGGGCCCGAGGAACAAATTGAATTTTCGAATCCCGTTGTCCGTAACTCTATTTCTCTCCTGTTCCTGGCCTCGTGCGAATCCAAGGAGGTAGATCAGCTCCTCTCTTCTCCCTCGGTTCTGCTCGAAGGATCGCAGCTACGAGCGGCGTATCGCCCCGCGCGCAAGAAAGAAAGCTGACCGTTTCCGTCGTTAATCTTCCGGCGCAGCCCCTACGCGGTGCTCGCTACCCTCCACCCATTCACCCACTGGAGGGAGGGGGATTCATTAACTCGTAGGCGAGATATAGAGACGGATGCCCTCGCGCGCGAGAATTGTACATAGCACTATCTCTGTGTGTGCGCGTCTCCGAAATAGCCAAGGAAGCTCTTACGTTTATATATATATATATATATATATATATATATATATATATATATATATATATATATGTTGCGTATCAACTTTACGGTACAATGATCCTTGCGCGTGCGCGGGCGTGCCGAGCTTTTTAATGCCGTTTCGCCGGCGCGTTCACGAGAATTTTTCCTTTTGCCCCTTGTTAAGCTCGCCTGTCTTTCATTCTCTTTCCATCTCCGGCAATCTCTCTCTCCCTCCCTCTCCCTCTCTTTCTCTCTCACTCCTTCCCTCTTGCACTATCTCGCATTCTCTCTTTCTCTTTTAGTCGGCAGTCCCTCGTTCGTCTTTCGCCGCCGTCTTTTCTCTTGCTTCGGGCACGAATACGAGCGTGGGACGGACGAGGACGACGACGTCGCGAGCGAACGGCACGGCGACGCCCGCACGACCGAACGCTCACGCACGTTAGGCTCCGTGTGTACTCGCTCCCTGAATTCTCTCTTCAGAGCGGGAAATCCGCGCTTAGCTTTCTTTTGATTTGGCCTTCTTTTCCCGCGCCCCCACCCGCCCCTCGTTAATGAGTACGGGCGATAATACGCTTTTGCTCCCCTTGCTTTTTTTACTCGAAAGAGTCAGGTCTTAAGAGCTTTTTTGCCTTGCCTCCGTTCCCGGCATAATTTTATATCGGTAATTATAACGATGAAAGTGATTAATTATGAATTATTATTATTATTATTATTATTATTATTATTATCTGCAAAGTGTGCATTATTTAGAATTAGATTTCCTCGTCCAGTCGAATTGTTTGGAGCGGAGTTTTGCCATATATGCTCGTATCGACAAAGCCGAAAGCTGCGCAGCCGAATCCTCGGTTATTAATTGGAGCTTAAGGGGCGCGCGGGGATAGCGGGGGCGTAAAAAAGAAGTACGGGGGAGGAGTTGGCCGCGCGCAATTTCACGTATCAGCTGCGTCAGCGGAGCGGGCGCGCCCGACGAATGACCGGGAGTTTTATTATCATTAACCTCGTAAGGACATCGTTGCACGACTGAGCCCGAGCGCTGCTCCCGTCTCATCGCCGAGGCGGTTTGTTCCGGGTCGTACGTACGACTTCTCTTTTATTCAGCCCCCGCCTCTCTTCGTCCCCCTGCCACCGCCAGCCGCCGCTTCCTTCCCGTTGCGAGGGGGGACGGCCGGGGTCGGGGCGGGAGGATTGACCGGTTCTCCTTGACTATTCCTTCGGGGGAGGGCTACCGCGGGCTACGAGCAACGCGTTCGCGCGATCGGCGACGGCGCGGGCCAACTCCATGCACCGTCGGCCGAGGGGGTCGCGCCGCGGGAGCTACTTTTATTTACGAATAAATTTCTTTATTCGCAAAAATATACGAGCGCGCGCACAGGGTTGGGGGGGGGCGGGGGTGAGGCAGATCCCCCACGTGCGGCCGTTCGCTACCGAGCGCTACAGGGAGTAATAAACTTCGAGACGAGCTTCGACCGCTCCCAACTTTTCTCTCGCGGTCTCTTTCTTGTTTCTTCTCTGTGCCCTCGCCTCCTGTTGTCTCCCTCCCTTCCTTTCGCAACCCTCCCTTCCTCACCCAGGACTCTGGCTTGCTGCACTGCACGCTGCGCTTGTCTTTTCTCAGCACGTCGCCTGTTTTGTTTGTCCTTTGCTTCCTTTTTTTCCATCCCTCTCTGCAGAAAGTAAAGTTTCTTTTCCTTCCTATCTCGCTCATTTTCTCTTCTCTTTGTGTTCGCTCGGGCTTTCCGATGATATTATTCTAAAGTACTTTTCATATTCAGTCTCTCCCAGTAATTATTTTCTCAATCTCTCCCCCCCTCTCTCTATCTCTTCCTCTTTCTCCATTCTTTAAAAGAGAAAGTCTCATAATGGCAGAGAATTCCTAATTTGAACTTTCCATTTATTTCGATTTGATTGGCTGTTGCCTAGTCGTAGATCTTAAAATTTAATACCAATTATCTTTGTGACTTTAAAACAACTCAGTTTTCATACGACTATAGTATTACTTTATCTTTCTATAATATTAACACAGGCCGATATTTATCAGACCAAAATTTCAAAAAGATTTTACCGCATTTTAATTTCTTAAATGTTTTGGAATTTCAACAAGATATATCTATATATGTTCTAAAATCCATATATTGAAGGAATGAAAACGGATATTGTAATTTAATGAGAGTATAAGCATGGTATTACGAATGAAGTGGGGTATAAGCCCAATTAATGGCCTTCAATCAAAGATTATTTCAGAACTATGGACGTTTATTCTAACGGTACACCTGTAATACAGCGTAAATTTGGTTAACGATATCTTATAGTCAACATTGCCCTTTCCAAGTTTCACATATACAGAACGGCTCGGGCCTTTACCGCTATACACGCTGCAGCATTAATGAACTTTGAAGTCCGATATCCAATTTCTCGTAATGGCCTGAACTTTCTCCGTCCCAACTTCGATAAGCCGGAGTCGCGCGGGGAGGCTTATACCACCCCTCCCCCGCCCCTTCACATCCAAAATCCGCGGATAGCAGTTTCCCGCGTCATATAGCGGTATCGCGCTTAACGCGCTGACAGTATCGGGCGACTCGTCGCGTCACAAAGGAGCATTAGCCCCTTCTTTTTCGCGGGCACTTTCGAGACCTGTGCACGTAACAGGGGGGGGGGGGATGGCGCGAGCGTACCGACAACTCGCTCCGTCGCCGAGCAGCGGCGGGGCTTCGCGCGGGCGCGTACATAACGATCCTGGTAAGTGGATGGGGCACGGGGATAAGGAGCGAGCGAGCGGCCCCCACTCGTGGCCGCGAAGCTCTCGAGCGCCCAAAACGAAGTAACCGCGGAACCCGGATCGTTTAATTGGCCGAGTAAATTTTGCCCCGCTGCTACCTTTATCTCGTCTTTTTTCCCCTCTCCTTCTCTCCTTCCACTTCTTCTTCGATGCCGGGTAGCGAGCAGCCCCGGCTGAGGAAAAATAAGCGCGACGGCGCGGGACTAGGGTGGCGGGGAAGGGGGGGGGCGGCGCGGGGGAAAAGAGAGTCTACGTCGTTTCGGCAATTTTAACGAGCTGACGGAAATTGTTAAACCGTATCCGACATTACAAACTTTCTGCGCTTATACTCCCGGGGCTTTTCACGTGGGGCCCGCGCCGCCCCGCCAACGCCAGCGCCGAGTCGGCTGCCGCCGCCGTCGTCGTCGGCGGGTTAAACGAGTTAGACTTTGCGCAGGGAACGCTAACTTTAAGCAGTAAATGAATTGAATAGACGAGAGAAGAGACCGGAGATGAACGTACGCGGGTTCTATCTGCCCCTCACCTATCTCGCTCCATTGCAGCGGCCCCCCTCTCCTTCTCTCTCTCTCTCTCTCTCTCTCTCTCTCTCTCTGTCTCTCTCTCTCTCTCCGCGCGTCGCTTCCGCTGTCGGCCGTTCAAATCGTTTTAACGCGCGGGGAATAATTTGCCTCTTTTTGCAGCCTCCGTCAGGCCGTTAAGTTTTTCGGCTACGCATACGTATATCTCTAAATTTTCATAGTAATTCACGGTGCGACGGAATTCGGGTAAGCCGCTTAGCCACGGCCTCTGCGTGGTGAAGAAAAGTGCCACTTATTAAGCTAAACGCGCAGATAAAAGAAAGTATAGTAATTTTAGGTGCGCGGCTGCTTTACGCTCTCGAAACGGGTGCGTTAGCGGGTTCATGGGACGGCATTAGAAATAACCTTTTTTAAAATGATTAATTTCCATCGTTATAAGCTATATCTTTTTTTTTTCATTAGCTATAAAGCAGGCTTGAACTCGGAAACGTTATTTTACGTCTTGATTTCTTTCGGAAAGCGACCTTAAATTTATTATTTAGCCGAATGTATCCGCATGAAAAGTAAAATGCCAAAATTCAATTTAGATTTAATCTCTTTAATGTATTTTTGGATAAAATTGGAGAATTTGATATACGGCCCTGCTGTACGCGTAAAAGGAATTGAACGTCAAATGTTTTGAATGGCTATGTATTTTTTTTATGGAAATCTAATACGAAGCTTATTAAAAGCTTCGGTAACGATGAATAGTGACGCAGCGACTCTGCGATTTCGACTAACTATCCTAACGGGTCGCAACGAAACCGCGGAAACTGATTTTCCCCAACGGCTTTCCCTTTAACTTTATAAAAGTTCGACTTTGGAGGAATGACGCCAGAATCGCGAATGAAATTTCCAATTAAAACGGGAACTCGAAAACTAGAATAGATCCCATGCAGTTATATACCTTTGATTGGGGGGGGGGGAGCTTCGCTTTTGCCTGTTAGCTCAATACCGTGAAATATTACATCTTCAATATACGTATATCTGGGCCAAATACTCCCTTCGCCCCCGCGTGCATACTTTCCATCTGCCTTTCTCTCTATGTATTTTCTATATAAAACTTTCTCTCTCTTTCTCTCTCTCTCTCTCTCTCTCTCTCTCTTCTCCGGCCTCTCTCGTTGAGCGAAAAATCGCCGGGAACATTTTTCTACAGCCGTGCTCGAAAGCAGAGGAGACAGGCGCGGAGGCAAGAGGGAGACAGCTGGCGGAAGCGACTCCACGATAAGCGCAGAATGGAACGCGATTAACGGTGAAAATCCAGGCCAAGCTGCCGACTCGCTCTCTATGGATTCTCTCTTACCCTCCCTTTCTCTCTCTCTCTCTCTCTCTCTCTCTCTCTCTCTCTCGCTCTCCTTCTCTCTCTCCCCTGCAACGAATCCAATAGCCTATATATTTTTTTTTCGACTCGATTAGCGAGCGAGTGGGCAGGGCTCATTTTATTTTTCCCGTTTTCCAGCGCGACCCCCTGCCCCCCGCGTCTCGCGGGGCTTAATCGCTACGGTTCTTTATCGGTAGCGGGTCAGCCTTTATGTCCTCGAGCCAGTGGGGAAATCACGGATTGCGGGGGGCGGGGGATCACGTAGTCGAGCCCGCGCTGCTGCGGGCTCGGCTCTTTATTACGGTCCGTGCGAACTTGGCCCCGGGCTCTTCTCGTACGTGTTTCTGGAGGAAGTGACCGAGCACTTGGCGGTTTCGTGGACCGCGCCCGTCTTCGCCGCGAAAGTTCCAGCGACGAGCGTCCGGCGCAGATACCTCTGGCAGTCCTTTATTTCTGCAATTAAGGCATACGGTCTTCAGCTGCAATTGCCAAGCGGCAAGAATTCATATAGATAAATTTTTCGTAGCGACTGCCACAGCCTAGGAGGTGTGCATAAGTTTTTTCTTATATTTACGCTCGTAGCCAACTCATCACCTGTTCAGTGCTACTGAGAAAATGTACTTTTATTAAAACTAACATTTCCATTATATATTAATCCTTGAATTGCAAAAGAATTGCTAAAGACGAAAATAAACATTTTATTCTGACTAACAAATAAGACAGAAACTTTATTTATTGAAAAGTATAGCATTAACCTTAATAAAATAGCATAAATTTATTCCAGCAAGAACGCTAAATTTATTCAAGTAGAAATACCAGGGTATGGTCCGACAGTATTTGCGCACTCAATTGTAGAATATAAAGAAGAAACAGTAAAAGAAGATTTATAGTTTTCTTATAAACTTGAAATAAACTGATTTATTAAGCAGTCTCGTGGGTTGTAAAGGCATCGGTTTATGTAAAACTATGTAAACGCCGATCTATACTACACCAAGATGCCGGAAGGCTCGAGTCCAAATATCCGTTCAAATATCTTAAGAAAAATATTCAGAAAAATGTTTACTGAATTTTCGATAGATTATGTAGAAGTCCTTATTCATTATAAAACTGAAATTACTGTTTTAATCTATCGGCATAGAAAAAAAGAGCATTCTGAGCTTAATAATAATAATAAAAGATGCAGTATCAAAATGAAAAAGGTCAAGTAGTTCTTTGCCTACACAGATTTATAGAAGTTCATAGAATTGTCGAATAGAGGATTTTTTACTTCATTCTCAGATAAAAGGTACTGTACTGTAATTTTAATTGTGTAAGTAAGCATGTTTGATGTCGATTAATCACGAAACTGTGAACTTTAGAAATGTTAACATTAATTACAAGTTTTTGTAAATCATTACAAGGATGCTTTTTACTGCTCGGCTTAAGTTCATAACATTTATCTATCTTATAAAAAATATTTAATCTGTAACTTATGTTTCTACAGATGTAGTTTTCTTAATAAATCAGTAGAAACAAACACTTAACTTTTGTGCATACAATAAAATCGTATGGGGATTAATCCAATTATTTAGAATTAATATTTAATTTAAATTCTTTAGTAGAAATATTTTTTAAAAATAAACTAATTAGTTGATATTAGTTTATTCATATAAATTCGATTTTTCTTACATATGGTTTAGGTTCCAATTTGAAAATATATAAAATAGTATTTAAGCAGTCGTCTCTCATTAGAGGAACAAAAGTCGGCCGGAGCGCGGCGTGCAAAGGCGCGCCGACAGTGTTGAGCGACGCGTCATTAGCGAGTTACTTAGGAAGGCCCTAAATTTGCGCTCCTCGACAGAAATCTACGGGGAAATCAAAGGTGGAAACACGGATCGCTAGCGGGACACCAGCGCACAGCTACTCGGCGCCCCGCGCCGGCTGCCCGCGAAGTGTAAACAGTCGTCTTCAATCTCTCTCCCGCGCGCCCGCTGGCGCTAACGAGGTCGCGTTCTTGTGCATTATTCAGGCATCGAGTCGCTACGGCGCCGGACGCCCGGGACGCGGCGATGATGAACAGCGAGACGGGCGAGGCGGTCGGCCTGCTCTCCTCCTCGCCTCGGTTACGCTTCGGCGAGCGGCCAATACGGACTGGCTCGGCGGCTGTGGAGCCAGGGGCGGCGAGCCGCGGGGCGACGGGGGCGCTTCATTTGTCCGTCCCCGGGAATTCGCCGTTATTTATCCTTGTCCCGCCAGGGCGGCCGCGGACACTTCCGGCTTCGTCGCGTCGCGTCGCTCTACGCTCATTACGGCCGATGCGCGGGCTACGGTCGAGGCGTAGCAGCGGAGGGCGGCCGGGGCGGCAAGATCGCCCAGGACGGGCGCGGCGGGGCAAGCCGGGCGGTTAAATAAATCGACCCGCCGCGTCAAGCGGACCCTCGTATTTTCTCGCGACTCTCTCTCCCTCTCTGTCCGCCTGGTATTAATGCCCCGCGCGACTCGTGTATTTCCGAGCCGAGCGTCGCTCCGGCAGGGAGAGCGGGGTGGGCCAGTCGATCCGTAAAAATCGCGCTCGCGTTTACGGAGCGGATCTGCGGATGGTCGGTGCGCGAGGATATATAGCGCACAATGCCGGTAAAATCGATGTCGCGATAGCGAAGCGTGTATAAATTTTTTTTTCCCCCTGGACGCCGTGCTTGTACGCGCGAGCGTGCCGGCCTTGCGCGGCTCTATGCGCGCCGTCGGCGCGAGCGCGGCGTCGGAAATAAAAGTAAAGCGCCGTAAATCAGCGCGGCGGCCGGGCGAGTCCGGGCGCCCCCGTCCGGATTTGGCCGGGATTTTCGTCGCATAATATATAAATAAAATCGGGGCACTCGTCCTCGCGGGTCGCTATTTCGTCCGCGCGGAAAGGATCTCATGCGATTATGCACGCGCGTCGGATATACGCGCACACGCGCTTCGGCGAATGCGGAAGAAGTTCGGACGGTCGAGGCGTTACGCTGGAAAAGGGTGACAGGGCTGGCGCGAGAAAAGCTGGGGGATACAGGGGGAGAGAAAGAGAGAATGAGAGAGAGAGAGGGTGGGCGCTGAGTTAAAACGAATAAGACGAACTGGCTCGCAAAATGCTGGGAGCGTCGGGGCCAAATTAAAATTCATACACCAGGCTCGCGGGAAAAGGGTAGCGCTCCGACGAACGATTGCAGCAGGTAATAGCGAGCAAACTTTTCCCTCAACTTTTGTTCACGCGCTTTTTCAAAGCCGCTCACCCGCGTCGCCACTTTCTACCACACCCTTCCCCTCCGTTCGCTCGCTTTTCCGCCACGGCTTCGGGAAACTTTCTAGATTTTGGGCGTTCTCGGGACTGCACGTAGCGCGTCGGGCTCGACGTATAAGTAGATTGCGCACGAGCTCGGGCTCTCGCAAGTAAAATAAAGAAAATGATTCGCGACTTCCGAGGGGAGCCTTGCGCGCGGGGCGTGCGCGTTCGTCATCTAAATATTCGAAGGCAGGCAGCGAGCTCGACGGTGCCGCTATCCCTGGGGAGTGGTTAGAGCGGCCGGACCCGCCGAATAAATAATAGCGATGGCAGCAAGACTGGAGTATAAAGATATTAAGAAGCTTTCGTAGCAGGAGTTGGCCTATAAATGTATTTTGAAGGAAGTATTTTTAAGCGCGAAGCAGGTAAAATTGGCGTTTCTTCGAACATGTAGCTGGCAGTTAGAAAATTCTCTTGCTTATAAGGCTGGGACTATCGAGGCAATTTGCAGAAAACTGAAAAAGACGAGAAGAGGAAGAAGAGCCAAACAGTATGGGGAAAGGAGCAGAAGGTCGTTATTAAGCAATTGAAAATATACGTTTAAAAGCCGATGAACTCGCCGCGCTAGATAAAGTTTCTGCTGCAACGCCTACCTCCGCTAAATTTGCATGAAACAATAGAGAGGAAGAGGGGAGAAATGGAATCAGTCGAAAGAGGATGGAAAATCGGGCAGCGAAGAGCACGCTGGAGAAGAAAAACAAAGTTAGGGAACAGAGAAAATTGTCGATAAAGCATGCAAAAGCAGGAACGCCGAGGAAGCGTAGATGGGGAAAAAGGATAGGGATGGGGGCGAGAATGCGAATTGGAGAATGGGAGAGCAGAGAAAGTTCAGGAAGGGAGTAAATGGAGAAAAGGGGAGAAAGGAAAGTTGGTGGAAAGATGCATGGCGAATGACAAAGAGACTCGACGAGAAATAAAGAACGAGTTCCTTATGAATTCGTTGAAACATGGGCTCGCGCTGGGAAATTTCTTGTCGCGCGCTGTGCTCGGTTTAGGGGAGGTCTGGTTTCTGAACTGTTAGTATGTGGCTCGACAGGCCCCGCATTGCCTAACGTTCCAATGACATTAATTTAGTACATTTAGACGGGAAATATTAATCGCTATGAAATAATTATCTTGTCTCTCAGACGCTACGTGTGCGCATTCGACGGAATTTCGGCTACGAATCTATTTGCGTAAAGACGTGCCTATGTAGCACAGTCGAAACGCGCTTCCTGCGTAGAACCAGTCGCAACTCAAGAACGTTTCGCGTAAACGCGAAGCTCGCGAGCAGAGAGTTTTATCTCGGGTCTGCTTCTTAGCCGAGGGCGCGGGAGACATAAATAGCTCGCGCTTTGTAAAAACGCGGGTTTTGAAATCCCTCGTCCCGAAGACGTGTTGATAAAAGGCCAAGGGGGGATCCAGGGCCGGATAAAAGCGTGCGACGAATACGCGCTTTAACGTTTGGAATATCGTATTGTAGAGAACAGTTGGCCACGAAAGAACATTGCTCGATTCAAATAAAGTTCAACGGCTCCTCTTAGCAATGATTCCAGTCGCTGAATGGTAAAATTAAACTAGCTCCGGGCTTTTTGTCGGCCTAGTGCGAAAAAAAGGGAAAAGGCTCGCCTAAGCTTGCTATTCTAGCGTGGGTGGCAACGGTGCCGATTGAGCCGCTGCCTCGCACCCCGAGGGAAATGCGGGAAACGAAGAGCTGCCGTGGAACGCGAGTACATGGGACAGGGTGACGGGGAGAGGGAGAAAGAGACGGGGAAGGCGGAGGAAGCTGGCGCGGAACAGCGAGGGAGCGAGAGCGGGGTCGCGAAATTCCAGGCTGATTCGTGGAATTAAACGCTTCTGTCGCATCGCCGAATCCGTTTAACGGACCCATTTCGAACTAGCGCCACACGCACCGCCCATTCATCCCGTAGCCATATCCGCTCGGCGAGCCTCTCGCCCGTCCCCCCTGTCCCTCCGTCTTGTTCACTCAGCGCGTCCCGCCCTGCGCGTTAGAGTTGTCTATTTCCGCCTCGTGGTCTGCCTCTAACTCGGTTCGATCGCGTCTCCCACTCGCCGATCCGCGCGTCACGCGGCGATAGTCCACCCGATCCGTTATATCTGTATGGCGGGACTATTGGCGGCGGAGGGCGGGGAGGGGGGGGGGAGTGGCTGGTCGCTGCGGCGGCGAAACGGTATAGATCGCCAGCATCGTGGGCTTAATGGCGAGCGCTCCCGAAATGATTCCTGACCCCAGGGCTCGACCTGCATTCACTTTCTGACGTTGCGCCAGGATACCGCGCTTTGTGGGCAGTCGCGACGGATGGGCAGTGCTGACCGTTGTGCCAAGGATAATGTCGAACGCAGCTGCGTGCTCCTCGTTCTTGGGCGTGAATAATCTAGACCCTGGGCAACAATGCGCGCGATTCGAATAATGGTTTAATGCCGTAGTCGGAATGGATTTCTCGGACTGCAAGGTAACAGGATCATCGTGAGCACAGATCTCAGATTGCGTTAATCAAACGCAGGCGATGCCCTTTGTCCGAAAAGGTACGGGGATTTCATTTGTTAATTGAAATTAATAACTGCGACGACGGCACTCCTATCGGAGAAACTTTCAAGATATAAATGCAACTCTGATGAAAGTTCATGTGCCCTGAAACGGGAGGAATTCATTTATTAGTAAAAAAATATAAGTGAAAAAATATTTTAATATTTTGGCGAAATTATTTGAATAAATTATAAAGAATGATTAAATTACAATAATTATGAATTTAACTTAATAACAAATCTGTTTATAATGTTATGATCAATACCAAATTTTTTTATTAAATAATAATAATTATTAATTTGTAATATGTTAGAAAAGTATAAAGAATTAGAAATAGGAATAAGAAAATCAAGAAGATTTCCCATCTAGCACAAAATGCATAACATGAATCTTTTAATATAAGACGAAGTCGAAAAGAAACTTTAGATATATCAATAAAAATGTGGAAAAATGAGCAAGTACGAATAAGAACGATTTGTAAAAATAAAGATAGAAAAGATAGATATATATAGTAAAACACTGTTCAAAGGTTCTGTTTCTATGCAAATACACGTGGACTTTTACATACAGACATATATGATACGAAAACATTTAAAAACACATAAAACGGTAAAAGAAACAGCGAATTCTTATAGCAAAATACTTATTGATAATAACGTATTGAAGCATATGTTGGACTTGTTCCTGACTTTTCCATGAATTTTGGGTTTATTTAATAATCTTGTCTACTCCTTCTATCACACTCCATTAATTATTATTATCTATTAATTTTATCTACTCATTCTATCAAGAAGCATGATCATATCGATTAATCCATCGATCGAGCATGCACGACGTTGCAGAGAATTAATTACAGCACTAATATGAACAACAGTACAAAATTTGTACCAATTTTTCCTATAATAGGCGCTTGTTTTTCTCGAAATTTTGATTGAACGACTATATTCATACACTATAAGGTGGTACTTCTTCTCTGATCAGTGGAAAGCACTTATGCTCGGCAGTATTAAATTTGAATCATTCATCACTCTCGAGTTCAGATCAATCAAGTTTTTTAAAATAAAAAACACTATATGTAACTCAAAGTCATCTCATTTCTATTAATAACTCGAAGTTCTAAGTTACCTCGCTTAAAAGCGCACAATATAATTTCATGGCGCGCCTTCCTGGTGATTTTCGTGATCAGAATTTCAGAGAATATAAATCACCCAAATTAGCAATCCCTATCAATTCGTTTCCAATGAAGGTGCTCGGGGCGCCCGCTCGAAAATCCCTCCCAACGGCCGGCGTGCAGCGATTCTGCTGCAGAATGCCAGCCCGGTTCTTAGCCGGGAAAAGCAAGGCGACTGCAGGAGGTAGGCGGGGGGGGTGGGCGGGAGGGGCGATCCATTTAGAGCGGCCCGGATTCGCCGTTCGGAGGGGGCCGCAGAGGAGCGCAGCGCGAGAGCGCGGGACCGGCGCGTGTAGTAATTGCGTTAACGTCGTAGCCGAGCATCGCGTCGTGAACGGGCTGGGGCGGTAGGGGTTGGGGGGGGGGGAGTCTCGTCGAGCGGAAACGCCATTATATCCGTCGCGTTGTCGGCGGCACCACGGTTGTAGCAGGCTTCTTCGCCCCGCCGTTTCCGTTCTCATCGGACTCTGGTTCGGTTCGCGGCTCAGCTAGAGATGTGTGTGTGTGTGTGTGTGTGTGTGTCTGTATGAGAGCACGGGGACCCGTAGAACGGCGCCTGGCGTCGGTGAGGACCGGCCCGGCATTGATAATTCTGATTGGAGTTCGGCTTCGAGCTCGCTAGCCTGCCGCAATTACCGCATCTTGTTTCACGGCTCTTAGAATGGATTGCCCGCGTGCACTCGAGTCCGCCACCTGTACATAGTAGTGGTGCCGGGAAGACCGCGCGGCGAGCGGCGAACCCGTTTACCCGGGTCGGGTTCCTTAAATCGAGCCGCGCGTTCGGCGTGATACTCTCTTACTCCTTCTCTCTCTTTCTCTTTCTGTCTCTCTCTAACTCTCTCTCTCTCTCTCTCTCTCTCTCAAACTTTGTCGCGGGAAATTAATATCCAGCGAGTTACGCCTTATCGATTTCGCCGGTTCGTTCTATATTCGCGAGATCTCCTTAATCGAAACTTGCACTTGTTTTTCCTCTTGCTTTCGACAACCCTTTTAAATTACATTCATCCCAGTGACTTGATATATATATATATATATATATATATATATATATATATATATATATATGAGCTGACGAGAGCTTAATAATGAAAGTCTATTCTGATTAAAAGTGGGTTAGTTCGTGTGGCCGGATTAATTAATTTCTCAAGCCAAGCCATAGTGCTGCCTTTGCCGGTCATTATTATTTTACGATATAACCAATCAACTTAAAATGTTACAATAAAAGTTACTAAAGTATTATTTAAATTAAAGGCGTTTGCTGCAACGAATTGTTATGTAATATTTCGCAAAAGCATCGTAACATTTTACTTTCGAGCCAATGTTTAATAATTTTGATAATGCATTCTGAAGTATAAAGCTCGTGAAAAGTGTACTTTTTTTTTCCAGAACGAATCCGCAAAAACAATGATTGATCGAGCGTAAAGCGGTCATTGCAGTAAATAATTTATTGGCTGTTGGTGGTAATACCGCTGATATTAGAAAATCAAGTGCCATAAAGGCTCGGCAGTGACAGGAGGGCGGAGCCGAGAAAAGAGGCGAAGATAAAGCAGGCACTCTCGCGTTCGTGTATTGCGGGGCTCGGCAGAGGCATTCTACGAGCAGTGAGGAAGAGCGGCAGAAGGGGAGAGGGGAAGGGAGAGAGAGAGAGAGAGAGAGAGAGAGAGAGAGGGCAAGTATTACAGGATAGCTGAAGCGGGGGCGTTCGTCAGAAGCGCTTGACCTACATTCTCCCTGCGGCGATGTATCACCTTTTACCGATGGCGGGTACGCGCGACGTAAAACTGCTATACGGTCTCCGCTATTTCTCCGTAGCTCCACCGGCTACCTGCGCGCAATAATGCGTCGCGACAAAGGGGTTATGGAATTTTTCTTTCGCGTAGGCCGGTGTTAACCCCGGCGCAATCTGGGCGCGCACGAAATCCCCGTCGAACGCGCGAGCGAGTCGTATCGCTATTGCTGGGAAACCTCCGCCGCATCCCTCGTCCGTCTCTCTGCCTCGGCCATTTCTTTGTTCGTAGTTGCATCTTCTGTGCGATTTTCGAACGATGCGCGTGGTCGAAACTTGCAACTCCGTAAAAAATGATTGTTCTTTCGAAACCTGCGACATAAACTTTTTTCTGAGAATTGGAATTTGGACAGTTTTTTTTTTTTCGATAAAGCAAAAAGATTGAAAGAAATTCAAAAAGTGTACTTTGTAATATGTACATATTATAATAATATGATTCGATGATATATAATAATTTTTACGCCTTTCATATAAATAAGCCATAGTTCGATAGGCTGTTGATTATAGACTTGGAGATATTACCAGGGCATTTGTATTAGTCGTTATCAAGAACTTCCGAATATCAGTTCATCCATCGATAAAAAGTTGTGCACAACGATTTTCATTTACGTCCTATTAAATCTTAAGAAAAATGCAAATAATTGAAATTATTCATCTTAATTATAAACTATCAATGCTAGGGATATGACTGGACGGACAATGAGATTAATAATTGTTTCCTTCTGCCGAGGGAAATTTATTCGAAACGGCACCCGGCGTTACTCTAGTCATTAGTCTAAATTTGAAGAGATGCGCATGCGGTGCGAACGGGAACAGCCAGTTTTAATCAAGAAAGAAGAACTGAATTGACAATACGGAAAAAGGGGGCGGTCGGTGAAAGGAAAAAAAGAAAAGAAATCATTAGAGGAGAAGCCCGTCGAATCACACCACTGCGTTCTCCGTCTTCCTCCCCCGCCCTCTCAAGTATCTCTCGGAGAGAGATACTTTTCCTTCGAGCTATCGGCGTCTATAGGATTCCCACCCTCTCTTTTTATCTTATACACCGCCTGCCCCGATATGACCAATCCAAAGTGTAATTAGTTGATCGAAGTACCTTTCTGCGAGGGTAATTATGGAGGCTGATTGCAATAACGCCGCGAGAAGCTCGTGCCCGGGAAAAAGACAGAGAAGGCAATTACGAGGGCGATTGTTGCGCGCGCGAGCGAAATGAAAATCCGCCCGCTGGTCGGCCGTATTCTTTACTCGTTCCCTTTCTTCCAACGATCATATTACCGGGACAGAAGGAAAATGAAAATAGAAAGGCCGACCGGCGAATGAAAGAATGCAAACGCTTTATAAAGGGCGCGTCGCTTCCGTCTTCTTCTTCTTTCTTTTTGTTTGTTTTTGCTTTATACCGCCTTAAAAAAAAAGAAGAAGAAGAGCTCTCTGAAAAGCTCCGGAGCCTTTCTGACGAATCGCAGTTTTCGCTAGTTTGAAAAACTAGTAAATATTTCATTATTTGACAATCAACAGTAGTACAAGCGCATTGGTTAAAATATATCCATTCTGATTTATGTGCTCTCGAAAGAATTTCTCTCACTATAAATCATTGTAAACATCGAAACCAATAATTCTTTCGAACTATCAGTGATTGATATCTTTTTCAAGATACGTTTATATATTTTGTCGTAATTTATGGCACCTTTCTGACAGCGCGCAGAGAAAAAAAAGCAAATTGTTTAAAGATTTATTACAACTATTACAAGTACAAATATTGTTTTTCGTTCCCAGTAGCCGTTGCTTGAAATATATTGATAATTAGCGCAACTCGGTTTTGTAACTGGAGTCTCTAACCTTCCAGAGAAAAAAAAAGCATAATGTACCATTACGTACAATTGATGCTTTTCTAATGACTTAATCGGCCAAAATTATTCAGCTAGAAAGTTTTAAGAGGCTTAAAGAAAGTCCGCCATTTGATTTTATAAGCGCGAGTTACAATGTCATTTGTCAATCGGTCGCGGCAGTCTAGAAGACCGCCGCCAAGACTTGCGAACGCGAGCCGTGGCGGTGGAGGGAGCGAGAAAAAAAACGAGTTAGCCCAGGTAATTAACAGGGGGGGGAGGGTCGGAGCCGTAAGTTTAATGAAAAAGTTTCTCGGTCAGTCAATAGTTCGCTTATGCCTTCGCGGCGCGTCGTTACAATGGGGCGAACGGGGCGAGAGCTCGGCCAAGGAAATATCCGACCAGGATGAGGGCTGTGGATTATCTTCGCGCTTCCATCGTTAGATATATATATATATATATACTTTACTTCCGCGCTCTGCTTCCAATTGCGCTCTTTCGTTCGAAAGCTCATTCCGTGTCGAAAGTCCACATTCCAATGGCGAATATCGTATCAATTTGCCATTAGCAGTTGTATCGCGATAGTTCATTATCTGCTCCCGGGGCTTTAAGCCTTGATTAACGAGAACGGGATATCTCGCTAATGAGGTTACGTTTTACATTTTAGATGGAGAGCAGCGTCGCTCTTAAGGAAATATATATGCACTTTGCAAGTTTAATAAGATCATTTATGATACGTAACGGGCGCTATTAGTGCATTAATATTTAATACATTGACTGGCTACCTTCCATTGTTCAAACAGGAGTGATATATATATATAGCTGCTACGATTGGTTGAAATATAATCGCGCAATTGACTACCGTTGGATTCTACTTGATTGGTAAGGAATTCGAGTAGCCTTCACTCTGAAAACATGCCGACAATTATTTAAATTTGACCAATATTAGTGAAATTGCCAAATTAATTATCCCTGGCCGAATTATTATGCATATGTGGTTGCATTTGCATTGTTTAATCAAGCGAACAAAGGCCTAATCTCTAACTATTGACACGATATTATCATTAATAGAAATAATATAATTATGCGTGAATAAAATCATAATTCTCATCAGTTATGTTTTTTCAGTTAAGAAATGAATAAATAAAGATTTTTTTAGTGATTTGGAGATTGAGATTAATTTCAGAATCACTTCTTGCATTATATTTTATAGTTAACATGAGATATAGATATTAAAAATATATATCTTATATACATTAGTTATTTATAATAGTAAGAAAATAGTTATTGATACATAAAACCAACGTTGCACAAGCTTATACAATTACGAGAATCAAACAGTTTTTAATGGATTATGAATCTTCTAGTTAATTGCTGATGTATTATTTTCTAATGACCTCCTTGCCAAAATACTTTATTTTCACGGACTTCAATTTATCAGAACAGGTCCTTATAGTATAAAAATAGAATAACAACGCTAAAATTGCTACGGAGCAAATGCATATATATATATATATATATATATATATATATATGTGCGTGTGTGTGTGTGTATAATATTTTAGTAAATAAAACTCTGTCGGCCATACCAATTCCGATCGGGATTCCCGGTGCGCGTTTTAAGCAACGAAGAAAAATTCGAAAACTCGCTTAGTCAGTGAAGAGATACGGGATCCCATGCCGATGACATTGCGAAGCTCCGCGGGTAAGAGAAGTAAATTCGAGAGTGCGAGAGATAGATAGATAGAGCGAGAGACAGAGGGGGGGGGGTGGTTGGGGAGCTCCTGGGCATATTGAGCGCGCCGGGGTGACACGCAACGGGGTCGGGGCGACGGTCGAGCCATCGCTCATAAACAGCCTTGCATATATCGATATCCTTTACGGGTTTACAGAGAACGATGTCGCCCTGCCCTCCGCCCTCTCTCTCCCTCTCCCTCGCCGCCCCGATCTCATCATTACCATATTCGTATAAGCGCGTCCGGAACGACCCCCTTGAGATTGGGTCGACGTATTGTTATCGTTGCACAAAAAAAGAGCTGTCGTAAAATTTCTGCTCCGAAAAACACATATTCACAAACACATATATACATATATATTATATTTACACATATATAAAATGTACATATATATATATATATATATATATGTGTGTGTGTGTGTGTGTGTGTGTGTGTGTGTGTGTGTGTGTGTGTGTGTGTGTGTGTGTGTGTGTGTAAATATTCTACGATTGCTTTAGGACTGCTGTATAGCGCATATGGAAACGCACACCTTTCGTGCAATTGCTCGCTCGTAATGTTTCCTCTCCACCCCGGCACTGCGAGAGTCCAGGCGACGTTGCGAGTCTCAGTATTTAATAATTTATGCGCTTGGAATTCCGTCCGGGCTCATAGAGAATTCGAGTCTTACCTGCGTATTTTCTTCCGACATATATAGCTGAAAAACCAAAAATAGAATACCCCCTAGCTACGAGTCCTGCGACGTCTCCGGGCTCCACGTCCCGTTTGTGCATTATCCACTGTTCCGAGATTGAATATTTCATCGTGTCCTTTTTTAGTCCGGGCCTGACGAGTCACGAGGATTTACGATGCTGCTAATTTATTCATTTTCACGATCTGTCCTAATGTTCGTCCCAAAGCGTTGCTCGATTCACGTTCGAAGTCTGTCTTTATCGCGCCCTCGCGTTACAGCGGTTAATACGCGGCCGAATATTTTCGACCGGGGATATTTCATTAGTATATAACTTTATAAACGACTGCGATCATCGGACAAAGTATCCGCGGATTTATCGAGATTCTAAAGTAAGAAACTTTCCGAGCGTAGCCAAAAGGAACGGTATATAAGAAAAAGTCGGAATGACAAAAAAAAAAAAAAAAAAAAAAACGCGGGAGCGGGATGGCGGGTGGTCGGATGGAAAAAGAAAAGTTACGCCGATCAATTCTTTCTTTCATCTCATTGGGCAGGCGAACGAGGCAAAGGAACAAATGAGTCAAAAGAGCCCGGGAGAGAGAGAGAGAGAGAGAGAGAGAGAGAGAGAGAGAGGAGAGAGAGAGAGACAGCGCGTGCGCGGTATTAAGAGAGCCTCCACATAGTAAGAAATTAATCGAGCTTTGACAAACCGCGCAGACCGGGAGCCTCGGTAATGGCGCTGCGGTCCGAACAGATAAGCCGGATTAGCGTGGAAACTCGAGGTCGAATATTATTCAGCGATCTTATTAAAGATCCCTCGGTGCGGCTTGATGCATCGAACGGCTTATTTGAGTTACGCTCGGTCTATCTCTCTTACACGCTTCCTACCTCCCTTCTGTCTCGCTCTCTCTCTCTCTCTCTCTCTCTCTCTCACTCTCTCTCTCTCTCTATCCCTCTCAACCTCCGATTCGGCACCTCCATACCTTTTCTCGTTTATGAGGGAGCGCGCTTGAACTTGCACTTACCGGCGCGCAGCCGCCGCCACCGCCGCCCCGCCGCCCGCCGCGCTGTCGTTGCGCCATTATAAGACCTTCGCGCCCTCCCCCCCTCCCCGCCGACTTAAACTTTATCGTTTACTAGACTTTCGGAAGTGCGGCCAGCGGCCTATATATGCATTAATTAAGAAGCCGGGTGATTTAATAACGGTATAATTATATAAAGTCCGCTTTCCTTCTTTTCGATATACGCCACCGCGTCTACCTACTCTTCTCATGAATATCTATGCCGGCACACGTATGAGCGTTTATTACGTGAAATCGTTAACGTGGCTTCGGGTTACGCCGGCAATCTTCATGCAAATTGCGGAATGAGAAAGTGAAAGAGAGATAGAGGGAGAGAGAGAGAGAGAGAGAGAGAGAGAGAGAGAGAGAGAGAGAGAGAGAGAGAGAGAGGGCGAGGAAGCCGGGGGGATAAGAAGGTGCTCCGTAGTACTGCGGAATTACTTGCCGTTGCAAAAACTTCGATACTGTGTGTTTCATATTAGTAATTTTGCAGTTGCGCTCCGTGTATGAATAAATGAATTTTGCCCGCGAGATTAAGTTTACTTTTTGCAAATTTGCACGCGGAGGCCAAGCATTCTAACCGATGAATTGACGAGTTTCTCTGGATTATTACATTTAATGTTTTTATAAATTATCAAGACTTTATTTAAAACGAAAAATTTGATAAATAATTTGCATTATATCAGCGGCTGCCACGTCGTATCGTCCGTATTCCTTTTCTAGTTCGCATTGCTGTCTACCTCGTTTCGCAGCTTTCAGTAAGCACTATAGGGAATTTCCGCTTTACCAAGTTATTGCAGAAGATTATTCTGCTCTGTTTACCTTCTTTCTCGGAGAAATATTTTGATTCAGTGCAATATTATGCGGCATAAGGTAATATTTTGCAATATAGAGCTTTACTACAATAAAAAAAAAAGCCAATACTTTTTCTACAGGAATATAATACGGCAATTTGTTATCGAACTTAATAAGATTTGGCAACGGATAATACAGCGAACAAGTAATGATGAAAAAAATTTCTCTTCCCCTGACCATCTTTCCCTTAGTCGTATATATATAGTGAGAAAGATACATAAACTTACAGTGAGAAAGGATTTCACAAGAAACATCGGAATCTAGACGGTAAACAATCAGATTTTGACAAACACTCCAAAGTTATATATACATACGTTTCTACATACACCCCCTCCCAAACACACACATATATGCACACACGTAAGTGGAGCACATTACGCGATAATGAACGATCGACCGTTGGTGGGCGGTTCCTCTAACATAGAGCGGGCGAAGACAAATTCGAAGACACGAGCCGTGGCGTGGACCGAGCGGCGATAATCTCGCAAAATCCACCGCGGTCTTACTTCCCGGCGCGAGCGGGGAACGGACCAGTTGACCCTCCTCCCCCCCCTCTCTCTCTCTCTCTACCGCTATCGCGGTGCAGAAACGCCGAGGACCAGTGCCAGTTATATACGTATATACCAAGCGGGGCGCAAGACACCTCGGCGCGCGCGCTCACTGCCGGGCGACGTGCTAATATTGGTGCAGGAGCGCGAGCTGTTTGCCTTTGCGGACGAAACTCGGGTCAGTTTCTCTCATCCCCGTCCTTCTCATCCCTCCCCCGGGATTTCCGTTAACTTTTGTGAAGTGAAATTTACAACCAGATCGAAGGCTCGCCTCCACCCCCCCCCGTAGACGGTCCCTGTCCCACTCCGGAGCTCCCCGTTCCTCCATCGCGCCATTGCGCCTCGCAGCCTAAACGAGACCGCGGGCGAGAGAAGAGAGAGAGAGAGAGAGAGAGAGGTGGAGGACAGCGGCGTGGGAGGGGGCGTCCGTGAGTTTCACCATCGTCGCGCGACGTCCTGCCTCCCAGTTTAGCTTGTTTAATATTCAGGCTGTTTCTTGGTGAAGACTTGGCGTGCGTCGGGGAGTTGGTCGTTGACGTGCCAGAGGAGAAGGACACAATTCCGGTATTATGAGCCTTGGCCGCCAGAATTATACATACATATATATATATAAATATATATATATATATATATATATATATATATATATATATATACATGGGTCGACGAAGTGAGCCGGTTTACTAAGCCGGAGTAGAGAACGAAAGCAGGGAGCAAGTACGCACTGTAGTATATACGGAGACATATTCAAGAGGAATGCCATTTAAAAAGCAAATAAGTACACCATTTGTCCGGTAATTCCGGAGTACAAAGCGAAATATGAAATTTTAATTAAGCCCGTTTATTTCTTGGGCTCCTGGTAAGGGTACAATACTGCATTGCCGTGGGACTGCTGCGAAGCGTCCCGAATGCGTAAATGAGTCGGCGCTTGGAATCGGATCGAGAGACGCACGGAATTTCACGCATGCGATTTAATTCTTCGCTCAGACGTTATTTTTTGCTCGCAGAGTTCAATAATTAGCGATAGTCAAAAATTCTTAATGGATGTCTGTGTGTGTGTGTGTGTGTATCTGCGCGTGTGTGCGCGTAGATAAACTAAATAAAAATGAAATGTCCAAAATGTTTTAGCAGACTTCCGACGTAGAGCATACTTAATGCCAGTAGCACCGGCGCACGTTTCGCCGTGCATTATGCATATTACAGCTGCTTCTTCCTTGGAATTTTTGTTGAGGAGAATCCATTTTTAATGCGTATTGCAAAATGACGCCGGCAAACTCTCGTAAACCGCGATAGTTTTACGAGTTACGACAAAAATTATATTAAAACCGCTGTAAAGTTTCGATCCTTTTTTTTTTGCTTCTCCTCCTCCTTCTTCCTCGTCGTCTTCTTTACGCCGACACAGGCCGTAGCGGTCGTTGTAAAAGTCGGCGGAGACAGCGAAGCAGCAGCCAGCGGCGGCGCGCACGTAGTTGCGAATCGAGATGCAAATGGACAGCTCGCGTCGGGCCGTGCTGGGCGAAAGGAGAGGTGAGCAGCCATAGGAGGCAAGCGAGAAATACTCTTTGAAAAAAGAAACAAAAAAAAAAGAGAAAAAAAAACGAAAACAAAAAAAGCAGTGAGCGGTCCGCTGGCAAAGAGTAAAAAGCGCATCTCATTATCATGATTATCTACCGAAAAGCGCTGACGTAGCAGAAAGTTCCTAGAATATATACTACAAAATCGACTAGCGTAACAGTGGTCCGAAACTTTTCAGTCGTCCATTAATTTCAACAACGTAGAAAAGTAATTACGCGAGCCAGGATGGCTGGCGTCCAGGGAAGGGAGGGGCAGCGGCAGCACGTCCCGAAGCCGTGGCACTACGTCGAGTCAGCGCGATGAAAATCCGCCCGGCCTCGCGCGCCCCCGCCCCCTCGCGCTCTCTGCCTCGCCGCTCTGCGCTCTCACCCTTTCCTCGCCACCTCCACGCGGCGCACGGGCACTCGAGCGTCCGCGTACGTGTGCGCAGGTGTGCGGGCGTCTCCCGTCGCGACGCGGCGATTCATTCGTAATTCGCCGATAAAAAGGGGCACGCCCCCTCCCCTGCACGCGAAGGTGTAGATCGCGTCGTATACCTTCCGCCGACCGGGCGCGCGCGATGTGATTTCTTTCTAAATGGTTTCCCGAGGATTCCCGGCCGTGATACGACGCTGAATATATACGAGCCTTAAGGAAACGAGCGGTGATATAGAGAGAGAGAGAGAGAGAGAGAGAGAGAGAGAGAGAGAGATAGAGCCGAGAAGATGCGATTGCGAGGATGAGCTCGAACCGCGTCGGTCGGGTTACACGCGTCTTACCACCCCCCTCTCGTTGTCGCGCCCCCTCCCCCGCCCCCAGCCGATCCTTTGTATTTCTCTGTTTCCTCGTGAAAACGAATAGTGACGGCTCCTATCTGCCGGGGCCATTTATTCAGATCGGAAAACTTGCCGGGAAGATGAAATGTTTGAAAAATCGCGGAGTCCGCGAGCGTACATCGGCCCCGAGTGCCAGCGTACCGCCATTTCTATATACCCGCGACGTGGGGAAAAACGATTTTTCAAAAAGAATAATGCCCCCGGACAGTCGATGAAAAACCGGACTGGCATCGAATGAAAAAGTAGGGGAGGGGGGTCCCCGCGAAGGGTAAAAGCGCGATCCGATGGTGACGATAAAAAATAGATCGGAATTCGGTGGATCATGGTTCTAACGAAGTGGCCTGGCGCTTTCAGTCCTAAGACCTACGTCAAATCCGTTGAAAAGACGGTTTGGAATGTCGAATTTGAAATTTTTTGCAGAAATTTTGATACGTTCATGAGAACTAGTCGTATGTCTAAAGAATCAAATTTCGTAAAAATATTTTAATTCGTTAAAATTTATTTCGAAATTTATTACTGTATTGCCTCGCGAAAAAAGATGTTCTACCGAGAAGAGAATTATTTAATCTGTAAATTACGGCTATGGCTTGACGGCTTTAACGGTATAAAATAAAGCTCGGTTCTAATGCGAAAGTTTATCGCGCAAGAACAGTAAAAGATCAAATGAATTCATCGTCATACAATCATTATACTGCCAACTAAACTTACTGTTTGTATTGGAATAAGTAATTGTCATCTGTTCAAAGTTGAATTCGATTGTTATATATCGAAAAAACAGTATTGCTTTCGGTTCATAGGTATAACATTTAGTTTAGAGTAGAATTAACAAAACTCTAAAGAAATATGATGGAACTATCTTAATTTATAAAAATAATAGTCCTTGAGTCTTGTTCAATCATCATTGCAGAAACAAAGTTTTTGCGCGTCATATAGTTTTAGCGCGAAGTTATCGGGGCTGGAGAGGGGAGTTAATTGCCGTTGCGTTCCCGTTCCAGCCCGCGGCACAAATCCCGCGCGCGGCTCTGCGAGCGGTTAAGGAACCTCGGGAGGGGTCCACCTCGCCTGGCTACCTCCGTCGAGTGTGATAGACGGGCCCGAATTCCTTCGGCGCGCACCGCCTCGCCAACCTCGCCTGATCTACCGCGGCGGGGAGTCGATGTTCCAGGCGCTCGCCTTACCTGGGATTCGTCCACCGCTTCGTGGCGTGCGGATTACCCTAAAGCCGTGGGTGGTTGGGAGGGGGGGGGTCGAAGGCGCTCGAGGCTCCTCGCCCGTTCGCGGGATTAAGATACGCTCTCCTGACGTAATGCTCCCTTTCGGTAATTTACGTAGCGTTCGGCGCGACTGGTGCGGCGCTGCCGGGAGTAGGACACGATATTTCATGCCACCCGGAAAATAACATCGTTCTGTAGAAGTTCGCGGATTTCCAATTTGCGTTCGATGCTACGTTAGAAAGTTTCTTGAATTGTAGCGCTAAAAGTATATGAATGCATTAGGAGGAATCTGTGGAGTTACGCGTTTTTCTATAAGAGTAACTGGAAATACTAATTTGTTACACTTCTGTAGCTTACTTCTATTGAAATATTTCTGTCTCCCTCTCTAGTAACAATCGTCAAAATTCCTTTCTGTAAGTGCGGCTACGATTTTGCAAATTTATATCGTGATCAAGAATTAAAGTTTGACTTGAAGCTTTTGCACAAACTAAAAATTCAGTTTCCAATATACGTTGAAGTACTAATCTCTAAACGTAATACAAAATTGTGATTAAATTCATCTTTTATTTTTCAAACAAGTAAAATGAAAGTGTAAAATTATATTTGCTTACTACACGTATCTGTGGATATATAAATATGTAAGTACTTTCTGTATTACTGAAAGACGATTCGTAAAGTATCAGTGATGCATATCTAAAAATATATATTTGTAGGTTTCTGGTATTCCCATCATATTATTATTAATTATATATTTTTAGAAATCGACAAATATGTGTTAATATTTCAACAATTTGCCATATAATATTTTTTTAATGATATTTAGGCAAAAGAACTGTACGTTAAGAACAGATATAAAAATGTTGAAACTCTCATCAAAGTTAAATATACGAATTAGCATATATTGTGTACATGAAATTTCGTTTAATATTTGAATTTCGTTTCGAAAAATGATTGAACCTTGATTACAAATAAAGTCAGCAATAATATAACAAAAAAGAATTTAGTCGTTTTGCAGTTCATATCGAGTTACAAGTTTAAAAGTGAACATGAATATATTTTAAGTAAATATATATTTCTATTCGCAATTCTTATTTTTAAATATTGCAAAATAATTTAATTTCATTAATCAATAAAACTTCCCAGTTTTGGCTTACTTTTTATTTTTTATTTTTTGTTAAATCGTTCAAATTCTTCGTCCCAATTTTTCACTCAATATATTTCCTGTGGAATCTAGGTGGGGCAAAAATTTAGTGCGTGGACCATGTAAGGAACCACGGAAGATTTCGCTCTTTATAGCCCTCTTTCTCTCACTGAGTTATTCGCGCGTGCATGAATAAAGCGAATGAAACTCCAGCTCAATCTCGCGTTTTACAGCCAAAATTCAGAGACAGAGCGATTTATATTTAAATTTTTACATTTGAGCCGATGACTTTTGATTTTCCGACGCTCGTTTTATATCGAGCTGCTGTGGAAAAAATTATTTTTACGATACGAAACAACTGCGTTAAAATTATTGGCACGCGCCGTTTTTTTTACGACGAGAACAAAGTGAATATACACGCGCAATCGGCGGGATTTCCACGAGAAACAAATAACATTTTCAACTTAAATTAATTCCGGGCGATAGTGCATCGAGCGTCAGATTGTCTAGAGAAAAAATTCCGCCTCTTCTATAAATATATTCGTCATTGCCCGAGCTTGGACATACAGAGGAAAAATATGTGTGTGTGTACAAACGCGTAAATTATCCGAACTTGAAAAACTGCAGGCGCACAGAATGGGGGGGGGGGGGACTAGATAAATAATAAAAAGTCGGTCCCGTACCGATCGAAATGAAATTTAAGCTCGCATGCTCGATTGGATTTGGTGCGCCAGCAAATATATATATATTTATGGAAAAAGCGAACTAAGCACATATACACAAAAACATTCACAAATTCGACACAATTTTACTTCGACCTAATTACTTCTGTTCGATCTAAATTTTCTAATGCAAAATTTCCAAGTAGTTTCCAATTCCTATTAGCTAGATGAACGCGCTTTCGCCGCATCGTTACCGTAAACTTACTCAGTTCCAAAATAGCCGCGTCAAATGAAAAACAGAAAACTTTCGCAACAGTCGGTGTCGATACGTAGAAACGCGGCAGGGAGAGAATGCCGAGCTTACCCAGACCGGCCACTTTCGACGGCGAGCATAACAAAATGTTCGAAACAGATATAGGGAAATCCCGTTCTATCTCGCCCCGAATGGAGTGCCGATGACCGTAAACCTCGCGGGACACTCGCGGGAATTTCACGGTTCGCTCTCGCGGAGCGGCGGCGGCGGCGTCGGCGGCTACGCGAGGGAGTTCCCCCGCTACCGCATAACGCGACACGGCGTGTAATTTTGATGGTGATTGCGTCCCCAGTAGCACTTTCCCCTCGCACGAATAACAGTTCCGCGCCAGTTGGCCGTGCCCGCTGGTTTCAATAACTGCGTCTAAGGTCGTTTTCAGCTTTCTTTGCGTCTGCGTAATGGAAGCTCGAAAATTTACGCTTAATTCGACACGTGACTGCGATACGAAATGGATCATTTTTATACGAGAATATGAACGGCCAAGGAAAAAAATATTCACTTCAGAGAAGATGTCATCGACTCGACGAATACATACAACCCGCCCGCGAGCGGCAAGATTGCAAATTTGAGACAAAAGACTCGCAAGCACGTTCCTCTAATCTGCCTGCAATATCCCTCCCGCTTCCCTTCGATCTTGATATTCGTATACACAACAAGGGATTCTCGCACGTCGAAAGAACTTCGGCTCGGTAGCAACTGGCATTGCCCACCCGCGGATGTTAATGCCGTAAAGAATTTGCCCTCACCCCCCCCCCCTGTCGTCGTTCAGCTTCTTTCACGGAGAGAAGCCGTCTTTGGAATTCGGCGTATGCGCGCCGACGCGCTAGTGGTCGGCGATCGCGTCGGCTACGCCGGGCGGAAGTGGCGTCCTCCTGCGCGGGCCTGGCAAGGTAACGGTGGGAGGCGGAGGCGAGCTGAAATTCCCGACGGTGAAAAACGACTTTAAGCCTTTGAGGAGGGCAAGTGCCCTCAATTTCTCATCCGTTTGCGGGGAGCCAGGCCGCGATCCGGCGGCGGTGTGCCAGCGGTGGCAGCTCGAGACGCGCATCGCAGCCGAGGCGCGCTGCGTCCCTTTGGAAGCCGGGGCGCTTTTCCCGCACGGCAGAGACGGAAAAAGCGCGTCGAAGGGAGAAGGGATGAAATGGATTTTCCCCTCTAATCGAGGAACGAGCAATATCGAGCGCCCTCCTCGCCCGACTCCGCCGCAGCGACGCGGCGCGGCGTAACGAGGTGGGTGGGGGCCGGGTTTGCGGGGGGGGCGGGGAGTTGAGGTAAAAGCGCTCCGAGACTCGGTGATGAGAGTGAAAAAGCCGCGACACGCGTTCTCTCGCGGCAGCGGGACGAGGGAGAGTGGGTTGAACGGGGGTGGGCGTAGAAGAGTCAACCCCCCCCCCCCTTCGCCCGTCCGCCGCCCGCGCCGCCGCCGCAACGGGAAATTGAGAAAGGAGAAAGAGCAGGGAGATTTATTAGTTAAATCCCGGGGAATATGAGATGAGACGAGATATGCTTTTTCCACGGGAAAAGCGCCGGATCTACCTAAATGAACTGTTTGCGTCGAGAGCCCGTTGCTTTTTTCAGAGAGAGGAAGAGAGAGATAGGGAAAGAGAGGAGGGGGTAGTCGCGAGGATCTATAGAGAACCCCGCGATCGCATAAATAGAAATTTATTATACCCATTACCCCGAATCGCGCAGTCGTAGTAGCGAGACAAAAGAAGGGCAGAAATCAAACCTACCCCTCCTCCCACCTCCATCAACTCTTTGGAAAGATTATTAATTGAAATCGGATGGGCTGCCATAGCTGACTTAATTGCAGCGACGGCTCAATTTTGTGAAATTTCATTCCCACTTTAGAGCCGCCAATTAATGGTTTGCTTCATTCGTGAATTCATAGTAATCGTATATGGTTTCGTACTATTCATACGTCATTTGCAAAAAGAAAAATTAAACAAGGACAAAAAAGGTCGTTAAATTGAGAACGCACAGAAATAACAATATATTTCCAGGAATGTTGGCAGCTGGCGAGGCGTACGAAAAATCGATGTAACGATGCAGCGACCACTACTGCTGTCGATGTTCGCGCGTATAGACGCGGCTCGTCGCGGAAGTCCTGACATTACGTGAAATATCGAGAAAATACAAACAAAGCTGTCAGGCGTCGAGTCCGTCGAACACATTGATACACGCGCATTCTTAAATGCTAGTATTGGGGAGATTTTCACCTGTCTGTAATACCGAGGATGTAAGAAAACGATAACGGAAGGGAGCGATTATATTTTTCTCATTGACAGTTCGAAGAGATTCTTTATGGACTTAATTTTTTTCCAACTTATTCCTATAAAATTAAACGTTGCTCCAGATTTTAATAAAGTAATGACAATGAGAAGTAAATGACAATTACAATTGTACAAGATTTTAAATATATACTTTTTTCTAGCTCAAGTATTACATATTTTCATAAATGATCTAATTTTATCGTAAAAGTAATTATGGAAGAATTGAACTTAAATATTGCAACAAAGAGTTTAATCCAATTTTTTTTTTCTGTTTTAGATTGGAAAAATTGTTACAGACTTTAGAAAAAGAAGGATCTTTGCGAACAAGTGAGTAATTTTGAATTCAAATAAATCATGAATCGAATTCAAATCATAAATCGTGTAGGACTCTTTTGCAAATATTATTTGGCCGGACCGAAATTAAGTATCGGGCAAGGTTTTTGCAAACAGCGCACAATAATTTAAAGGCAGATATAAAAAAAAAATACCGGAGAACTATATAGCAAAACAGAGAAGCTAGAATTCCAAAAGCCGCTATAAAAAATCAAACTCAGAGAGAGAGAGAGAGAGAGAGAGAGAGAGAGAGAGAGAGCGCCGACCATGTCGTAAAAGCCCGAATGTCGTAAATGCATGACGTGATTCGCCGGCGAGCGCGCGAGGGCTTTGCAATTTTTTCCAATGGCGCCGGAAGCAATCCGTTTCTCTTGACGATCGGCATCAGCACAAGCACAACAGCAATTACGCAACAGCTGGCAAGACGTGTTTCTCATGCGGCATGTACGCATTTTCTACCGGCTAGGGTCATGCCGAAGAATTATGTTTTATTACACGTGTCGTTGTGAAAACATTGGATACTTTAGAATTATAGGTGTGAAAATTTTACTATTTTTCCGCGACTCGGACAGTTCAATGAAAAATTCACTTGTGTATTTATCCGTTGAGGCAAGCATGGGAAGGTTCGCGTATTTCTCATCAGAGCACGTACAAAGGCCGCCGTGGATTTATTATCAATTTATTCGTGTATATAAATATTGATATTCGAACTCGAAACGCATAACGGATACCTGAATTTATTCAGTGTAAAAATAACATTCTTTATCATTTAATGACAGCCGAAACGCCCAGCCGTGAAAAATATTTATCTCAAAATTGATGGCTCGAATCTGACCAGATTATATTCTATTTTCTATTTATAACTATTTTATTATATTTTTTTCTGTTGATACATAAGATTGTCTGTGAAAAACGAGGTGAACTTTTTATTGTTGATAACAAAGTACGCGTGCGCCGCTGAAAATATAGTGGCGACAAACAAAGAATTTTTACGGTAGACAAGAAAGTCTTTCCCGTTCGGTAATTATTATAAATCATAAAAATATTTATTTATCAAGAGATAACGTTTTATATCAGTCATACACTTTGGTACTAAATTAAATTCATTAATTGCCAGCTTGGTCTTTTGATTTAAAGATATAAATGAAATATATAGGATTATATATAAAACTTTTTTTATTGCATTTATCATGAATATTATGATGCTATAAACCAGAAATAATAAATATTTGTGTGATATACGATACTTTATCATTATTATTAGATTCTGAAATATAATATATAAATTTAAGCTGTATAGTTTACGTATTGAAAAGCTACCATTATGAGTTATTTAAGGACAAAAATGAATTGAACGTATAATGATAATTTTATAATCGTTCCAAATCTTTTGTAGGTAACAATTGAATAAGTAAATTCATACTATCACATAGAAAAACTTTGTGTATTAAAAAATTTGTATATTATTACGCATCGTAATATTGTATAACTATACGGTTAAGCATAAAGAAAAGCGCGAAAAGTATTCGTATTGTAATTATATAGTCATCGCCAGCGCTTCGTGCATGCGGGATATATCGGCCATTGTAATTACCGCTGGACGGCAAAATAATGCTGTATCCGTTTCCATTGACAATATGGGGGAGCGGTGGATACAAGCGAATGTGGTCGGCCATCGCCGAGCGCTGCAAACCGCATGTAACCGATGTCACAACAATCGCTTCTTGTCCAACGAACGTATATGTGTGTATGTATATATATATATATATATATATACACGAGGCAAACTCCCTGTTTATCCCTCCATACTATATCCCCGGCTCATCCGTAAACATTGATTTGTGACTTATCCGTGCCAATTTAATTCGAGATTGAAAGTCAACACGCCGCCGCTGCAGCTCGCCCGCCGTCGTCGTCCGAGGGCGCTCGTCGCGGGCGATTCGTATCGGCGCGGGATCCGCGCTCGCGCGCCCCGGGAAAGCGGCCAGACGATTTCAGAAGCTCGCGCGTTCGAGATTGCTGTTTCAGCCCGGGGGGCGCGAGCCTAGGGACGCGCGAGCGTGTGCCTCGTCTTGACATTGCTATTCGGAGTCGCATATTTTTAGCCGGAGAACGAAAATGTTTTTCCTCCGGCAGCGCGGAGCAAGCGTGAAAGAGTAGATGGATAGATAGAGAGAGAGAGAGAGAGAGAGAGAGAACGAGAGACCAGGCGTATGGAAAATTTTACATAAATATGATAATGTTGAGATATTTTCGTTACCGAAGGGGCACAATAAGTTTATCCTTCCTAGAAGGCAGAAAGTTCACTCTTTTTGTTGCCTTCCACACGCTCTCTCACTCCCTCTCCCTCCCTCCCCCGCCCCCGATAGCGCGTAAGCTCACGCTGTGTTACCCGCGTCGTTGATTTTTTTTTTCGCTGTCTGCGCGCGCGCGCGCTCCGGCGTGCCATGAATACTGAATCCGGGCCCTCCTACCGGCCTCCCCCCCCCGTCCCGCCAAGACCGCAGCAAGTGGAGCATATAAGAGCAGTCGACAAATGTGCCAGAGGAAGTTCCGACGAAGCTTACGCGCGCGATAACTTAGGCGGGTGTGTTGGCGAGTTCCGGCCGAGCTTTAGTTCAACACAGTGTCGACGGTGACCGCTCGCGCGCTTACTCGGCTCCGCTCGGTTTCACCGATCCGCGGAGAGCCCTTACCTCTCGCTCGGCACCGTTCGCATCCCCTGCCCCCACTCCCCCTCGCCGTCCGCCCGTCGGCTCACACTCGCTCTCCCACTCTCGCACTCTGGCTCCTCTCTCTCTCTCGCTCTCTCGCTCGCTTCCTCGCTCCCTCACGCGCGCGCGTACTGCACCAGCGCGTCGCTCGCCGCCACCGGCGCTCGGGCTCGCTCCGTGAGCGCGTAACTCGTAAACTCGCACGGTGGGAGGCGTCGAGTGAAATAAAATCGATATGCCGCGCCCGACTCCACTCTCCGGACTCTCCGGCCACTATCCGGACACTTCCCCACACCCCTCCCCCTTCTCTATATATCTGCTCTCCTGCTTCCACGGTGTCACCGCCTTTTGCTCCGTTCTTCCACTTCACTTCTACAGCTCCGCACACTTTGATACGCCATTCTTCTGCGAGGCTTTATTTAACTTATGTTAGTGTATCAAGAAAAATACTTCTTGGAGAAACTCCGAGCCGTTCTACGATAATATAATACGTTATTAGCTTATATTTACTACTCGACGCGCTATCCGAATTTAATTGAAAAATTAATTGATGGAAAGGGGATAGTGTCGCGTCTGCTTGTGCGAGCTAAAACGTTCTACACGCTACAGTAATTCTGAAAGTCAGGCTCAATGTCTATTTTTTTCATTTACAATTCGAATAATCGATAATCTTTTCACAGAATGTATTTTTTACCAAGCCCGATAAAATTAATATTTAATGCTAATTTATGACCGTGAAAAAGAAGAACAGAAGAGCAGTAAAGAAAATTTACATTAATGTACATAAAATAATTTTTTAAAAAAATTAATATTTATAATACGTAAATTCACTATAAATATAAGCATATAAAATTTGGGATAAAAATTCTGATGTGCATCTGTGTGCATACGCAAAATATTTATTAGTAAACTTTAACATCGATATCTTTAAAAAAATATTTTGTTATATTTTAATAATGAAATTTTGTTTCTTAATAATTGGGCTATTTTGATTAATATTTTTACAAACATATATATATAAATAGAAAACTTATATAAATATTTACTGTACAGTTTAAATAAAGCCGGAATCATTTAAATGAAGTTTACAAGAAAAGTATTTTTCGAATTCGATTGCTCGACGAAAATCATAATATAGGCAAATATATCCGGTAAAATTGATTTAGACTTGATTCTTTGCTAAGTATATCATTGGTAACAAATAAAAATCAATATTAATTGCAATCAGTGCGTATAATTGCAGAATTCAAATGAATTAATTCTTTTATCTCTTATAAAATCTACAATTATTAAAGTATAGTATAGTATAGTATTAAAGAAGCTGTGATGTGTGGAACAAAATATTTTTTTTGTTGGAATATATGTCAATATTATTTCATTGATTTTAATTATCTTTTATTGGATCTTATATTCAAACTATGCTAAAACAAATTGAAGAATAGTTCTTTATCTGAATAAATTTCATTTGAAATCCGTAGAACAAGTTGAATCAAAATATCCGGTTAGTACTCATATTAAAGAAAATTTTCTTTTAAATTAATTAATATCGAATTCGAGCGGCCTTAGTTTATAATCAATACGATTTCAGAAATATTGATCTTCTCTTTTGCTATAATAACTTTTAGCAATATTTTCGTAGGGTATCAGCTAACTTGCCAAGTTTCATTTACTTTGGTACGGTTTCATCCAACGATATAAGTTAACTCTAGAATCTATATTTAGCGTAGAAACTTCTCCTGTTTTATACTCAACTGTCTATTAGACCTTTCTGTTTCGAAAACTTTGTTAACTTAATGTTGCAAAAAGTTGACGTTACATTTTTGATTGGCGAGCCAGCTCTTGACTTTCTCTAATATTCGCAGTTACAACCAACTTTTCTGAATTATAGAAAAATAATAAATAAAATATGGTGACAGAATCGGACACCAACATGGTCTGGCCCTCCTAATTTAGATTTAATGAAATTTAAGATTAAAGAATGACTTTCCTGGCTACTATTTTGTTACATGGATCTCATTCATAGTTCTGATCGCTGGATTACATCTAGGGATATAAGACGTACGATATTATTTAATATATATGGAGATGTACGTGCTATGTATATACGGATCACTATCTCGAAAATAGCTTATCAAATTTAGATTTAATAGTATGCGAGCGTTGGTCTTTTTTTGAACAAGCAGAACAAAAACAAAATGATTCAAATTAAAAAACACTTTTCAATTTTATATTATTTATAGATTCGTTATATTATTTATTTAATTATAAATATTTTTACTTACCCTCTATAAGGACAATTAGATATCTTCTAAATAATTTTTTTTCTCTGAACAAGTTTAGTGTTGTTTACAGTATGTTGAATTAAATCCAGTTATATTTCTGCATTAGTGTTGTCGAATATCTTGAATCAAAATCAAAGTTGCTTTAAATATTTTTTTTTATTAATAATGAAATTATTTTTACGCCGAATTAAGCCGAAATTAAGACGAATATTTAGGAGAACCACATTAATACTGTGCAATTACTGTTATGTCAAAGGTTGTTCTAAAATTTTCATTTAATAAAACTTTGTATTAAATGTCAAAATTTTTGGCTTCACAAAACTTTTTAGCATATCATGTAATCAATAACACGTTCAGGTATTTAATGATGTTTAACGAGGCGTAAAAATTAATTTAAAACAAATTTATATTCTTTTAACCGCCGTTCTTTCATTCGGAATTTTATCATCAATTTCATTAAAAATTTGAAAGTTCGCGTTTCATTATTTATATTTTCATTTCAGCTTAGCACCTCTGTACGTGGTTTGGCTGGTAAAACAAAATCAGATTGTCAAAGCTTTACAATAAATTAAATGGGGCTGTAAATTAATCTCTTAACTTAGATCTATTGTCGATTTTGAAAATTTCTAAACCTTTCTATTTTTAGAGAAGTAATACTTTTCGTTAAAAATTGGATCTATACTTATGAATTGCAGCAAATGTATAGACAAAATCATATGATTTGTCTAAGCAAACGAACATTGCTAATTATGTATTTGATTACAATATAAAAAAAATACCAAACTTATGGGGCTAAAAATCAGTTGCAGAAAAACTGAATGCTCTAAAAGAAGCATTGATTGCAAGTGAAATTACTAAATGCTCTATTTAAAAACTAAACATAACTCAGTATATACCATTGTTAAAAAAAAATGTTATTACACGCAAGCATTAATTAAGTATTCAGCTATCCAGTACATTTTTTCTTAAAATCTCTAATGACAGCATAGAATTAATATATAAAATATCTTATTTATCAGTAATATATTATGTGTCAGAAAAAAATATTATTTAAAATAATACTGGATAATTTCATTATTCAGTCAATTGATGTATTTTTCAATTTATTAGAGACTGTGGATGACTTTTATTTTTATGTCCAAATGGAATATATATTGACCTACATTTATCCCTATGCGAGAGTTTCATGTTCTACTCGAACGATAAAAAGTTAAATTTTCTTATATTATAAATTAGATTACTGGTGTTCCCTTCTCTCTTTTTTTGTAAAATAATTAAAGCTTAAACTGTACGATGTCAAGCGTCGAGTGTTATGGATCAAGTGTTCTTAGTCGAATAAATATTTATCTATCCATCTATCTGACTATCTGTCTATTTCTCTTTCTGTCTAAATCTCCTATCCTTGAGTCAATGTTAGTTTTGGATGGTACTTTTTACATGTTTGCATCGGCTTTTTATATTACATTTACATCCAATTAATAGTTTATTTTATCAAGTAAAAAATATGGAACTATTAATATAGAATACCAATTTAGTTTTCTATTTTACATTTCAAATTTTCATCTGTTCCACTTAGCATCCGCGATTCATTACGTTAAGTTAATTTATAATAAAGAAAAAACGAAGCTTAGAAATTTAATTGGGGAAAGTCGTTAAACAACAAGTTAAAAGTTAATAGTTAAGCCAGATCTACCATCAAAATTTAGAAATTTATTTTTACCTTCTATTTCTTGCGAACTACTTCATGAATAAAACAATGCGAGCAGGAAAACGCAAATGCATGCTTTCATCGCAGTTTTGGTCCTTATATGTTTTTGCTCATTCCTTTTGGTCCCCTTTATATAGCGTACACACCTTAAGCTTTTTTGATCTTCCTGTTTTCCCATGTTGTTTTCTGCCTTAACTTTCCTGGCTCCGATTTTTTTTACTCCTCCCCCCCGCCCGTTTCCTCGTCCCCCGTTCCGCCTCTGCTTCTTAGTTCGACGTTCCATGGAATGTACAGAGATAGCGAAGGATTACGCGGGAACCTTTTTATTTTGTGAGAGTGCAACGTGACGAGAATAAATGGGGAAACATTCCCGGCTCAAAATAGCTCGCCGCGCTCCACGCCCTTCACATATACTCGATCTGCTCTATGGAATTCCGCGCTTGTATTATAGCAGATATTTCCTTTTTTTTCGCCCTTTACTTGTGTAGAATGTGTTTTTTTTACCCCGCCAAGTGAAAAAGACGTTGATGAAGGTCTCTTGAAAATTATTTCCTTTTCTCCCTAATTTTGGGATGCGCTCGTGGACGAAATTACATTCGAAATTTGAGCGAATTTGCCCACTGATCAAAATTTAATTCACTTCGAAGACAACTCTAGGACAGATCGGATTCGGCTAATTTGTGTCTTCCAGTTGAAAACGTTGATATGCCCCGCGAGACAGGAATAAAAAAGTCCGGGAGCCGAGTTTACAGGAGAAATATCAGGAGCGCCGTTAATTAAATGCAAGGCATACATTTAAAGAGAATTTCGCCCATACTCCAGGCGCTCCCGAGCTTACCGAGCGATCTAGACGGATGACTTACAGAACGAGAACGAATTAATGGTTTCTCGCGATGGCAAAGACAGAACGTTCCTTTCAACGCGGCCGGCGAGCTTCCTTCCGTTCCCCGTCTAATTCATCTCCCTCCACCGCGTCGTCTCACTTTTTCTAAGCCACGCGATTCAACGACGAATTTTTATTCCCTATTGCTCTTTAATAAAACTCCTCTCGTTGTCGCCGATGGGCTACGCAAAACTTTTTCCGGTCATCCTGAAAAAGAGACGAACGGGGAACAAGAGGTCGGGGGAGGGGGGTCATTGCACGAAATATCGAAACCGTGGCCGTACATTTTGAATTCCGTGCCGGTCGCGCATTTACATAAGGCCAATGGAGGGCCACGACAGACTCGTCAGCGAGAGAATAGGGACTGATGGCGCGAGCATTCCGATTCGTGCCTCATTGAGCGAGAAAAGTAGCTCGAAAGTCTCTTTTTCAAATCCTCCCACCCCCACCCCAGCCCACTCCCATTGGTCTCGCCAGAACTTTTTATCGAGTGTCGGCGAGTTTTCTTAAGTCTGTCGATAAAACATTTATTTCGAGATTCTCGAGCTGCAATTCTGCCGGGACAAACGCGCCGCAGTTATCTCCTCTTTGGCCGAAATTTTCTAATAAATATATATATAGAAAGCCATCTCGCTCTCGAGCTTTTATCCGTTTCGGATTTTTAGTTTACTTTTGCCACCGGAGCTACGGGCGGGGGGGGGGGGGTTGGAGGCGGGGCCGAGTAGGGCGTCGAAGCACGGGTGCTAAAATCGGGCGCACGAGCTGTATATCGAGCTCTCCAGATAAATTCTCGGACGATTATTTCACACGAACGCCCCTCGTCCTCGCTTTTGACAAAAGCCGGTGCACGCGGGCGGGCGCGCGACCAGCCGCTACTCGGCGAGAAAGCGTTCTACGTGATTTAACAAATGGGCTGGCCTTTATAAATGGGCCGTTTTCCAGGAGAAATTGAGCCTTTGTTTGGAATTATATCGCTTTTTCAAGAGCGGCCGCACGCTATTGGCACAAAAATTACCGCATCCCCCGGCCACAATAGGCCACCCTTTATCGGGTAATAGCATCACGTAGCGCCATCGACCTTTTCATTTCTTTTCTATCTTCTCCGCCCTCCTTCGTGGCCATTCCGGCGAGAATATATGCGAAAGCACATAACTGTTTGACCCGAGCGTGCCCCGACGAGAAATGAAATCGAGAACGTTGATTTGCGCGCTCTGCCGTTGCGCGAAGTTTTTTTTGGATTTAACTGGAGGAGGGGGACGGGCGAAAGTGGAATGTATAAAAATTGATGGACGGAGCGACGAGCGATTCGCCGAATGCTAATGGAAGATATAATGAAACTGCTGGCGAAATCGAGGGAAAGAGGCAGAAGGGATTAATTCCTTGCGCATTTTTTTTGCCCTGCATTATTGTATCAAAATTTAAATTGGAAACGAGTCGATGAGAAATGCATCGGGGAGGTGTTAAAAGCGAAGTATAGAGGTAAGCGAAGTAAAAAGTTTCGATCGTATGAAACTAAAAAAATACTGCCAATCTATCGTATTTACTCGTTTCCGATTTGTTTCTTATACTCTCGCGTTCTCGCTCCCTCGAAAGAAGGCCATAATTCCGGCGTCGATCATTCCTCCCGTCGTGGCGCGCACATTCACAGGAGCCAATAGCTGATCCCGGGAACTTATTATCGGTGCGGCTGCGCTCGCAGCTCCTCGCGCCGCCCTCCCCTCGCCCACGCTTTATCGGTCTCTGTCTATCCGCTCGGCGAGAGCTTGCGCATTAGAACCCGGGGTTCGCATCTGCCGGAGATAGCAGTAGCATGCCGAGCTCTCTTTAGAAATTGAACGGTGCATGAAGCCCTCAGCCGGAGCGCTCGAGCGAAATTGGCATTTCGAAATATTTGGCGCCAGCGATCCCTCCCCCCTCTGCCCGTCCCCTTCAGCGCCCGCCGAAGCTCTGCAGCCCGAAGAGGGATAGGGAGCGAGAAGGTGAGAGTGGCGCGTACTCGGTTCCGAACAATTTCTAGTTATGGCGCGCTGACTCGGGCTAAGCCATGAGGAAAATCATTTAACGTGTATAGCTCTCGCATGGAGTGCGCTTGTACCCTGCCGAAATGAAAGAATTTCATTTCGAAATTAAACCATTCAAAATTTCGTACCAAACGTATTTTCCTCGATGATCGGCAACTTATTAAGAACAAACGTTTCGCTATTGTATACGGAGGCGTTATAAAATATCGTGAATTAGAAAATTACAACAATATTCTTAAATCGTATATTTTAGAATTCCAATGGTTAAGCAATGCAATAAAAACGAATGAAATAAAGCTGGGAAATAAAATATTTACTTTTGTATTCGAGTAAAAGTAACCATAAATGATAGATTGAACCATTGATTATTATCCTTTAGTGTGCCAGTGAGCAAAAGAAGCTTTGGATTTATTGCCTTCAATAAATTTATTGGCACGCCGGTCGCACAGTTTGCCTTATGTCTCGTATTATGAGAAAAGTTGCAAAGAAATTGTACGTTCGCGTTGGATGAAGAATGGAATCACTGCGCAGAGCATTCGGCGATAAAAAGGCCTGAAACTTGTTGATACACGAGTATAAGTTCTGGCAATGTATATATAAAAGTGGAATGTACGAGCCCCCTCCCCCCTTTCGGGTATGGCGTGTCTTTCGATGCCTGCGGCCTCTCTGCCGTTTTTTTTCCCTGGCGTAATTCGTTTTCATCGCTAAGAAATTTTCGCCTCCTTGATAAATATACCATATAAAGCCTCAAAGATCCCTTTGTAATTCAATTTCCATCTCTTACGATAAATTTTACTTATACGCAGTGTGATAGGTGCAAAAGCGAAGAAGGGCGATTAAAATGACTTATAAATAACGGGATGGAATGTAAATTGACAACGTAGCAACTCTCGGTTTTAATCACATTAGTCGAGTTAATAGAAATATAAATCCGTAACTGTTTCAGACACTCAAGGTAACCGGGATAAAAGAGAATAGGAGAGAGAGAGAGAGAGAGAGAGAGAGAGAGAGAGAGAGAGAGAGAGAGAGAGTGAGAGAGGGGGGCGACACGGAGCCACGGAGTATGAAAATGTAGACTGTAGACGGTAAAGTGGACAGGGAGTAGGTGCGGTCGTTAGCTAAGGCCGAGCACGTACGCGAGAACTGCTCTCGGAATCTGAGCGATCCCTACACCGGTCGCACACAGGCACACATCCTCTTGTTTCATATGACTCGGGCGTACAGAAACAGCGAAAGGGGAGAAAAATTCTCTTACCAGTGCGGGCGAGCGATTGGAAATTATTTGAAAAATCTCGAGTCAAGGCGCGAGAGGGGCCAAGGGTGCCCGCGGGAAAACTGAAAATGTACGCGCTCGCGCAGCGCGTAGAAGTCCCCGCTTTCAACCGAGCGAGGACCGAGGGCGGAAAATAGGAACTTTTAAGAGACGAAGTGGACGCGGAAATAAAATACGAAAACGTAGAGGGGCGAGAGTCACGCCCGCCGTCGCATCATTACCCTCTGGGGTAAAATTTTTGAAGCCCCCGGTGCCGTAAGAGACTCTTGATGAGTTCTCTTTCGCGGTTTTCGCCGCCACCTTTCACGATTACTTCGCCAGAACTCGTTTAGAACTTCATTCCTTCTGCCGAGCTGCAAAAAGGATTGATTATACTTTTAAGCAGCGATCGTTTTATATACGGGCGGCGATTCATATCTATATATATATATATATATATATATATTATATTTTATTAATAAAAAATAACATTCATTTAAATTAAGTAATACTGTTTAAATGTTTTATGGTGACTGAATTATAACTTTTATTCTTTGCATTGTTTTCAGTTTTGTATCAATTTTCAAATTGAATATACCGAGAAGTATTTAACTAATTATCTTCTACTTATCATCACTAGAAACTTATATGTTCTTTACATAATTCTTAAAGAAAATTTATACTGATTATTCATGTAGAATAGATATCTTAATCATTCGGGACGGTACACAATTATAGAACTATGGACAGGGATGAATGCGAGAGATAGAGCAGAGAGAACTAATGACACGGAAAACTGAAGTAAGATTACAAACTAGTTACAACTAGCTGTAACGATGAAATGTCAAAATTGGCCATTCTAAACTTGGAGATACTACGTATTATAAGCAGAATCTGACGCTTCAATCGAAAGTTTCATAATTTATCCATAACTTCCTTTAAAATTATGTATTATTTCGGTATGATTTATATCTTGTACATTAAGTGAACGTTTCATCACGAGTTTGTAATTTGGAAAAACATTCAGAAAAGAAACATCATGATAAAGTGAACTCTCATAATCCATTTTAAAGAACCAAGTTTGGATTCGTCAAAACGATCTAGCTAATAGCGACGAACATCAGTTAATCACTTATTTATTTCCCCATATTATAAACATAATTACAGGTGAATTTACTATTTTGAGACCCATATAGAGGCTGATGTACACAAAATGAATGTTTGGAGTTATTTTCAATTAAAAGAAACAAGTCGAAAAACTGATCTAGAGTAATAGAAACAGTAAAATTTCCATTACAAAAAGTTTGTTTTTCGTTGTTGAGACAGAAAGAAACGTCAAACGTCATATTTATTATGATAAAATGAACAAAAACAATAACCATAACAATAACAGTAAAAAATTGAAATTATAGTTAAAAATTTTTTGGTAACTGTAAGAAATATGGTTCTTGTGAAAAATCTCAAAACTCATTCTTCATTATCCTTTCTGCCTTCTCGATACTATTAATAGTCTACATACTATCGGCGTCGTTAAAAACGTCCTCGCTATCCTGCTGATTCAGGAATAAATTTTTTATGATCATTCGGGCGATCGAAGAAACGCTTAGGCGTTGTTTGCCTAATTCAAAGCCATCGAAAGCATCGAAAGCAGTATCGGCATGGATGCAGCCCCTGCCGCCCCTCCCGCTCCCCCCCCCCGTCGCGCGATAGTCGCAACTCGAGAAACCGAGCATTAAGGCTCGAGGTCGTGTCTGACGCATTGAAAATGGATGATATTCCCGTAGCAGAATAGAGCGGGTAACGGTTGCATCGGGATACGAGCGCCGAAAGCACGCGCGCCTCTCTACCCCCCGGCTCCCTTCCCCCACCTCCTCTATCAGCCTCACCCGGCAAAACGTCTCCCGGATCACTCGCCACCCTTGGGACCGTAACCCCTTGAACTCTCTTTCTCTCGCCCTACCCACCCGCTCTCGGTCTCCGCCTTCTCCCGTCTACCGTCCTTCCGCCGCACTTCATCCGCTTTCTCAGCTACTCCGTGGCTGCGCGCGCTCACGGTGCCGTCGCCTTCCCCGCTGAGGCTTGGCAAGATCCACGGGGCGCGCGCGACCCCCTCCCCTCGACCGCCCGATGCATCCGCTCGCCACAGAGATCTGGAAGATCGCTAGACAGAAGGATACGGAGTAAGTAAGAGGGCGGGGGAGAGGGAGGGTGAGAGCTGCCCTCGAAACTGCCGAGTTGCAAATGTATCGTTAGCTGGGGCGTGCATCGAGAGTTTCTCCGCACAGCAGTGGCGACGGCTCGGCCCTCCCTGTACCGAGAGATACCCAGCTCGCTGTCGACGCACTTCTTGCCCGTACATGTTTCACCCTTCTGACGTTTCTCCAACCCCCCGCCCCCTTTATTCTTGCCTCGTTGCCACCCTTACTTCTCCATTTTGCTACGGCGACTCGTTGACACGTTCGACACCGTAGAGTCGGAAATTTGCGGATGCCGTTGGCTCGATTCGTGTGGGATTATTAATTTCGTTTTTACGATCCGGAATGGAGCAATTTATTCTTGAGTATTATAGATGAGTATGATTAATTCTGCTGAAGTACTCGCTAGAAATCTCATCTATAATATCTATAATGGATAAGAATCTATTTAGAAGAAATTGTCAGTCCATTGTAACTGACGAAATTATCCGGTTGCTGGTCGGGTATATTTTTTTTTTTAACATAACTTGCTTATGGTGTAGGGCATGAGTTATCCATATAAGAAAATATTTTAAAGTAAACTACAGCATAAAAGTGTAATTTTAATAAATTGATTTAATATAGAATGTATTATACATATAAAATTTTTAATACCGTTTTGTTATGAAAGCCGTCTGTGCGTTCATGAATTTCACGTATTTATAGCCTGTAAAATTAAGCCGTATTTTCTGGTTTCGGTTCGTGTTTTTCCTTTTTTTAGGAGTTGTTTTTGCACCGATAAAAGATCAATTAGTTTTATTTTATTGCATGAATGTGTAGAACGATCGTTTTGGAAATTTCAATAGGCAATTCAGAGAGAGACAGAGAGAGGGAGAGAGAGAGAGAGAGAGAGAGAGAGAGACTGAAAAAGGAAGGGGGAGGGGAATTCAGTGCCTTTATGATTTACAACAATGTCTCTACATTCCAATTCCATTAGGGTACCAAGACCTAGCGTAAGCTTTTGAGAAATGAAAACTTTACGAGCCACCTCGTTGAAAGGGTGATCATAATAGCTCGTATATCTTCGGGATGGTCGAAGGTACGGGGACACTGCACGTTTTATGATGAAAGGACCTTTGCGCGCTAGAGATTCGTGGAGCAAATCCTCTGTCTATACTTAGAGGTACCCACTAAGTTTCCTTCGAATACCCTATTGAGATTCAATTTTTTCCCGTCATAATACGAACTCGGTTACTCTCAACCCAATTTATAGTTATTCCGCATTCTTCACCCAAAGAAATGTTTTCATTTTTATTAAGTTTAAGAAGAACTTTATGAAACTGTCTTCACTTTATTCAGTTTGATTTGAATATTCTATTTAAAAGTAAAAATAAATAGTTATCACTTTGTCACATACTTGAAAAGTTTATGGAATCATTTGTATAATAATTTAGCATCTTTTGAATGACTCCTATGTTAGATCTGTTTTTCGACGATTTCATAAATATAGAACTTTTATCAGAGAAAGGGGGCTCAATCAAACTAAAGCAAGTTTGCTATTTTTATTATTTGGATAGTAGGCGGACCTGACTCTTTCCGAGTTGTTATTGGCCTGTCTGGAAATATGGAGCTTGGAATTGTTATGGATAAAATTAATTTGTTCATATCGATATCGATTCAGATTGGCTGCTTTTTTTCAACGATCGATTGAATCGATCGCATTAGTTGCAGTCAATATCGTATTATGATTGTAGAAGCATTCGATAACTCATTCATAATTTGGCATAACTTTTTACTAAAGCATCATTTCATTGGAAACTACTGTCGTTTTTAGGCTTAATGGTACTTTATCACTGAGATAAGTATCATTATTTATGAAGCCTATAATTAATTTTGTATGTATCGCATTCTAAAGTATATTTTTACCATGCATATCCATAACCCAACACTGGGTTTTAGCTGCATAATTATTGATATTACTCAAATTATCACTATTATCCATAATGTATAGAGACTATGTATCTTTCACGAAAGCAATGACAAAGTTAACATTGCACCGATATGAAATTTCGAATGTTAAAGGAGTTTTCTTTGCTTTGTTTCTCGACGTGTTTCTTATATAATATGTATTTGTATGAATATATATTTAGGTTTGTATGATATTCCAAGTCACTTTCAGTCGTTGATATCAAATCTGGGATCTATAATCTTGAATCAATCGACTCGACTCTTTGTCTTAGATGAGATACGAATAATTCTACTGCTCCGTCTTTCTCACTTTTAGCTCCTACATCTCTCTTTCTCAATGTCTATTTCTCCACAGGTCCGGATAATTAAGGAAGTTTTGTCGGAACAATCAGAATCCCGGTTTCTGTCGTTCTGGTTTCTGGATTTTGCGATGTTCGCGCAAGGACGATGAGCTCCATACAGTGGTCTACCAGTTTCACCGAGGAATGTCAATACTGCGAACTTTCCAATGCGAAGCTGAACGGAAATACGACCGTCTCCGTCTATCGCCCTGTTTACCAAGTTTCGTTTCTCTTGCTTTATTGATGCAATACTGAAAGGCTCGCGTTATTTCATTATTTAATTTTTCTAATGAATCTTTTTAGTAATTTAGTAAAAGATCTCTACACAATATAATCGAAAAATTATATATATATATATATATATATATATATATATATATATATTTATATAGACAGAGAGGGAGAGAGAAAGAGTGAGAGAGAGGGAGAGGGAGGGAGACAGAGAGAGAGAGAGAGAGAGAGAGAGAGACAGAGAGAAGGATAGGTGATACACATTACTTAATATTTAGAGATATTAATTATATAAGATTGTTCGAATTATTAATTTTAAATTATATTTAATTCTCGGAAGAAAAATAATCTAGTTAATGTTTAAGTATTTCTAAATGTGTTATACTTTTCCACGTCGAAGATTAAGTCACTTGTCATGTTATTGAATATTTCAACAAACCTATTAAGTAAAACGTACGTTTTCTACGATTTTTTTCTATTCTCATTCTAAATTTCATTTGAATTTTAAGATTAAGTTATATTAAATGTAATTGACAGTAGGCACAAATACTATTTTGATATATCTATTTATTAATATTAACCGTTATCAGCATCATATTTTGAAACATTTTAATGTTCTTGATAATTTTATTTGATTGTCAAAGTTATATAATACATATATACTATAGTTCTGTTTTTTTATTATTGGGAATTAAAAGGACATCGAGTAAGTGAAAGAAATTACAAATGACCACTTACAAGAGCAGAATCGATTTCTCTGTTCTGCATGGGTTTATTCATTTTCCATACGTAGGGGCTTTGGTTTAGTTCTGCTTGGCAAGTCACTTAATGGAAAAAGATTCCCAGGACGCAGCTGAAAATAACCATCGAAATCTCGGAATAGTTCACCTGGGATTTCGAGTAATAATTCTGTAAATATTGTACCATTTTATTATTGCGCAGCAAAGAGTTGTTAATGGCTTTGTCTTGTTTATTTGCATTTTTTAGTTCCTTTTTAGCTATTTCAGCAGCTTATACGTTAATTATCATTATTTACGTACATTACAAAACAATTCCAACAATGAAAGGGCATGAATTTCAATTTTTCAGCAAAGGCGACTAAAGCCTTATCGCCTTCTCCCAACAGTTAAACAACAATGTACTTAGAAAATCCCGGAGTGCGGGTCAGCAGCATCCTGTACATCGGGCAGTATCGATCGCCTCCACTTTCAGCCGTGTTGTACATCCTCTTTCCTCAAATACGGCAAACTCGATGTCCGCTTCGCGACTACTTGCCGACACGTAGATATGTCCTCCTGTGCTATTTGCTCCTGCAACGACAGAGTTATTGCTTCGGTTTTTATTGCAAAAGTTATAGCACATCAGCATGAGCTAAAGAGCCGGGCAACAAGAAATTCGCGATCTAATCTTACTATTTTTTTAAACAGTTCCTTCTTTTTGATTATCATTCATCTTATCTTTCCATTGTGCACCTTTATACTTATTTTCTTTTTGTTACAGCTATTTGATACCTCAAAAAAACTTAATGTACGAATAACGTTTTCTGATTTATTTAGAAAATATTCTCGATATTGAATATATACAATACTGAGAAGCGATCGCATGATCTGATAGGAGGAAAAAAATTTTTTAAACTGGATCAGAAAGTTAATGTTGTATAGAACATTAGCCACAGATTAGTGGGCATACATCGTCGGTAGTTCTTTTTTAACAAAAAAATGATCATATGTTAGCCAAACCATCGCCACAGCTAAAATCGCACATCCATAACAAAGCGTAAAAGAGACCTATAATAACACAGCTATAATAAAAATCACTATCCATGGCATAAAATAATTTTGACTATTATAAAACCAAGTTGTGTATACATCGAGGTACTTCGAAAAAAAGGTTTCATCGTTCCAGTTAGCAGCGTTGTCTTCTATTATAATCTTTTAAGCTCTTATTTTCTCGTTCTTGGAGTTTATGCTCGCAAGAAAAACTCACGCAAACTTCGTATACTAACAAAACGATGTAAGAATATTTTATGAAAAAACTGACTATTTTCTTTTTGTTTGAGAACTGTATGAGAAGGCTACACGTGATGCAATATATAGTTTCTTTTCACATATCAGTAAAAAAGTTTAGAGTGAAACACAAGCACTATTTTTGTTGGAATAAATAATAACTCTTACATTTTTTATTCTAAAATCAATGCCAGATACTACTAGAATAAAAATAGAATTACAATGAATAAATTACTTAAAAAAATACTTTCTTCAATATTTTAGAACGTAAACCGGGAATTTTCAAAAGAACTCTACGGATACAAATTATGTTGAGAAAAAAACCCAAGAAATCATATTCATCATCGCCTAAATCTCCAGTTTAAGATGAATTTCTTAATTTTGTTCTTATAAATTCCACCCGCGTCTACATGATCGGCTTCCCTGATGGCGGAAGCAAGAGTGTGTGATACGTGCCGGGGAGCAAAATTTCTCTGGCGACAAATCGGATTTTTAATAAAAAGCGAAGGCGCCGCGATTCTTTGAGAAAAGCGAGATCTCTTACTCGCTGTGACGCCGCTAGGATTCCGGTAGCGAATCATTCCTTGAAAGGCTTCGGCAGAGTGGAGGCGGCACGGAGCAGGTGTCCGCCGATGTCGCCACGCGCACAAAAGGTATATCTCGGAGGCGACCTGAATTGAGAAGGTCTTCCTTTGAATTTTAGCCCACGGCCACGAGTCTGACCGTCATGGCCCCCGCTCCAACGACCAGCTCCTCTCGGCACATAGCGGACGCGCGTGAGATGCCCTCCTGTATATTGCCGCGCCCTCGGTTCAATTGGCTCCGCAAAGCAGATCGAACGGGAGCTGAATTTTCCCTCTACCCGTACGCTGCTTATCCCCGCGTTCGCCGACTTTTTGTAATGATCCTAGAGTGGGAGCTACTTCGTGAGACGATGAAAAGAAAATATTATAATATTAGGTCTCAAATACTACTTTTTTCATTTAATTAAAATTTTATGTGGTTAAAAAGTTAGGTGCAAATGATACAATTCGCAATATGGCTGTATATTAATTTTATATACATTTTTTTAATGGTAACAATTATTTGAAGTCTTTTAGTTGTATTTATGTTTGAATATTTTATTTTGTATATTGATAAGCTAATTCGGATCAAATTTAGTATTATATTCTACGGTATAGGTTGTCCATTGAATCGAATATTTTGAATACATAATAATTTAATCAATGAGAATTTCATGGGCTGATTATTTCACGAATTAATGCTCTAATTGTAAACTAATAATATAGAGATACGAATTCGCAAACTCTTGCTTTTGTACAGGTAGTAGGTACACATTCACATACCATATTTGTAAATAGATTCACGTGTTTATATATATATACGAAAATCGGAATTTCATCTCAACCATATAATTAACTCTCCATAAATGTATTAGCATTGCAATTACATTATGACGAAAAGTTAATGTTAAAGTTAAAAAAAATTTTTTTTAAAATACATATATATATGTGAGTCGGAGCACAAAATGAGAGCGGGTGAGAAAAAGTGAAATCCAGAGCGGGAGAGAGTCCACTTTTAAAGCAACGTTCCGTTTATAGCAACGCGCTATTAATAACACGTGGCCGACAATGTTTTGGGAGTTTTTCCATGCCGAGACGAAGAATACCCTAAAGTCCCGCGTGTGAAAATGAAGAAAAGAGTCCGCGCGGACAGTAAGATATCTAGTACTAATACATATTTCTGAACCAAGCGATAGTCTCTAGTATTTTATAGTTTTACTTGACTTCTCATGAAATACTATCGATATAAGCAGAAAAACGTACTTGCGTGATGAAAAAATACTAGTCACGTTTGTTTCGCCGACATATACCTAAGATGCTTCCTAGCATACTGCTTGATATTTCCAATTTTGGCGATCAGTATGGAATTGCCATTGATCCTGCGAGCCCCGTACTATTTGGTTGCAACGAGAATACCATATCACACCTGAGTCTCTGCAAACTTGGATGAGAACGCACGGAGAATAAGCCACCGTAGGGAAAGAGCGAGAGCCAGGAAGTGGATAAAGGAACAAAAGGTAGGCGGCAACAGACCCGGGCGGATAGATATTTATTTGGCGCGCCCGCAGAGAGCCGATAAAAGGGAAAAGGACGCGCGGGAAAAATTGAGAGCGTGAGCGAGAGGAAAAGTTCTGCGGGCGCCGACCGCGAGAGAGCTGGAGGAAAACTTGAGGAAAGCCCGGAACGAGCCGAGGTCCGCGCCGCCGTGGTTTCGATCGCGATTCGAGCGGCGCGGACTGGGCGCCGGCATAAACGAACTCGGACGCCCCCCTCCTCTCCCGCCCCCTGGGGCGCATATGAATCTCGCGCTTTGCACCGGAGAGGCCGGCGTATCGCGACGCCCGCGCGGAGAAACGGGATTTGCAGGCGGCTTTATATAAGAAGCTAGGCGCCACCCCGCCCCCCTCCCCCACAATGCCCATCGACGTGTCGCGCTCGCGCCGATGAAAAAGAAGCACGTCGCTTAGTATTCGCAACACGGAACCGAGGAATAGCGATCGGCGAAGAAGTGCCTTTTCATTGGGAATCGATTACCTCCCTCCCCCCTCCCCCGACTCCTCGGGCGATCGCCCCCTCCCTCCCGCTGCTCCTGCCTGGCCGCCACCGCTCCCGAATACGTATGTTCCTTTCGAAAAAGGTAAACGGACTACTCGGTAACAAGAGTACGTGGCTTTGTTTCCTCCCGAAGGAAAAATCGAGCAACTTTCAGCGAACGGAATCCACCGCCCGTAATAAATCACCCATTTTCCGATTTAATGTACTCGATCTGTTGCTTTGCGAATGGATTCGACCGTATTTCTTATCCATTTCTGATTTGGAAATAATAGTCATGTAAGTGCGATTGATTAATATTAATTTGAGGCAATGACATTTTCAGCAACTTAAATTTAATAAAATATCAGTTTCTCGAAATGAGATATATTACGGTACGTATATTCCAATGAAGTTCGGGATAGTACAGCATGTCGGGGAACTTTATTAAGAAATAACGTATCTAAGTTACAGTGTCAGGTGCATGGTACAAGATGTTGTTACTAAGAAATTTAAGCCATGCTAAATCAAAATCCATCAAGCGCCTCTGTCAGCATGACGGGGGTAGAAAATCTATGTAACGCTGTTTAACTTCAGATCACTTTTCAAGAGAAAATTTAGTTTAATAATGCACGTCTATTTCTCAAAAATTAAATTGTTCAGACCAAAGTTAATGCCGTTGAAACATTATTAAAGAACGAGTGCGAAAGCTTCTTTTTGTTTCTAAATAATCCAAACTTCTTCATTTTTGTTTCAAGAATTTATCGCTAGTGTGCAGGATAAACTTTACAAAGTCAAATTTTATACGATTGTCTTAAAATAGCGAAGAAGATTTTTTTGGGAATTTCGACATTTCGAGCCTGAAAAATATTAAATTCATTTGCTCGTGTTATAATTCTATCCTCTCGATTCAATATAAAATTCATTTTTTGTCAAAACAAACGTCCTCTCACCATATATTTTCGAGGTATTGAATATTTTCATCATAAGCATGTTTAATAGTTCCTGTTTCCATTAAGATATATTTATAATGATTTTGGAATTAAAATAAACGAAGGATCGATAATTCATTGCTTAAACAAATAAATATTTTGGCAATAAATCACATTTAGTTATGATTGTCTGCGCAGAGATTCATCAATTTTCTATATTTTCTTAGATAAACGTAGCCTTGATGATTTATCCTTATAATACATGTTTATGAATCATTCACGGTGCATCATATTCTATTCCTTGAGCCCTCGCCTTGCCACACCGTATAAGGACTTTCTCCATTCACTACGATTCAATGGTACAATCAAGGCGATCGATCCGTTCAATTAAACGAAGATCTCCCCTAAAAAGGTTGGGAGCAGAATCATTCGGGACATAATCCACCCGCTTCCTGCTCCACTTTCTTATCGTCTTATTTCCTCGCACCGCACTCCTGAATAGCTTATGCGTGTGGAAGAGCTGGGAATGAATTAGCTCTACCCGGAAGTCGAGCCTCGCACCGTCAACCCAGGGACCACGAACAATCCGGAACAAATTCGTCGTCGCGGCAGTTTTTGTCCGCGTAAATTTAAAAAGAAGACCGAGCTGCAGATCCTGGACGCCGTGGGGCGGGGGCTCGCACTCGGTTTACGCGTCCTGCACACGCAGACGCACACACGCACACACACACACACACACGCTCACACATGTACGGCCGCTGGCGCGCTCTGCTGCGCGAACGTGGAAGCGGAATAAATTAGAGGCGACCGGACCGCCGGCGGATGCTTCCAGGCTCAAAAGATTATTCCGTAGGTTAATACCGCACGGCTGGGGGAGGGGGGATGGAGGCTTTGGTGGGTATCGCACGACGCATCGTCGAGCATGCCGCTTCAAGGCGGGGTAGCGCCGGGTCGCAGCAAAACTCCGCGTCGCGTTCACGAATACTGTTATAAAAATAATCCGACTTCTGGCACCGATATATGCATGTATACGTGTCGAGCGCGGGCGCTTTCTTTCACGACACAAAGAGATAAGTGTGATTAAAGGGCCTCCGAAAAAAATACTATTCATACTAAAATGAACGAATAGTTATTTACAACGAGGGCTATATCGCTCGACTTATCACCGTGTCCGGGCGCTCGAGTTTTCGTATGCGATTCACACGCTCCCCGTCCTGCTTTATGTTAATTTTATTATTTATTTTCGTCTTGATCCCTGATTCGCTTTCTCACACGCAAATCGTTGGATTGCGGCTTTAATTCGGTGCTTGAGTTCGTGTCTATTATATATTCGTGTTCGAATACAAAATTATAAACGTTTGCTCAGAACTAGTTTGCTTTGACGAATGAGGAAAATAAAAAATTATTTTTTTGTACCACTATATTTCTAACACAGCATATTTTTTTCAGATTTTTTTTTTGTAAGACAGGATACGAAGGTTCTCATTTTATTCTTCAAGAAATTATATAGCAAAGCATTGAGTACATAAAGTAATGTGAAAGTTTGGATTAAAAATTACCATTATATACCTGGTAAATATCTATATAAGTATAGTATATGATTATGTTCTTAATTTTGGTCTCTTTTATAAATTTCATACTGAAATGATCATAATTTACCTCTTTTAAATGTACTTACAATTAACCGAAAAACATATTTATTTGATTTATTAGACTTTATTACTGATTGTGATTTATGTTGATAATGAGACATGTCACAATATAGATCAATTGCAATACTTCTATGTTATATATTATATTCAATGTTATATATCATTATTAAATTAAAATAATGTGGTGGGAGGATGTAAGTGAAAGGAGGGGAGAATATTAGAGAGAGTTTATAGAATTTATAGACTTGTACAAAAATATGTAATCTATTGTATTTGTATTCTAGTTCAAGATCAGGGAATCAATTATAATATAGTTACTCAAGCCATAAAGCAATTAAAAGTTTTATCATAACAGAGAATGCAATACAAATAGTATAGGATTGCAATATAGAGGGTTTGGGTTAGTTTGAGTTCAAATAGTATATAGGGCTTAGCGTTAGTTTCAGTTGGAATAATGGTCCCGGAAGTCTACTATTCCATAGCCGATCGACACAGGAGTCAACTTAAGTAAATAATAATCTTTTAATTTAACGAATAACTGATATAAAGATTATAAGATAGAATATTAATCAATACAAATAGCTTTATTAATTAAAATGAACACTGTTTTTATACATTAAACATTCCTCATATACATAGACATCGATTTACTTTGCTAAGACAATTTCAATTTTTTTGGATTTATTTCAAAATTCGACATTGTAAATTACACTTCGTAATTACAAAAACTTTACACGCTATTTTTCAGTTTACATGGTTAACAAGATTTGAAAACGTACTTGCTTCGTACAATGCCCAGAGTACAGTAAAAAATCATATTATAATATTGTTGAAGTATTGTTAAAGTCCAATAAATGCTTTACTGTTGAATCAAGCGAATCTCTAATATTCAATGATTTTGAAAGTTTATACGCAAACTTGCAAAAGTCCTTCCTGGCAGATGTTGCATTATCCTCGTTACCGAGAAAAATACCCCGACATCTTTCAGGCCGACGAACTGTATAGCCGGAATTTTCATTCCACACTCGTTCAGATTTGCGAAGGCGGGGAAGAAAGCGAGATAGAGGATTCTCCAAATAAACGAGAGCAAACAGACCAATTTATGACGAACGATTTGTCCTAGCTGGATGGCAAAGTTAAGAAAGAGATGAAACTTTCCTTCTTACACTTCTCGCTTTCCTCGCCGCCCCCCCCCACATCCGCCCCGCCTCCCTTGTTCGCGGCAATGGCACATGTACGTATAGTGTTCATGCCGCCTAGTTTGTCCTCGTTCTCATTCTCCTCCACTGTCTACCCTTGCCATTCTCTAATGGACGATCCTCTAAATAACAAGAAAGCAGAACTGGCGCTCGGCTCGCCTCGTTCGCATTACGGCGCCATTCTCAGGGATGATATTGCGGCGCGTACTCGGGAAATTTCCTGGGCTACCCAACGATCTCGATCCGATCCATTCGAATAGATGGGAGAAGAGATGAGTGGGGGGGGGAGGATCCTCTAAACGATTGGCCCTGCCGAAGTAGCGGGCAAAATTACGCTTTATTTTCCAATCGCTACTGCTGGGGACGTCGACGCGCCTCTTGCCCTCCCCTGCTCCGACTGTCACCTGTGCTCGTCCCTTTTATTTCGTAAGAAAGCGTATCCTGGAAATCCGCGCCCCCCCCGCTCCCCTTTCGAAAAAAGCTGAGCTATGCTGAAAGTTGAAGGTAAATTTAGCCGGAAAGTCAATAAGAGGGAGAAATTCTCATCCGGTACTTTCCTAAATGATTTTAGAGCTTTCGAACGCGAAAGGTTATACCGCTCGAGACATAGGGGACGAAAGGGCAGAATAAAATATACGGGAAATCGAGAAAAACGATTTTCATCCCTATACCATCCCGCGTACGGATAAAACTCTAAATGGCAACGTACCCTTTAAAATTCGCATTGCTTTGAATTGCCCTGGGTCTCGAGCGAGAGCGGGATATTCGATCGCGTGGCTTCGCCTACCGCCGGCTTTTCGCTGCGCTGTGTCGACGCTCCCTTCCCATCCCCACCCACCCGCCTCACAGCTCCCTCTTTTCATTTCTAACTATAGCTATGCAGATATTTCCATCTTCCTCGCTTCGGCGGCTTTCCTTCCTTGATACAATGGCTCTTCGTGCCTCTGCCACGTCCTACAAACGCTAATCCGAAGCCCACGATATGAGTTGCATACTTGATTCCACTTAATTAGAGTTACTTAACGCTCTACACTGCGAAACTGATCAGAATAATAACGACAGAGTACCCCAATTGTTTCTTCCTCTTCTACATTACGTGATTGATATTGTGAAATGTATAAACACGATGAATGTGAAATCTGAGTCAAGTGTAATATATCAATTTTCTGGTAAATATTCCTACAAATTATTAAGCAAAATTTTTATATTTCATATATATAGTATTTATTATTTCAATAACACGTAATGAAATGAGAGTATAAAATCGTTCCGAAATTTCTCTGTTATTGATTGTTAAATACTTTATTTTTATACGGAAAGTTCATCGGCGATAATCAGGATTTTTAGTTATTATACTACCCTTGAACCTTACCTTTCGACAAGAATTTGTTTTCCTCTTCAGGTACAGAAAATGTAATAAACGAAATAATCTGCAAATAATAAAAAATGAGATACTCTGTAATGAAGGATAATTTGTACTCGTTATGAAAATACTTATTCTATATAAATAGGCATTTCGTGGTGCAGTATTATCTAGTGTTACTTGCAGTGGTATGCTTGCGTTTTTATCTAATATTCACGTGATTCACTAATTATTTAATTCTTGATCATTTCGGCATTGAGCAACCTAATGTGGTTTCGGCCCACTCTGCAAACTTACACATATAGAATGGCAGATTCAGAATAACATCATCAAGAGAAAATTAAATATTGGATTTATTTACTGCTGGATTTAAGCGAAGAACATATTTATATTCATTTCATTTATTTTTTGCTCAAAATTAAAATATTTCGTTTTACGTTCTATAGTATCGACTTGCTATTAAATTGATTATTGTTAAATAAATAATCCGGTTGAATACATTTTGGACACTGTCCTTGTCATGTACATGTACGGCACACGCTTTCTTTGATGTTTTCTCCAAATTTAACAAACACACTTTTAACAATACACTTCAACAGTATCTACATACTTTAACGAGCTTGTTATAAGTTCGTAATTGTCGAGTGCGTACTCATTCTCGACACATCGACGCATTGTCCCACCTCCTGGAAATCTCTAGCAACATTAATAGTCTTAAAATATTATTGCAGCCAGTGTAGCTTCCTCAAGGAGCTGTAAATTTGATGAAAATTCGGCGCTGCCGAGGAGGAAGATTGGCTTCGGCGGGAAAGGGCGGGAGGGTGATGGGGGGAGGGGACGCAGCATCTGGGCGCGTTCGCGGCGCCTCCCGCGAAATAAGGCCGCGCGCGTCGGCGAAAGCCCCGGGAACTCATCGTTTAAACTAATATAAGAGGCTTATTCGCGTCCTTCCTCCGCATCAACACCGACGAGTATATAAACTGTTGCGCCTCACGGTCTATACGCACCGTCGTCATCGTCGTCGTCGTCGTAGTCGCGCGCCGATGAATATTTCCCCGCAATACCGCCCGCGCGCGCGCGACTCCTCCCGTCTGCCCGAACGACTTTATATGAATAAATATATATACGGAGCCGCCCGCGCGTGCATAAAGAGGGCGGTGACGTTGAGGAGGGAGGGGGGGAGGAGTAGGATGCGCAGCGGCGGCGCGAGGGACGATTGGAGGGGGTCCAGGGTACTTGTAATTACGCGCGCAGTATGTACGTAGCCCGGCGGCATGATTCACTAGCGACCACTTCTCCCCCGTGGCCGTCGGAAACTTAATTAACTATTCCGGCCTCCCCCGACTCCTCGCCCCGCCTCCCCGCCCGTAATCCCGCGCTCTCTCGCGCGCGCCACTGCGGCAGCGCGGCCTACGCTCTACTGGCCCTCTAGACCGACGCGCCCCGATCCTCCGGCCCACTTTCGCGCCTGTCCGTGGCTCAGACATCATTTCGACGAGGGCGTTCGGCGTGCGCGCGAACATTGGCCGGGAAGTGCATTCGTTACTCCCCTTCCCCCCTGGCAGACAACGACCGCCGACTGACCACTAGTTCGCTCTTTCCCAGAGACGGGGCACGCCTGTATAGCTCTGTATACTGGCAAGCTACGGCTCTTCCTCTCTCTCGCTCTCTCTCTCTCTCGCTGTTCACTTTGTTGTCTACGCACTCCGCTTCCTTATTTACATTGTTCCTCGTTTCAGCGGATTTGACCGCAGCTCTGACTCATCCACCATTAGTTATACATTCCTCTTTGCGATTATTCGCGTATCTCGTTAGATGAATTATTAAAAAGCGCGTTATTCTCGTGAAAGATACTCCATTGGCAATGATTCGCTGTCGTTATAGGAAATTGTAAGTAGTGCGAGTCAATATCGTGTCGGACTATGCGGCTTTTTTATGCTGATTACATCGCGATATTTTGAGAAAATTGCAATTGCTCAATACATCGATATTATAATCAGAGGTGATCGGGCAATGAAGCCAAGATTGAAGTAAATTATCGATACCGTATTAAATTCGAGATGAACAGAATTTTTAGTAAAAGTTCAGCCTTTTCACTCGAGATTATAATCGATAGGTGGTAGACATGGAAAGGTAGAAAGAGGAGAGGGAAGTAAAAAACGCGATAGCAGCATTTCGATTAAATCGAGAGCTCGACGAGAAATTGAGATAAGCAGGTTAGATGTATATACACATATATATGTATATATATATATATATATATATATATATATATATATATATATATATGTATGTGTGTGTGTGCGCGCGCGCGTATGTGTATGAATGTATAAATATATAGAGACGATAGCAATGTACGGCAGTATCCCAATAGGTCGCCTCTAACCGCCGAGTCGCTCTCGGCATTACGATAGCGAAACGCAAATGCTCGATAGACCAGACTCCATCTGGGATTATCTTCGCTGATTTAATTTATTACCGGGATATAACCGACAGATATAGTTGCACGGGTGAGCTACGGCTTTCTCTTGGGCCGCCTCGCAAAGCTGGAGAGGTGCGAGAGCGCGAGAAGTAGAAGCCAACGCAATGTGGGTGGAGTCGCCTATGCATCATGTTCGCCTTCTCGCTCGCGAGCTCTCTCTCTCTCTCTCTCTCTCTCTCTCTCTTTCTCGAACTCTCTTCTTGAAAGTCATCCTTTAGAGGGCTTACGCTGTTCTCGAACTCCACGTTCCCCTCACACGCACTCTCGACCTCGTATTCTGCCCCCCTCTCCTATAGGTAATAATGATTGGAGGGCTCAGTAGAGAGAGAGAGAGAGAGAGAGAGAGAGAGAGAGAGAGAGAGAGAGTATATCGTCCGATCGATATCCGGCAGCCGGACCCACAGCGAGAGATGTCGTAATTGGGCGAGCGTAATTTAATATCGACGACGATCTATTCGATTCGACGCAGGTGTCGCGCCGCGGCGTTTGTTTGCCCCTTGGCCCAAGCGTATCCTACCTCTGGCTATTGAGCTTCGCTCCCTATACGACCGAAGTTGAAGCATCGCTTTCCACGATTACTCTCCTCAGCACCGTCTCGCGGCGTCCTCCTCTAGCGGATAATCGTAGATCCTGCCCCCCCCCCCTATCACAAGAGCGTGCGTACAATACATAGTGATGTACAGCTCGAAACGATTTCCATATATTTTTTATTGCGGAAATCTTCCTAGTCGTAATAATTAAGAGATAAGGCATAAAAATATTGTCATGTTCGGTCTACGTGCGAGACTGTTTCGCAAAACAATCTCGATAAGGTCCATATAGCTTAAAGGTAGCATAATTTGCATTTTTTTTAAATTTTTACCCGTTCCAATTTTTTTTATTCTAACTTATTATCTTTATTATTGTTTAAATTGAATTGGAATTGTGTAGATGTTGAGAAAATTTTAATATTTGCACATGCGTTTTTGAATATTTTTCTAAATGTTTTATTGCCGTTTCAATATTCCTTATACACTCATAATAAAAGGAACTATTGATTCCTTTTTTTCGTGGCGTGTACCGACCGAATTATCATTAAAACTGAATAATCGAAAATTGTTGTCGTTCTCGAGAAATTGTGTTCTAGAATAATTCATTTAATAATCCGACTAGAAGTTGTACTGCATCAAAGTAAGATTTAGGCATTATTAAGAGTGAATATGAATATTCTGAACATATTGATTATATATTATCGGTTTATTTTTTTTGGCTCATGATTTTTTCAAAAACTAACGGAATAGTACACTTCATCAGTCAAATCTATATATGACAACAAAAATTATATCGTTGTGCTCAGTTCATTAATATATTAATTTCATCTCTAGTGAATTATGGTTCTTCAATTTGGGCCCCACAATTACAATTAATCTAAAATTTTGCGCTACTCTTTTAAAAGCTGTATCTTATTGGATCTATGGATCATTATTTTGCATTTTCACGATTCATAAATACTTTACTATAATTGATTTATTAAAGCATTGTTATATCTACTTTATTTTCAAAGTTTCGCAGAGTTTTGTTGGCGACCACAGTATGGGCGAATCGTTTTCTGTGTCTTGCATATTGAGAGATGCGCAAGTTCTACACGAGGATACTTGTTCCTCTAATTATTCTTTCTTTTTCTTAATGCATAGATTAAGAAGATTATAGAACTTACTTTCAAATTCCATAAAGTCTTCAACTCAATGGGGAAATTTAAAACAGCACTTAGTTAGCACCATTACTGATATCACAATGGCATTCCCAGCTAGATTTCTTGAATAAATTCGTCCATTTATTAATAAGCTTGTTATATTTCTCTCCATTTATCAGTCTCCGTTCCTGTAATATTGTAATTCGCTTTATTCCTTATTTATTCGCTGCTTTACGTCATAATAAATATTAATTCATATTTATGCTTGTTAAACATATTGAAACACGCATAAACCAATTTAATTAAAATAATGGAATACTTACTTCAATTATTGTTGATTTTTGTATCTTGTGTCGTCATCAAATTTGATTATATTTAATTACTTTTATTCACAATTTCATTACTTATTAAACTATTATTGTTTAATTAATCTTTATTTATGTTGTAAAGGCACTATGTTTACTTAAATTAATATCATTACCGATACTCCTACTTAGCGTAACTAAGTTATTTCATACAACCTAAATTTTCATTCAATTCTCTCTACTACTTAAAATATATCTCATTTTCAGTTTCATCCCTATTCGTTCGCCGTACCAGCTGCAGATTTCTTCCCGCACGGCCCCGTTGGCTCGATCATCTTAAATTCTGGGATTTGGACGGAAGGCAATCTCGAACAATAAAGTAAGTAAAAAGAAGTTAGCGCAGGAATAAATTCCTTCGCGCGCGGTGATCCGTGCGGAGGATAATCCGAGGCGGTAGTATCTTGTAAATGTCTCTGCATACATCTTCGCGCGAGCGCGTGCGAGCGAGGGGTAGGGAAGTAGGCCGTTGAGGAGAAGGGGGAAGAGGGGTTCCGGTAACTAAGGGAAGGCGCCAGTCGAAATCCGAGGTAGACTCCGCGCGGCATAGATAGCCCGGGCTCTCTCTCTCTCTCTCTCTCTCTCTCTCTCGCTCTCTTGAAAATTCTAGTTTCTCGTTCAATAAAAACTTTGGTCCACCTTCGAGCTCGCACTCGCTCCCGACTCTCCTTCCGTCTTTTTTTTTTTTTGTCGAGAAAGAGATATCCGTATACGTGCTCGCTGGATGCACCTGAAACTTTTCGATTTCACCTGCTCTCCGCCGTACATAATGCTTATCCGCTGCGGCGCGTGCAAAAAAAAAGAAAAAAAAATACGTAAGCGCAGTTTCTTCTTTTCTGGCGGAGTGTATAAGGCTTGCGCACTAACTATTGCTTTTCTGCTGGCGCGCTGTACACGCCGTCTTGATAATGCGATATCTCGAAGTCGAGTTTATAGTGAGAATCAATTGTGTCTCGAGTTTGCTTTAGGCTTGGAAAAAGAGCGGATAAAATCCTTCCGAGCTTAAAGTTAAATAAACTCGGCAGCTCCAGATCTTCCTTTTTTTTTTATCTTTGACCAAATAGTTTTATAAAAGGGGAAATATTTTTCAATAAATTCAAGCGTTGTAAAGATATTCTTTATTATCTAGAATGAAATTTGTGTGTTTTTTTTTTTAACGGGTTAGAAATAAGCTTCTTCTCATGAATATGCAAATGATTATATTTGGTTCTCAGCGATTACGATATGGTATATATGACTTGACTTGCTGAGACTCATTTTTTTTTTTTTTTTAATACTAGAATGAGTTTTTAATAAACTTATATTGTCTGATTGTTTTGCAGTGAACATTTATCGATTAAGGTGCTTCAATTGAAAGATCTTTAGCTTTAATCCTCATAAAAGGTATAAGCTGTGCAAACATCTTTAGCTTTAATCTGCGTAAGGGCTTAATTATAATAAACACGCTTTTCGTCGACTATTAACGAATAACGAATTACGAAGGAAACATTTACCTTAAGAAAGCCTTTAATGAAGATGCAATCTCCGAGCTTTCATTTGCAAAGTTATCAAAATCTTACAAAGTTCTAATGTTCGCTACATACTCCGAGTACAGCATTACGAGTTGGTATATAGTTATTCATGTATCTATTGGCGATTGAAAGTTAATTACTTTAAAGTTTGCGAGCAAGCTCGACGAAACTGCGGGCGTTAGTTTCCCACGGGTATATCTTATTATTGAGCACTGATTCGAAATACTCGAATTTTAGCGGCATTTTCTCACGTTCAATTTTGCCGCTCTATTATTCCATAATGCATTGTTCTGTCTAATCTCGCGTGGCCTTCCCCCGCGCGATCGTCCGTCTCCCGAGTTCAATATATTTTATTAACTGTTAAGCCGCCTCGCGAGTTTAATTAAAATCCGCATTTCCCCGGAGTCTATGTGTGTGCGATTATTTCTGTATCGTACAAAAATACGCCCATGCTTCATTCATCCTTCCTTCTCCCTGTAACGTCGAGAAGTTTCAAAATGGAGTTTTCTCGTACCTATATTCGTCCCTTAATGCGAACCTCTTTGTCTCCGTCCAAAGTGTTTTCCTTAATTCCAAAGAATTCTCTAAGCAAACGTACCTTTTCCCATTTTAACGAGTCTCCCGCATTTCTTTTGACACGGCCTCCCTGTGTTTCTTCCTGCCATTCCCATACCCCTTTTTTCATTTTCTCCGTAGTTCTCGGGGAATCGTCGCTTCTTTAGTTAAACTTTTAGTTAAAGAAAAATATATTTCTTTTCCATCTAAGAATGGCAAGCCGGAAGACTTACGGTAGCTGACAAAGGATATCTCTCTTTGGAGAATATCTGTCTATATAATTTAACATCTAGAGCATTTTAACAATTTTGACGTCTAGATTTAGAGAAAAAAAAAGTGAAAATCCATTTTTCACTATACACAATATACCGACGGCAAAGTATTTACGTAGTATTACGATAAGGTTATGAAACGAGAGAAGAAGCGTACCCCCCCCCCCCTATAACGCGCATTTCCCCACGAAAGGCGCGAATATTGCGAAGATGTGGTTGGCCAAGGGATGGGGATCAATCGGCTTTGCGGCACCTGCTTCCTTCTCGACTGTTTTCAATCTTTTACCTCACGTGCTCGCTTGATGCTGGCCCGATCGCCCAGGCTTTATTTCTTTTCGCAGGGGCCGCGCGTGAGCGCGCCCAGATCCGCGTGCGCACCAGAAGCTGCGAGTGTTGAAAGAAAGAGAGAGAGAGAGAGAGAGAGAGGGGGGGGAGGGAGAGAGAGAGCGAGCATGCGAGCAAAGAGAGCCGTTAGGCCGAGCCGCCATTTCATCACCTACGTTCCGCTGAATTTCGCAACCGCGGCAGCAAGGGCGGCGGCGGCGCATCGCCCCGGGGCATTTTCCATGCAAGCGCATGTATATACTCCGAGGTCGGAGGCGGCCACGCTGAATGCGCCGAGCGGCCGGGTCGCTCATTAGGGACGCGGGGAGCAAAAGAGCGGAGCCCAGCTCGAGTGGCAGCGCGGTGGGGTGGGGGGGGGAGGGGTAATAAAGAGAACGAGAGGCCATCTATGCGGAGCGAGCGCGAGCGCGCATTGTGCGCCGCTGAGGGGACTCACGCGGGTGACCCCCCCCCCCGGCCGCGTCGCCCGACCGCCCTGTCCACTCCGATACCGACGCCAAGTCCACTCTCGCCCTCTATCCTCCAGCCTCCCTCTTTCGATACCGCGGCGGGGCGCGCCAATCGATTTCTTCGCTTCGTCGTCGCATTTCGGCGATGCTGCTCCGACGGAGTGCCATCCTCGCGCCTGTCTTGCCGCTTCTACCAGAGTCGTTGGCGACTCGAGGAAGGGTGGTAGGGGTGAACGGAGCTTGTTACAACAAGATCATGGCGGCGCGCGTCCGGGCGAATCTCGTCGTTTCCAAGTGCCCGGCGCCGATCGCGATGGGGCCGAATCGAGCCAGGCCAGCCGTAATAACGACGAGTCCGCGGCCTCGCTGAGGATGTGAGCACGGAGGGAGAGAGAGAGAGCGAGGGGCTGCCGCTCTGCCCCCGGGGCACCCGCGAGCTTATACGAGCCGAGCTATTTTACCGCGTCTCGTTACCCGGATACCTTATGGCCTCGTTATCTCGGCGAGGGCGCGATGTACCGGGGCTGCTGGGCCGCGGGCAGCGCTCGGCCTCTGCCGCCCTCGGCTTATAGGTAGGGGTGCCGAACGCACGCGGCATGAAGGGACATTTCGAGACGGATGCATTAAATTATTTGCTCTCCTTAACGCCTCCTTTTTCCTTGTTAGGATCGGCCTGGCGAAATGGAGCCGTTTCCCTTGCTCCTGGGATGAATTCTCAAGTAATCTCTTTTCAACACACCATACCGTTCTACGGATATGGAGTTTATTTAAGAATCAAGAATGTATTATTACTCTTATTTATCTGCTGATAAAATTATAGTTTTTCTCTATCGCTTAAAATTTATTAATTAATTAGATTAACAATTGAGTACAACGTGACCGTTCATCACACATACCATAACATATTGATAGTTAATTATTAACTATGAACAATGGAAAATTTTCAATCAAATGCTACAGACCCCAATAACTCCTTTCAATACTTACATTTGCAGTGATTTAAAGAGAGCTACTGCCTGTGCTTGCAGCTTCTTTAAGTTATACACGTATCACCTTTTTGATATAAAACATTAACATCCTTTTCTAAATTAAAAGAGTCATTCATCCTGTAGAAGTTGAAAAACATTACCACATAAGGAAAAAATCCTTTGAAATGCATACGTTGAAAAAAGTGGTTAGTTACAGTGCCTCTTTCATACGAACCAAGGAAAATATTTTTGCTCACAGACTTTCTTACATTTTTAAAATAGTAATTTTAATTATAACACTTAGATATCAAAATATATCTGATACTTTTTATATTAATATTATAATATTTAGAAACTGCATAGTTTTTATATTTACTTAAAGATTATGTATTTCGAACTGATTCTTATTCATACATAGCTTTTTTCCCTAAATAGCAAAGTTTATACCAACAATTAAATGAAGATTAGCAGAAACAATTAGTCAATGCATAATGAAGGCTCAAATATTACAAAGGCTTGAATTTTCTAATTGTCGTTTTTAAATCTTGGTTATCTGAAGATAAAGGGAAGTTTCAAATAACGGCGTGCAAATAATCGCTGTTTACATAATGCGCCAATTCCTCGTTTTAATAACATTTTTCACCGGTGCCCGTAATTTTGTGCCGACGTGCAGATGCAAAAATACGAACCCTGCAAGTTATCTAGTCTGCGAAATGAGTCTCCCAAATTCAAGGATGGGGCGGCGAGTTGACGTCAGAGCACGCGGGCTACAGTGAATAGAGCCAGCGAGGATAAAGAAGGGACGGGGAGGGGACGACGCCCCCGCGTGCCGACCCGCTCATGTAAGACGAGTAATGTAAGGCTGAGCGGAATACGGGGCCGGATAATAAGTATGGCAGGGTCGCACCCGTTACTTCTAATATCATCCCTCACCCTTCCTCGGGTTTCCATATATATATATATATATATATATATATATATATATATATATATATATATATATATATATATATATATATATATATATATAGTTGCAAATCTCCCGTTCCGCCGCGGACGTTGCTCCGCGCTAACGCTGCAATACCGGAAGCGAGCATGTGGGCCTCGTTCAGCGAGCGTGCGACGCGACGCTGGCGCGGCGCTTCGATGCATCTCAAGGAGGATTAAGAGTCGTGTCACGGAGAGAAAGAACGAGAGAGGATAAATGGAACAGCGTACGCGTGAAGGAATGAAAGATAGAGAGGAAAATAGAGGTAGGCGGGGGGAGAGGGGGGCTACTATACCGCGCCCGGCTCGCGGTCTCGCGTGAACCCATGAAGGAAACTAACCGGGTAAAGAAGAAAAATATCCTGCAAAATTGTAGAATGAAAATGAATCTTGCTCCATATAACAAGAGCTGGAGCCCTTACTTTGATAAGCTGACGAATTTTTTCTCTCATTTTGCGATAACGAACCTCTCTGTCTATATATCTAGTGCAGTTGCTTCTAAGAAACTTATGTTATATATTTTTTAAGACAACAAGTTTGAAAAACAAAAAACAAACAAATAGTTATCGCTTGAATTGAATATACGTTTAAAAACATTTATAATCTTTCTGTAAACTGGATAGCCAATTATTTACAAACTAATTTTCTTACAAAATCCTTAAATCTGGTGGATTAAGTATTACAACGGAGAAGTTCTTTGCTGCTGTTGTTGAGGAAAAAAAACAGAATAAATTTTAAAGAATCTCTCACATAAAATTATTTGAAGGAAAGTAGTTTCTAGCAAATTTTAAAGGGCGGACTATACATACATGCATGTATATATATATATAGGTGTTCTCCCAAAAGGTACATTTGCTATCTTTAGCCTACGTGAGTTTATTAAAAAATTCTGGCATGCCTCGGTCGAAGGCACGCTTCACTGAAGAATTCCACGTAGAAAGAGAGGGGGGACGGAGGATGGGGAAACAAGAAAACCGGTCTAAAAAGAAAGTATGCCGAGCAAGGGGGGCGGAGGATACGGTTGCGCATGTGCAAAAATTCTCTGGGCGATTTTCATTTTTGGCTCGATTACCTTCCGCCCTCCGAGACGATGCATGCTCTCCCACCTACCTCTTCTCTACTCTCACCTCATCTCTCTCCCCCCTCACTCTTCTTCTCCTTGGCGTCGTAAGGTCAGAGATTTTATTTTAAGCTTCAGCCCGAACTTCTGCGGCCCTGGCTGAAACTAGTTTGCCCGATCCACATTACAAAAGATGTCTGAGAAATTGACGATCTGGCTCATTTAATATTATCTTGTATGTATAGAATCGTAAGCGGTGATGCTTTGCCAATATCAGGATAATACGATATTTAGTATAATATTATGTTGACAACGTAAAACTCTGTTAATTAAAGCATTGTCTTATTCTCCGCAAGAAAATATTGATTTAATTTGTGAATGGTCAATATCGTCAATTGACCAAGTTTTAAAAATTAAAATTTAATTAAAAATAAACATTAAAAATTATCATGATCTTCGCAAGAAAGTATTGATGTTCATTTTTAAAACTTGGTCAATTGATAATATTGGCTTATGATACTTTGTTCATTCTATGACAATTAATGAAATATCAAATTGATACATAGTCTAAAAAATAACGTAAAAACTTGTTTATCAATTTTTAAGCAACTCTTCACTTATTATCGATGAAATCTTTTATCGAGTCCTTTTTAACGAGCATCTTGGCTTTGATATTACGAGACTTGGAAAAAATCGTTGAAAACATTCGTTCACGTAAGGTCAGACACACACACACATACACAGCATTCCAACAGAATCAAAAATGTAGAAAAACAAAAACATTGATTGATTTTTGATAAAAGCACTGTTTTATTTCTGTAACGTGTTCCGGAATGAAATGGCCTTAAATGAGAAAACATTTTATCAAAAACATTTAAATTGCGACATTGTTTTCTTCCGTTTTATAGTATTACAAGTAATTTGTAGAAAATAAGATTATGGCATTGAGGATTAAAAATTACGAATCAAATATATCATAAGGAATTCTAAAAGTATTTTTATACATGATATATAGTAATCTTAGATATTTAAATAACAATTCCGTTTCAGAGACATTACAGATCTGAGTTGATAAAGTATAGCCTAACGCCAAGAATTTTCAAATATTTGAATATAGAAGTCGAAAGATCTTACCATCAATATTCTCTTGTCTTCGACGTGTTTCGAAAATTTTTTATGCGATCTTGAAATGGATCCTAAATTCCGCTACAGTACAAGATAAATGTCAGACTGGTCATGGGTAATGGTAAAGCAATATTAAGACGCAATTTGTACATACAGCGATCGAATGAGTTCGGTTATCTTGTCGATTGATCAGAATAGAACTAATATCGCGTCTCGCCAAGAAATCTAATAAATCGTTCTTAGGTGGAAAGTTTCAAGCTGAGCGTAAAACGAAGCTTTTCTTTCTAAAAATATAATTAACTTTTCTGATTCGTAGTGAAAAAGCTCGCGAGTTCGGGCGCGAGAACGTATAGAAGGACTCGTCGACAAGCCGTGTTATTGGGCCGAAACTTTTCCATCGCGCCGCATACACAAACTCACACGCGCGCGCGCGCGCGCGGAGAAAGTTGGAAAAAAGCATTACACAAGCTTTCTGCGCCAGTAAATTAACGAAAAAAAAAACCCGGCATCGTAAATTCATGAAGCCCGTGAAGTCGGGCGAAAGTAGCTGTCGGGCCTTAGCGCGCGCCCAAAGCTCGCGCGGTGCCGAGCTCGGAGAGTCGCCTCGTCCGGACGCTGCGGCCGAGGACGGCGGCAGCGGCAGCTCCGCTCCCTCTTGAAACTCGCCAGCGAAGGACGACACGAGGAGCGGGAGGGAGCGGGGGGGGGGAGTTAAGGCGAAACGCGGCCGGTCCATTGGAAAAGTAGCGTCGTCCGCGCACGTATGTATATAACTCCTGGCTGCGCATTCCGCCGCCCGACAGCGGTGATATATGCTCGTCGCCGCCCTCGCGGCACGCCGACAACGGTGTACCGCTGTGCGTGCGCATCCCCGTGGTACGTACTCGAGCCGAGGTCCACTTGATCCGCCCCACCCTCAACGCTAGCTCCCACCCCTCCCTCGTGCAGGGGACGGGGCGACGAGTAAGTGGAGAAAATTGGGAGCAAGTCTGGTAGGAGCTCAGGGTGCGGGGGGGGGGGAGCGGGCGGTCTAGAAAAAAGCCGGCCAAAGTTGGACGACGCGACTCGCGAAAAGTTGGGGCGAGCGCACCGCGCTCGAACGCAGAGGAACGGTGCATCGAGTAAAGAACGTCCTTGTCGTCGCAAATCTGCGCTATGGAAGAGCGGAAAGAAAGTGGGCGGGGGCGGGAGGTTTTAAGGTCGGGAAAAATACGAAAGCAAAAGTACAATACGATCCGAGGGGTAGATAGGGAAGCGCCATGGGGGCCGCTGTCGAGTGACAAAGGAGGAGGAGGAGGGGAGGAAAGGTGGAGGGGAAGCGAGCGCGAGCGTCGGGGACGGTTTGGGACGAACAAACATTAGCATGAAAGTATAGTGAAACTGGATGCGGAACTCCCCGACTGTTTGTCAACGGATCGTTGACTGGCTCGCCGGCTTCGTCGGTCTTCGCCAAGAAAGACGATTGCGAGACGCGAAAGAATACCAGATTTTTATTATAATACAAGCGGATCGTTTTGCTAAGTTAAACATACAAGAAGCTCGCGTACGTTATTTGAGCAGAGAATTTGCAGGCGATCTCTCGCGGGCGCCAAGTAACGAAAAATAACGAAAAAGTTTGCGCATCCCCCGCTCTCACCCCCCCGACCACTTGTGTTTTCTTTAACGTAATTGCAATGAACCCGAACTTGATTACTTTTTGCGAAATTTCATCCGCCGCTCCCGTTCGGCCCGAAGCATAGATCGCAAAGTTTTTACGGGACTTCTGAAAGGAATAAAATAGTTGCTGAATTGCAAATATATAAGATTCAAGAGAGCGAAATAAAGTTGATAAGTTGGTAGTAGAATGAAGAGAGAAAAAGGAGATGGCTTCGCGGACTGCATAAAGTAGAACTAGGGAATTAGTCAAATAAATAAAGAGGCCGTTTTGCCCGGTGGGGGAGGGTGGGCGGCGCGAGGAAAGATCAAATTTCATTAAATTAAGTGGCGAAATGCATTAAGAGACTAGGATCGTATTATTCGCTGAAATATCGCCAGGAGTCTCAGTGGTGGAGCCATTGTGGCGTTTCTATACGATTAGAATTCGACAAATTCCCGTATTCTGTCCCGTCGAAAGTGAAAACAAGAGCCGAAACTTTTCATCGATCCGCCAGTTTTTCAGTACATTTTTTCCCGCAATTTCGTATAAACGAACGCTTCGGTTGAGCGTAAGTCTAATAAGGCCGGCAGTCTCGAGCAACTATATGTATAATGAACCTGCGAACGTCTACCATTTATAGCGGCGGGAATTGTGAGACGAATTTTTGCCTCTAAAGAGCTTTTAAGGAAAATGGAAAACCTTTATAATTACCGTCTTCGCGTACGCTTTCGTTTTTCTTCATTTCTTTCTACTTATTCCCCTCCCGTCGGCGGTTTTCGTAGTTTTTTTTTTTTTTTCAACGCATTCCGCCGGGGCTCCTTCGTGCGCCCCCAAAGTAGGACTGCGAGAACATTTGTTCCCCGAACTGTGACTGAGGTAAGACCTTTCTTTCGGTAAATTTCCACGAGGCGAAATGCGAGTTAAAGCCCTCCTTCGAAGCGGTAGCGGTGCTGCGCCAACCCCTCGGATTTTTTGATTCGGGCTAAAATAGATTTATTTCATTTTCTAAATTTTTGTTGCTCGGAACAAAAAGATTTATTCTTTCCCGTCCAGTGCACGCGGGAAAAAGTTTCATGATAGTTTCGGCGTTTCGTGAAAAGGTGTAATTTTTGTAGCTTCGCGCAAAGGTTAGCTCTTTTTTTCGTTAACTCTGTAGCTGTAAAAAAAAACGAATGCGTGCCGGCAACGATAGTCTGAAAAAATTAAGCTGAACCGTGGAAAAATTTTTAGTAGAAATGAACAAAGTTCACGTCTAATAGTATAAAAGGCTTAGAGTTATCGCGTATGATGCAGCTTATATGGTGCTCTATCATCACTCATCCCCGGGGCTCGTCGTTGACTGCTTTCGTGCTCCTTTTCCATTTTGAATAGCAGCAGGCATTAGTATTTTCTTGGAACGAAATTCGATCTATTCCTTTTTACATCCCCTCATTCTCTCTCCCTCCTTCTGTCACGCTCTCTCTCTCTCTCTCTCCCTCGCTATCTATATGCCTATCTATCTCTCTTTAGCTTAGCATTTAATTAGAGCCATAAATTATATAGCCTCATTTTTGGCAATTTTCACCCCTCCCTCCTCTCCCAGGTAGTCGATCATAACTTTTCATGGCTCTCCCTACCGACTATAATAAATTACGTTTATTCTCAATTATTATGCTAAAATGTATATTTACAAAATATTTATTGTTGTAAAATAATATTTTTTTGTGTTCCAAGCAAATTCAATATATAAATATGATATTTTAATAATTCTACTTCTGTTTCTAGCAGCTCAAGGTTATAATATATTTATCATTCAAAAATGTATGATTTTGACGTCTCAGATTTTTTTGCTTACTTCATACATAATATAGGATAGAATAACGACAGGCCTTTCCAATAATAATGGAATATTTTTCCATATATCACATAAGAATAAATGGATTTATAAGATATCCTGAATCTTTGTCTTGACATTAGCAGGATATGAATTTTCTCAATTCAATGAATTCCACATATTTTAACATTATAATTGAATTGAATGTTTGTTTTGGCCAATTTATCTCGATAGTAGCTCCGATAAGATTTATCTGATATTATATAACATTTATTTAATCCAGAAATAAAAAGCTGACACTAAAGAATTGGACACGTCTAAAACATGCGCGAGTTTTTAGTGTAGTACTCAGAGATATCTAGTTGTTTTGTCAATAGATTCGTGCAAATACAAAACACTGGCGAATGGCCTAAAAGAGAACTTAAAACAGTGGAATTCTGCTATCTGACCTGTTATTTCTATTGCGTTCAATAGATGTGGAATATTTAAAGAAATGTTTAAATATAATAATTAAATATCAAGAAATCAATTCAATAATAACCATCCTACCTAAGAAACTCGCAACGCGATTTATAGATGTCTGTGGACGCTTTCTATGCTCTCAGTAAATAAAAATCATTGGAAAAAATTAACATTATGTCATATTACTAGCTCACGCACTATACTTCGCGACGCGATGTCGTCGCGAAAAACAGGACGAAAGATGCGACTCGCGCGCGAGTTTGACTTCTTGATTTGAAAGAGGAAAATATGTCTTGCGGGAGAGAAACGGTCGAACGATCACAAGCCGCATAATTAACTATTATTTCGCCGATTGGAAATTGATCCGCGATTCGCGGAAAATCAAGGACCGCCGCGAGCCCAGAGCCCGCTATGCGCGGAGCCGGGGGCAGCGTTACATGCTATTATCATCGAAATTCCAGGGGAGCGCGAAACCACCACGGAACGAAGCGTAAATCACAAAAGCGCCGAACATTCGTTAGGTGTGACGCGGACCATGAAATACCGACTGTTGGCCATTCGTCCCTCTCATTCGCGTACCTCTCTTCATTCTATCGCGCCCCCTCCTCTCTCTCTCTCTCTCTCTCTCGCTCTCCCTCTCTTTCCCGCCCTCGTACTCTTTTGCCCGCTCTATCTACCGCTTCCAGCTTCATCCAGTTTCGCTCCTTCTCACCCCGAACACGTATTCCGCGCGGCCCTTTGCGTTCCGCTTGGCGAAGCGAATTCGTCCTATTGGCTTAAAATGCTTCTCGAACCCGGGCGAAAGTGAGGGACGGAATAGGAGGATAAAGCGGCCGTGGATGAGATATACGAGAAACCGGGAGGAATGCGGAATATTAGTACAATGGAGCTCTCTGGGGCATAAAGCCACCGCCGGAGAAGCAAGAATTAGAAAAGAAACTGTTGAATGAATGACGAGCGAGGAGCGGCGAGCCAAAGGAAATGATAAGCATTGAGAAACGGCGCGGCGGAGAATTTTGCGAGACAAACGGAAAGGGGGAAGGGTGGGGGGAGGGAGAAACTGTAAGATAGGAAGGGAACTATTCCCCCGCCACCTTTCGGAATCTCTCTTGTTTCGAAATTCGTTTGTAGTGCACGAATGCCGCTATCAAATTTTCAGGTTATCGATTGCACGTCGACAAGATAACATTTTTTCTTTCTCCAGGCAACCGAGCACTTTAATACTTCCATCCACCCTTAGCACCTTTCTCTCCTTCTCCTCCTCTATCTCTCTCTCCTACTCTTTTTCTCTCTCTTCTTTATCTCTCGGTCTTTCTTTTACAATCATATACTTTTTTTTCGCTCTCGCTGTATCGTTCTCTCACGCTTTCTGTCTGTATATTACACTTTTTTCTGTTTTCTTTTTTACTTACAGAATCACTGTATCTTTTTCTTCACTTTTTTTTTTATCTATTTCTGTATGTGTTAGCGCCCACGAGTTCGAGCACCCAGCAGTCTGAGACATCGCGATTGGAATGTCAAGAATAAATCGAAGGTTCTTTCAACCGATTAAGATAAATAAGAACGTTTTCCGCCGCGCAAGTTGCTGCAACCATTAATATAATAACAAGGAATCTTTTCTTTTATTTTGTGTTCTGTCCTTTTTTTCTCCTCGAATAAATATTCTCGATAACTGTGAGTGAATTATAGAATTTTATAAAGTAAGCGTAATAAAATATATACTACATACCATATAATTTATTTTTTCTGAATACGTAATTTTTCCCATTTATTTTTCCAACACAATCTCAACTATTCAATGTTTTTAACATACTACAAAAACTTACCGGCTAAGAATAAAAGCGATGAGAAATCTTGACGATTCCAGAAGTTGATAAATTTAAGCCGCTTTCCTTTAATTAATGATATCCAATTTCATAAAGCACTCGCACGGCCTGAATTTCTTCCGTTGAAACGTAGAAGCGAAACTCATTCGCAAGAAATCTCAAATCCTCTTTTGGCCATCTCATTCTTCCCGCTCTGCCGATAAATAAAGTATAACATCGCCGGGTAACAATTAATATTGCCATCAGCCGCCCTAATTGAACCGACCGTAGTGGCGCCTAATTACTTTTCTTGATGCGCTCGCACACGCGTGTAACACAGAGTCGAGCCCCGTCGGCATTTACATCGTGCAATGTATCCGTGTGCGCGCGCGCCATAACGAGAAGCACAAGGGCTTTCGTGCGCGCAGCAATTAAATCCAATATGCATAATGTAAAACTCGCTTCTACCGAGAATTTCCGAGATATCGCGATATAGTTCGTACTGCTCGGCACCCCCGCCTCTCGCGACCCCCTCCCTCCCCCCACTCGTCGCGCGGCGCCTCCTCGCGGCCGCGCGCGCCAACCGTTCCCACGTGCAAACGCGCGTAAAAGTCGCAAGACACTCGTTTAGCTTAGCGGCTCGTTATCGAGACGCCTGTCCGTTCGTTAATGCGCTGTCTCGCGTAAAATTTGCCCTCGCCCCTCGCTCCCTTTACCCCACACCCCTCGCCGGCAAAAATTGCTTTGTCGCACGAACGCATTATACCCGCATACCTGGTGTATAATGCGAATTAACATAGCTGCGATTACGCGCTCTGAATTATTCATGAGAGCTTAATTCCCCTTTATTCCAATTTCGCGCGACAATTTTTCCTGCTACACTATACCCCCGTTATTTATAACGTCTGGCAAAGGGGAAAAAAAAGAGCGAACGGAAAGGAGCCGTTGTTATACCCCGGTCCTTCCTATTATATTCAAACGACTCTATCCCGGACTGGGATAAAGCGCTTGGAGTCAAGTGGTTTATTGGGGGAGGGCAGTTCTTCTGTTCCGCTCCTTGTAAAACAAGCTTGATTTTCTATTAAACGCATTGATTGAATAGGTATATACGTATAGCGACTCATATCTTCGAGCACGAGCATATATAGCAAAGCTCCAGATAAGTGAATCTCAAAGGGCGTAGCGCACGATTGCGGACGATTAATCTCCGGCCATTTCGCTCAACTGGGAATTGGAATCCGTACGGTATAAAGGGGGAGAGGGTTAAAGATCCGAAACCCGGGCGGGGGGGGGGTTAGGCCGAATCCCTTAGTGATATTCGTAATATCTTTGGCGAAGCACTCCTACGAACGGTAGCATCGGCTAGCTATATCTCATTCGCTCTCACTCTCTCTCCCTCTCTCGCTCCGAGCACATAACCCCTTTGAGTATACGCGTGGTTCGGCCGCAATTATCCAATTGCCGGTATGGATATGCCGACAATCAAATTTCTTTGCCATTCGACCTATCTCGCTCTCTCTCTCTCTCTCTCTCTCTCCCTGTCTCGCATCGCCTGGCTTAACTATGCAGCCAATAATGGCTCTCTTCCTCTATACGATCGCTCGCTCGATTTCATCGTACCTCGTCCACGCCCCCCTTCCACCTCTCGCCGCCATGGCACTAACTATGTTTCACCTTAATTAATGTCTAATTGGAAATTTTCCCGTGCCCTTGCTGTATGTAAGCACTGATGTATGCGCGAATACATGTAGATACACCTATACCAGTAATAAAAGCTCGTTTCGACATCAGATTCACGCAGAGTGTGTTTATGCGAAATTATAGTCAACGGTTTTCCAATCACGCCCAGGTCGCCCCGACCCGTATTGGATTAACTTTAATTTTGGCGGACAGTTCCGCCGGAAATATGAAAAAGTTTTCCAAAGCAGATGAAACGAGAGGGCGGGAGGATGAGAGAGAGAGGAGGCAGGAGAGAAGCGGGAAAGACGAACGGGAAAAATTGATGGAGATATTTACCTTGATCAGTGCGCGGTATAGCTCGCGAGGCAGCCCAAGAAATTTAAAAAAGACGCTCGCTCGTACGTTTTCTCGCTCGCTTCATTTTTTTTTCTTCTTTTATCAATCAAGAATTATTTACAGCCGTGCATAAGCATATAGAACGTGTAAAAAGTAGAAGACTCGGAGACGCCAGAGATAGATTGCTCGTCCAGGATTGCGTTTCTCCAATTTACTTTCGAATTATATTACTTTGCTCTCCGTATCTTTATCTTTTCCTTTCTCTATCACTCTCTCTCTCTCTCTCTCTCTCTCTCTCTCTCCCTCTCTGTCCCTCTATGAACAGCGTTCCGTTCAGCGCTTAATTTATTTGATGTGTAATACTAAAGATAAGTATGTGGACTTCGCCTCTGGTACGCACAAGTTTTATCGTAAAACCATTAAAAAATGTATTTACAATTATGTGCACCTTTTCAAGAATTAGTTTTGTAGTTTATTTTGTCAAACAAGAATAAGCGGCTCGGTACGGAACAGATCGTATCCTCCCCTTTTTTTAAGCTTTAATCCCTAAGACATCTCAAAAGCCAAATGATTTTTAATTACGGGCTAGTGCACTTGTAATACGAATGCATAGTTGTGTGTAATATTTCATTTTCCATTTTATAATATCTGGATTTATTTTGGGGAATGATAATCGCAGTAACCAAAGGTTGTACTATTTATTATTTTTAAGAAATTATTCTAAATTATTTATCGATCACAACTAATACTTTACACAAACATTGTACATATATTTTTAGTCATCCATTATGTCCTCTTCCAATGACAACTTTATTTTTTGACAATAATGAGCTAGTTATTCCTATAATAAAAGCACTACATTCAAACATACAAACTCATCAAAATTTATGAAAAAAAAAGTTTAAAAATAATATGAACGTTAATGTCTCTAATAAATGTTCGACATTTATTCTGACCTACAGTTTATTTGTAAGCATTCTAATACTTCTCTGCAATTAAAGGATTTGATTTGATAGGGCAATTAAACAACTTAAATTACTGCTGAAAGTTTTTATGTGCTTCGATTGAACTTGAGTGCCTTCATTAATTCGATCGCGACAAACGACGCGTTTCTACAACATTCAGCAGAAATTATAGGGTAAAAGTTTTTTAAGTATTACCAATATATGGAAAAAATTTTGAATTTTCTTAACGATAATCGTCACGCGGCCAGCCTTTATGCGAAAATGAGGTCACGAGTTCGCACCCATTTTTTTTTTTTTGCTAGTATATCTATATATACGCGCGCGCGAGGAAAAATTTAACGGGGTTTTTCGAAAATTATCGGAAATGTTTCGAGCTGGCAATTTCAACTGGACGCTGATAAAGCCACAAGGGCTGCACTCTCGGATATTAAACATCCAGCCTCGCTCATCGACTTTTCGAGTTTGAAGACTTTCGCGCGCTATTCGGCTTCCGCTATACTCGCAGTTTGCTCGAGCACACCGACATCGCGCTGATCGATTTTATTCGTTTCGCCTGCCCCTACGCCCGCTCTTCTTTCGCTTTAAATTTAAACCGTTATATATACGTATATAAAGAAGTGCCATCGGTGGTGATTCTAAAATTTTATTTACCATTTCAATTATCTGATTAAATGTAACTTTTAAATAAAGCAATCACGAGACAGAGTCGTTCATATACGCGAGGCGTCTCTATTAATATTTGATAGCAGTGAGTATTCTCGCAAGTTTTCATCAGATGCTTAATGATTAAGGATAGGGAAGCGTCGACATTCGAATCTCATTTATTTGATTACATCCCTTTAAATCCCCGGGGTTGGAGTTACTGAACATCGGGGAATCCGAACGATGCAGTTCACGCCAATGAGTTTCAATCGTTCGAATCGATTTTATCTCGACTTTCTATTCGTTGATCAATCCACTGATATTGTTTATCTAATGTAATTGCATCTTTATCTAATTGGCAATAATTTCTGATACAACTTTGTATTTAACAGATCACATTGGAATTAAATTACGTTTCGTTCGGTGCATGCGTTATATCGAACGGAATTATTCGTTATATTAAAACGTCAGTTATAATGGTTGAACTGTATTTCAGTGTCCCCGGTGTTTTGTAGGTATTTTTTTGCAATGTGGCTATTAATTGCAAAATACTATCGTTCTCTCAAAACTCAAAACTATGAAGTATTTTAATATAATTCATAATTTTATAAAGACATATACATAATAATACTTTACAGAATTTTCTAGAATTACTCGACACATATTCTATTGGAATGATCTATTTTATTTTACATTTCATGTCTTTGGAGTATAAAAAGTTATATTCGTTGAGATAATGCATACATTGTAACAATAAGAATATATATTTTTATATCATCAGTATAAAAGTCTATTGAACTTCTTCAATAAAACTATAGATTTTACTAAACCTAAAAACGTAACAGCTACCCATTCAATAGTACTAACGAATGAAAATATATTCTTGTAGAGGTATTAAAAGAAACCTATCTAACTAATACGTTTCTTTTTCTTATCGTATCATATTTTTCATTTCAAACGAAATCAACTTACTTCCGACACGCTAAATTATTTCTCGTATGGCGTACAGTTACTGCTTTTCTACGATTTTTACCCCTTAAATTGCCAATTAAATCGAAATTCGGTAACTAGGATGGGAGATAAAAAAAAATCTCGCAGCCGAGTGAGAATCGTTACTTTTAACGGCGCTACTTGCCCCGAGGAGAAAGCAGAATTCATAAATTAGCCTGAATATTATACGATTATGCCCGTCATATAGACCGGGAAGGGGGACGCGCATTCGAACCTTCCACACTTATACTTATATATACACCATGTTCGCTATCCTATTCCTCAAACGCATATATATATATATCTATATATATGGCCGCGAGCCCGAAGCCGAAAGCAAAATTTTCTTTTTAGCCTGCGCGAAGTGTGTAAGCAGGAGGGGCACTGGAGGCTTATGGTAATTGCGCGGCAGCGCATTACGGGCGTGCCAAGGGCTTTTCATCCCAACGTCCCGGCATAATTCGGCCCTTCGCCATTGGGACTGCGCGCTATCGAATCTGGCAATCTCGATTGCGCTTATATCAAATATATATATATATACTTATAGACATATATATGTTTATATGCGCGAGGATAGAAAAGAGGGTCGTCAGATCGAAGCCATATTCTGTATTTCTGTACGAAAATAATCGATCACATTCTTCAGCTCCTCGTCCCTTACAAATTGCAACCTGCAAAATGTTTTGCTCGATTTAAGCACTCAACTTTTATCATGTATAAATCTTTTTCATGCAAAATTCCAGTTGGACGTTTTACTTATTCTTCAAATTTGTATGGAAAAGCAGTAAGTTGCTTTTATACATAAAAAGTTGTAGCGTATTTTGGCTCTTGACCAGTAGGTCACGATTTTTTTGCGGCTTCATTTCAAAACACAGCAGAATTTGGATGCTTTCTTTGAATGTATTTCAAGCAGAACGTTTATTACAAAGTTTTACTGGCAATGTTTTTTGTTACAAAATATTATTGACTTCAAATGCATTATTTTGATATGCTATGAATGCCTGTTCAGCATAGCTTTGGATCCTCAAACTGCTTGTCAAGATTCGATAATACAGTTTGAAATATAAAATGTCATTCCTATGCTCCGCAATAATAAAAAATACTAGTATAAATTCAAACTAATATATATATATATATATGTATGAAGATGCTTATTCCGCAGAATTCAAAATGAGCTGATTAATAATAATAATAAAGAAGTTAGCTTTTGAATTTTCATATCAGAAATTTACTTTCCTTTTCCATATCAAAGGAGGCAAATTATTTAAATAAAGAGCAATCCACTTCTGTACCTATCTACGATGGTAATTTCTATCTGCATAAGGGTGTATATAAATTAAGTAATTTTCATAATATAAATAAACGTTTAATAAACCGACTAAAAACACTTTCAGTTTACTCATTAATAGAATCCGAAACCACGTAAATTATGAAACAAGTATTAAATATATAAAGAAGGAGCGAAAAGTATTTTGTTAGGATCTATATTCGAGATATTTCAAAAAGCTAAAAGGAATCCCTATAAAGTATCAAGGATCAAATTTAATGTTTAAGAATATTTCTAGATAAGAAGCTTTACACTTTAACAAAATAGTTCTTTTTGCGAGCAAAGTTTACTCTGTTCATGGGCCGTGGGTCCGAAGAATTTAATAAGATCCCGCGCCTCAAATGTACCGCATACAGTCCAGCAAAGACTTAGAATGGCTCAGCCAGCTTTTTTATTTATTATTCTAACCTTTGCTTTCAGATTACCTACCCATATATATATATAAAGAAGATCCTATTGAAATCGGCGAGAGCAGAGTATAAGTAGTAATCCCTGCGAACAATACGCGGATCGAAAGTTTTACGGGAGGCTGTGCCGGCAGCGCACGGCCGTCTGTGCTCTTTTATTCGGAAAATTGACGCATATTCGATTCGCAAATGACCGATTCGAGCGTGACCGTGTGCGTCGGCTCGGTCGGTGCGGGAGGGGGAGGGGGGGGCTTTAATTAGAAATCGAGAGCGCCGCTTAGATCTTGCATTATTACAAGTCGGTTCGCATTATCCACTTTGGGCGCGCGCTCGCGCGCACTGGCGGATAGCGCGGGATAGAGCGGCGGCGAGGGAGGAGGAAGCTTAATGCATCACTCCCGACAAGCGACAGACGCAAGGAGGGAGGGTATTACTTATGGAATATGGATGGAAGACCTACGCAGAGCACTCCGGCAAATTTCTAAATAAATATGTGAAGACGAATTATTATACCTATGCGTAAATAAATGTTTATATATATATATATATATATATATATATATGTGTGTGTGTGTGTGTGTGTGTGTGTGTGTGTGTGTGTGTGTGTGTATACATATATAGGTCATTACCGTGACTACGGCGGACTCATTGCACTTTTGGAAAATGATCAGACGAGGCGCGGGGCTAGGCCGCGCTCCGGCCAGGAATTCGCCCTCTCGGCGATATTGCGGACCGCGACGTCGATTGCTTTCCTCCGCGCAATTTTCCTGTACGATTTTAATCTTTTTTATGAATCTCCCGCTCCCCCGGCCGCACAACGGGGCTTTCGAATCAGGGGCGCGGGTTGCGGGCGCGGCCCGCGGAAAATCCGGTAATACCACGCACCTCGACCTATCGCTCGTCGATATTGCCGTCGACAAGTGAATTCAGCGGAAGAAAAAGCTGACTTGGTGGGAATTTTTCCCAGAGTGGTTTTCGAGATTGCCTCTTGAATGACAATAAATATTTTTCGATGGAAGTGGAAGCAAAAATAGAAGCTTTTTCAAGTATTTTTTTTTTTATTTTGGTTTCTGTTGTTGGCAGAAATTAAATTACTGTTCAGAAGTTATTTAAAAAATAATTAATAAAATATTATCCAAGCAAATATAACGTTAATATAATTTAAATTCGAATTTTATATTTAATAAACGTTTTATTTTTGTAAAAGTTTGAAATATTAGATTAAAATTTTTATTTTTATTATTTCCGTGATTTAATTATTGATATAATGCAAATTCAAATATTTGTAACTAAATCAATATGATTAAAGCTTGAAAAGAATGCGTAATACCCGCTCTAAAGTTCGAAATATGTGTAAAGTTATTTTGGATAGTTTGAAAATTAAACATGTTTTTATATTTTGAAGTTAGTGAATGCATTTAGTAAAATAATAATAAAAAAATCGATCAACACAAAGTAAACACGTTTTAATAAATTTATTTTACGACTAAAAAATTATGATTGATTTCAAAAATTTATTAATACGATTTTGAATAATGAAAATGTTCTGATAGCCGAAGAAAATGTTTTTCTCATATTTTCAAAGTTTAATATCTCAGCTAAGTAGTCGATGCTACAGTGCCTCAGTACGTAATTTAGACGAATAGGTTCTTGGTAGAATTAAAAAAAAATTATATAATTCATAAAAGCTGATTCATTATATTTTACAAACTAGGTCAAACAAAATTTACACGAAAAGGAAATTGAATACTTTTCAACTTCGTTATTTTTAAAAGGACGGTCGGCTTTGATGTGACGTTTGATGAAAGCATGAAGACGTTAGCGGGGAAATTGAAATAAAGGGTACCTTTGCCGAAAAGAGTTTCTTATATTCATTTTCAAAATTACAAGTTAGCAGTGAAATAACGAAGATAGCGAAATGCGAAGAAAGAGGTAATAAGCGGTTAGAACAAAGGCAAAATATAATATTGCGCTCGAACAAATAAGGTTGACGATGGAAGACGGCGTCTTATTGTGCGCAAAATAGTAGGAAAAATCAGACATTCGAGGCCTTACATCTTTGATGCAAATTTCAATGGATTTCTATGCAGTAAAAATCCTTTCTCTTCACATTTCCACTTATCGTGCCAAGGGAAGCTCGCGATGTAATGGCGGGATGGGGGGGGGGTGGTACGAACAACAGACGCGGAGATGGGTGAAATAAAACTTTAGCGGGAATTGACGCCGGTGGTGCACCACAAGCGCAGCGCTCCCATCTCCGAACTTTCCATATGCATTTTAAAATTTATCTCGCGATAGATCGTACCGTCGCGCTACATCGAGAAAGGGAAAATGGAACAGGCAGAGATAGAGAGAGAGAGAGAGAGAGAGAGAGAGAGAGTGAGTGAGTGAGTGTGCGTGCCTGCGTGTGCGAGAAGGGCGAGCTGCGCAAAAAAAAAACGACGTACAAGTAAAGGAACTGCCGGGGAAAAGTGCGACTTTCGCCTTTACCGCCTGCGGATCTCGCCGAGCCCGGGGGCGCAATTCGGTTCTTGTTTTGTCGCGTTTCGGCAAGTTTCATCGCCCGGGAGCACGGCGTGTTAGGCGCGCGGCCCGCAACTGCGGGCAAGTTGCTACCCACGAGCGGCGGAGTTTCGCCGTGGCGCGGGCAAAGTAGCAAGTTGCGCGACAACGTGCCGGGCAGCCGAGGTTAAAAAGCGAATTGAACAGGCGCATCGGCTCGGACGGCGCTCGCTCGAAGAGCCTGGTGTACAATTATCGGGGGGGGGGGGTGGGGGTTTGCGGGCGATCGCGCGCGTCACGGCGGAAATTACATTCGCGCATCCACTCCAACAAAATTAATCGTCAACTCCAAGCGAAAGAACGGCACGAGGACAGATCGTAATGTTCTAATAGCAGAACGGTAGAGGTGACGAAATACTAATCCGAAAAGAAACGCCGAAGAAAGCGAGTAGCGCGTGTGTAAAGTTTACAACTGATGACGATAATTTCGTTTCTCAGCCGGTAAGTTCATGCCCGTTCTCTTTATCTTCGTCTCTTATCTCCGAGCTCTATCGCCTTCTTTTTTACCTCTCGGTCCCTCGTGTTTTCTCACTTTGAAATTTCCAAGTTGGACCGCAACCGCGGAAGAAATATGGTTCTCTACCCCGTAATAAAGCCGTCCCCTCCACCCCACCTCCCCCCCTTTCTTTTGAAACTTTTTCAACCGTTCAACGGGAAAATGTTTCAGTTCCTTTTTTTCTCTTTAAATACTTCAAATCGAAAGCCTTTCAGTCTTTGCTCAATTATTGATTGCAATTCGTATATTCGTATAGAGGATTCGTTCCTCTTTTTTATTTCCACGCTTCAACTCAAAGGAATTTGCCGCTTCGCGCTTTCCATTTAATTAATAATGAAAGGCCAAGAGCCAAGCCGGAATATTTCGCGCGAGCGCCAGCCCCTTAAAGCCGTACGGCGTGCGGCGTAGCCAGTGTAAGCAGAGCAATCATACACGACGTCTTCAAGCGAATTAGGGACGTGTCGCTAATCAGAGCGTGCGACTACAAGGTGTAAGCGTACGTGCCCGCGCTAACGGCACGTACCGCACCCCCCACGTATACACGTGTATGCACGGATACCGCCAGCGAGAGACGCAATTTCCGCTCGCTTTGTTTGCCCCGGCGGATCATTAAGCCCCGTCCCCGGGGCTTATTAATTGAAAAAGCTAAACGAGATTATTATCCGGCGAATTCGCGAATCGGGCGCACGGGCGTGCCCGTACGAAAAAGGGGCCAACGCGCCGGAACCGTCCCCATCGGTTCGCATTAGCCCCCTGCGCACCGCGGTGTACATTTGCGCTCGATGGCCGAACGCGCGGTAATGCTTAATCAGTGGGCCGATGTAGCTCGATCAATTTGATTAGGAATGCATAAACGGTACACTGCGCGCACAAATTATCTAAATCCTCGCGCTTCACTCTATATATATATATATATATATATATATATATATATATATATATATATATATATATATATATTATTAATGATCAATGATTAATAACGAGATTTAATTTTACAGGAGCTCGTATATATAGGCACGCACACACACACACAAGCACGCACACGCGCGTGCCGACACAGCCGCCGCCCGGCGCTCGACGAATCACCCTGCGAATTCGCGCCTGCACGAGCAGAAATTCGCGCGACGCAGCAGTGCATACATATGTATGCACGTGTTTCTGTGTGTGGCAGCGGTGAAATACGATGCGGCAACAAAGTTTCGTCCCGGCGAAAGTGCCGCGCCGACGGCGAGGAGGGGTCGGTGGGGGGGGGGGGTTAGGGGTGGCGTTTCAGTCGGCGAAACGCGGAGCGCGCCACCGCCCCGATTTTTGCGATCGGCCGCGGCATCGGCTCGCGCGTTTCAATCTGTTCGGCCACCTGAAAATTGGATTACGTTACGTAATACTCTTTTCTCTTTTAACGCCCACGGGGACTACTGGAAAATTGTTCATATCCCATTGATACGGGAATCCCTGCGGTTCGCTCGTCCTGCATAACGACGAGCGCGCAGCCCCCGCGAACAATGGGGCGGGCGCGTAAGCGCCCAAGTTTCTTGTTCTTTTTCGCGTTCAGATTACAATTACAAAGGAAAATTCAGTATTCATACTGAATCTCTTGATATGTACAGGACTGTCGTTTAATAGTGAACGCGTATGAATTCTATAGGCACGTAGATATGTATGGAAATTGCGTATATAAATTATATATTTACGTGTGTTTCGTCCTATAGTAATAATATTATTAAAATATGTTAACAGGTTGACTTGAAATCCATTTAATTTAATTAAAAGTTCCTTTTAATCTAAAAATATACTATTGTATTTTACACTTTCATTCTCAAATGTTAATAATAAAAGTTACTGATATCAGAAAAACATTAATAATCTTAAATTGCAATAAGATGTATTAAAGAGATCGTCTAATACTTTTTGATTTATTTTAATACATTTAATTTAAATGTTTCTCATCGAAAATGAAACAATCAAAAATTTGATTAATGTCAGTTTCACTTGAGTTCTGTGTTTCTATAATTTTCCAACATTTTATTGTATATATTATAGTATTTATAATATGGAAGGTTTGATAGCCCGTATCGACAATAGTATTACAAATCAAAGATAAAAATTAATTATTAAATAAATCTATTGGATATAAACTTACTAAAATTTTGTTGAAATAAGATAATACGAAAGAGTATTATTATTTTATTAAAAAACATTTTCATCAAAAGACGAATTATTTTAATAAATTTATTTATAAAATTATAAAATGTATCCACACATTTTAGACGGATCTCAGAAAGTATATAAAGATTTATTTTATATAAGCTTATAAAATGTTCTTATTAGTTTTTAATCTAATTGGCGAAAATGCGGGGCTGATAAATTGATAAAATAATTTATAATTAAACATAAAAGCAATATTCGAGCTGTTCAATATATTTTCTCGTATTTGGCTAATTTTTTTCGTCCCCAATTAATTATTAAATAACTCAATAAAGATGGACTTGAAAGCTGGCTTTCACCCGGTTTGTCGCTAATTAAAATAAGTTCGTTAATTAGCCGGATGATGTTCATTGCATTCAAATGTTACCCTGGGTATTGATTAACATATTTTAAACTAGCAAAAAATAAATCAGCAAAATTGTTGCGCGTGACAAATACGGCTTTTTTAATAAGAAAAATTCACGAACGCTTTAGTCGTGTTTGCTTTCAATACGTTACGAAATCAAATTTAATACAAATTGAAAATAAATTATGATAATATATTATTATCGTAATTTAAATTATTTATTGACCAGTACATATATATTATCAGCATTAAATGAAAAATTATTTTTTATGGTATGAAAATATTTTATACTCCATGAAAACATAGCTATATAATTTACATTGTACTATTTACGATTTTTACAGTTTTTTCTATTAGCATAATCACAGTAACGCACTATCTAAATAAACGAATTCTCGTTCTCATCTAGAAGGCGCTCGTGAGGCGGCAACGGACGTTGGATATTTATAAACCTGAATAATTTCAATAGTTCGACCTGTAACTATATGGATTTTCTAGAAACAGTAGATTGCGAATACATGTCAGAACAACAAATTCAGTAACCCAACTTTCGAAATCTAATTTGAGCATCTAGTTTGAGGGATCTGAACAAAGAGGTATTAACATCAGTTTTACGTACATCAATGGTTTCAATACAGTAGTAACTGATGTGTGTATCCCAAATCAATATTTATCTCATTAGATTTAACAAGCAATTTCCCCTTCTCTATAAGCATTATTTTGGGCAAACGCGAAATCGGCTTGAAATAGAACTTAGAAGATTTACAATTGGAATGTTATAAATGCATTAGTCAATAGAAAGTTAAGATAATTACGCATTTATATCGGACCAGTGATTATAATTGGAAAAGAAAATGCTGCTAAGGTACAATTTTGTAAAAATATTTTGAAATGTATTTAATATATTTTAGTAATATATTAACATTTACATTTTTATTTCCATTTTTAAACACTTTTGAAACAATACATTTGCTAATTAGTACGAATAATTATTATTGTTGCTGATTTTAATTAATTTTCTTGAAAATACCGAATGAGCACGATAAATTTGATAACAAAAATACATGGCTTCGATTGCTTACGCATTACATTATTTCCACTATCATGTGAACAGAATATCAAAATGAAAATTAGCACAAATAATTTGTATTACTTTTATACTGTATTTTACATAATTTTAAAAAACACGTGACAAATATATGCAATTTACAAAATTAAATAACTCGATATGAGAATATTGTCATTTCATGATTATTTAATAAAGTCTTTCTTATGTTTTAGTTGAATGGTAATTAAATTCATGATGAGTAAATTTGAAATTTTATAATGTTTAAAAAACTATGCATACGGGGAGATGTAATTAAAATTTTAAATTGATTTGAATATCATATGTAATATAATTTTTAAGATTGAGTTGCATTAAAGGTCCAATAAATGGCTGTTGTCAAAAAACTTTTATAATGGATACTGATGGATGTTTTGACAGTTTCAAAGTATGCGATAAAGAGAATAAATGCGCCCAATGAGTAAAGATTCTATTGAATGGACATGAATGTTATCTGGTCGTTTTACATCATTGGCATGTAATTTCTAAAACAAACCACGCATATTTACTGCAATCGTTTGTCCTCCAAAAAAATATTCTATAAAACGTCGTATTTATAAAAAGAGCACACAAATTAAACTTATTTTTCGCAATTTTCTATATTTACTAACGTTTGATACAAGTAGTATTGACACATCGAGAGAAAGATTATGAATTAATTATAACATAGAAATAAAATATCGAAATCGATCAGGTTGTTAGTTATAGATATAGATGTTCTTCTGGAAATGTACATTAATGAGGCTAGTGTCAGAATGATATATTATAAAAAAAGTATTGATGGCGTTAGTCGATAATGCCGGTTTTGATATTTTTAATTCTTGAACAAGTGTAACGTTTCGGACCTAAGTAAGCCTTTTGTCAGTTAAAACATTAGTCGTTTCCTGACCTTCTTGACTCATGGTACAATTTTTCCTTCAAAGAGGAACTTATCTGGATTCGAAATATTCCAGTCAGAACGACTAAGATTTATTTCTAATTTACTGAACTGGCATTAATTCTTTACGACTATTTGTGACAATTGAAGAACACACGCGACTAATACATTATCTTTACTTATATAATTATATTTACATTAATATACGATGCTGCACTAGTCCTTTACCGTCGAACAGTGCTGCTCGCCTGGAATGAATGACAGATTACTGAGTTCGATAGCGAGAGAGACTATTCGCGCGAATACCCACACAGTACGAAGAGTTTCGCAGATGGCGATCCGTATTTCGGGTTGCCTCGGCCCAAGAATATTTGGTATATATATATATATATATATATATATATATATATATATATATATATATGTTTTTCGCATTGCGCAGAAAAATGAGACAGCCGGAGAGAGATAGAGAGAGAGAGAGAGAGAGAGAGAGAGAGAGAGTGTGGGAGGAGAGGGGAGACCGATAGCTGCTGGCGCAAGAAACACACGAGACGCGAGATGGAAAAAGAGCGTGAGGGGGGCTGGGGCGCCGCTGCGCTTTCATCCTCGCGGCGCTATTTCTCCCGTTCCGCGGCTTTATATAATGCTCGTACGCTGCGCGAGCATCGGGCTCGGAGCGGCGGAGAGCGACGCGTGGCGGCGCCTCCCCGTTTATACAGGGCGATGGGCGCAAACTTCGCGCTCGAACAGCTGCCGGAAATGTATCGTCGTTATTTGTTCCCGAACAAAGTTCCTTTTCCAAGCCGTTCTTGCACGGCGATCGAAAGCCGCCCTTCGGGCATTACGTGCCAGGGTCCCTTATCGCTTAGCAGGTTGGCCTGACGAGGGTAACCGAAGGTCAATTTATAGACAGTGGCCGAGATTTTCCTCCCTCTCCCACTCCCTCACTCCATTATCATTATTTTTGTTGTTGAACTGTTACGATTAGTTTTAACTGGAATTAGTCATTAATATAATAAATATCTACCTATTTATCTATCTATCTATCTCGTCTCTATTAAATATCTATACATTATTTATTATATATTATTGTAATGCAAAGTTTTTTATAATACGAGCCTGCTTTTAGCCGAGAGTGGCCTTCAGTTTATTTATTAGTAAATTTTAAACAACAACGTGGACTCACCCTTTTTTTAGATTAAATTTATTCCCATTCGATTTAATGCCATAAGTTAATATCTGTTTTGAACGGAATTGACATTTCTACTTACGTAAATTGAATATACCTATATTGAAGTAATAAATCAATTTTACAGTTTTCTGACTCCACGTTGTTGTTCAAAATTTACTGATATTAAATAGCAAGAAACTGTTTATAATTAGTACGGAAATTTTTCAAATTAATCTTTTTATTTATATTAATGAACTGCTTCGTAAATCATGCGACAACATTTACTTTTAGGGAGGGGGTCAGGAAGAGAAAATAAGTAGCAAGAATGCAGGAAATAATATTCATCTCGTTGAATTTGCCGCGGGAAAAGCCATTCATCAGACCGAGTGCCGGGGCCTCAGCGAATTTATCCCGCCGGCGGCTAGATTTTATTTTTGCTTCTGGCATATGCATCTATTATCAGATGGGGTGACGGCGGTGGGAGGGGTAATTTTGTTTGTTATTATATACATATACGCGGAAAAGCCCGGCTTCGTCAATTAATATTCCGTAACGAAGCCCTTGCATAATTGATCGACCGAAGCCGGTGCGTCGGCGGATTTTTCGCCGCGGCGCAGCAGGGCGACGTATAAAACTGGCCCCGATGCGGTCCCGGACGAGTGCGCATTCAACAACGGTGGCTGATCAGGGCGCGGGTCGGGCACTTTAATAATTACAGGGCTGCAGAGCCGCGTGTGGCTCCGGCGCGTAAAACTTTGGAATTTTTGATTAATTACCGCAGCGATAGTCGGTAGAGACAGAGGGACAGAGAGACAGAGAGAGGAAGAGAGAGAGAGAGAGAGAGGGGGGAGAGGAGGGTGGTGGGCACGTTGCCCCTCTCCTCCGCTCCGTCGTCGCTTTTCCCGCCGAAATGAATCGGCCCACCCTCATTTGCATGAGTCGTGCGAGCGCGCGATGAATAATATCGGTCGTGCCGAGCTGCGCCGCGCGATTTTCAATTGCGCGCCCGCGGCAAGGGAAGGGAACCTCGCGCTTACTGACGTGTGGCGCGCCCTTTGCGGGTTTGACACCCACACTCGCGCGCGCGCGCGCACACACACAGACCCACACGGGAGAATAGGCTACAAGTGGGGTGGGGGGGTGGTCTCGGCTAGCAGCAGTCGCCCCCGCGCAGAATCGATACGAGCCGGTGTGTTCGAGCCGAAGGACGGCCAGGGACGAACTTTGACGGCTTAATGAAATTTTTGACAGCCCGGCCGTGCTCGTAAATCCGTCGGCTCGATGCGTCGCGCGGTTCGAGGAGCCGCGATCGCGTCGCGGCTTTGTAACGGCGCGTAGCCACGCGCGCAGGTCGAAACGACGCGTAAGAGCCGGTCGCGCGGCGACGCCGCCTCCTACGGCCGGGCCGCCTAGGCGCCCAATATGTATGTATTTATGCGTATAACGATACGTAGACGGAGTGGTGGGGTGGAGGGAGGGGGGTGGGCGTTTACGCCGTATATACTTTCGGATCGTCGGCATTAATCCTTTAACGATCGGCCGTACGTATAATAATGCGCGCGGGATCGACGCTGATACGTCACGGCCGGGTCGCGAGCGGGTCTATATGCACCCGCGCACATATAGGTTTCTGTGCCGCCGGGTTATGGGCGATAAAGAGGTTTCGGACCTTATTGGGAATATACGGCGCCGATAGGTATACAATGAACGTCTATGCGGTGAGAGTACGGCGCCGCGAGCGAGGGAGAGCGCGAGTTTTACTCTCGGGGTCGCGCGCCCGCGGCTTTCATTGACCCTGCATTATATGTACGAGCATTCGTTTGGCGCGGAGACGCGCTCGCCTCGCGACTACCTAAAATTTCATATATCCCATTTTAATGTCCGGTCTGCCCATACGCAGGGGGAATGATCCCGATATAGCGAGCGGCTTCTTTGCATCTTTATGGGGTGAAAAAAAAAAATCGCATTATGGCGAGGGCCGAAAATGGACACGTTATGAGAAATAATGGGAAATTATCGTGGCACTTTTGTTCGCGCGTAAATGAAAAGTAGTTGTTTCTTGCATTGAAAAAATACAAAGTGAAAGATCGTTAAGCCGAAACTTTAGCTACGCATGAAAATCACGGTGAGAAATTGACGTTGTCTATGCCTCCGCTAAGTCTATGTTACTGCCTTTACTTACTGACGTTACTTCTTCTAAAATAACTTCCTATTTCCTGAGGCTCTTTACTTTTTCTCGATTTATTCGCTGTTCGGAGAAACTTCAGCATCTATAATTTTTGCTGCGCGAGAACTTAATCTCGACCGACTGAGAGATCCCGATTTGTTTGGTAAAAAAAAAAAAGAGAAACCTGGGCCCGGACAAGTTCAACTTTCGGCTGCGCGCGAAAAGTTTAAGACCCGACCCCGACGGCCGAGAAAGGGAAGAAATGCGAAAATCGATCGAGTAAATATTTCGCAGTGACGGCGAATCCAAGGATTGAATAAACATTTTTCCGCAAATAGAGTCGACAATGGCGACGAATTTAAAGTCGTGCCGGGCTATACGCGCGTACAGGTGGTCTCTCTCTCTCTCTCTCTCTCTCGCTTTCCACTCGGCCACTCGCGAAAAAGTGGCGTGGCAGCGGAAAATTGAATAATCTCGGTCAACTATGTCCATTCGACCTCCTTGGACTTCCGTCCCCTTTCATAACCTTTAATCCTCGGATCCGCAACAGCTGCTCAATATATATATAGATTCCTCGACTCTAGGAAAGTAGGCGGCGAAGATGGCCAGGGTGTCCTCTATATACCTCGTCGTTGTTCCGCCGTTATCTTTCGATTCTTGCTGAGCGTTACGGATATAAATGTTAATATTCAAATCTTGTACTTCAGTTCGGTCATTCGAAAAAGCGGTTTTCTCGATAGTTCCTTACCCGTAGGAGAAAATAGACACAGGCGCTCGAATGTTTGAAAAAAAGCCAGTTTTGACCTTCTTTACTTTCACAATATTAGTTGATAAAAATTCATGCTACCGCAATTTCTTTTGCCAAAAAGATTAATAAAATTTTTATTCTGCTTCTATTATCTTTTTACAATATTTATATTGTTTCCTTTACAAATTATAATATAATATTTTCATATGATTGTTCGTTATTAAAATAAAAATCACTCATTAGCTAGAAAATAATTATTAAAGCGAATGAGAAAACGTATAAAGAGAATTCTCGATTCTAGAGGATTCAAAGCAAATCCATTTATACGAATATATATTTAAAGAGATTATCAATTTCACTCGAAATATCAAAGTCCGCAGCAAAGATTAAGAGCTATTAATCTTACTTGTGCGTTAAAATTACGTATCCAACTCCAAGCCGTAGAGGATGCGGAATTTTGTCCATCTGCATTATGTGGCTCCGCTTGATTAAGCTCTTTCCTAGCTTGCGTATTTCAAGTGCATGCATAATCACGGTTGATTTACGTTCGGGCATAAAATTTCTATGGAATAATAGCTTTAAAACGATGCTTTAATAAAATATACACCATTCAGCTGCAATCGATACGTTGCCAGTACGTACACCTGACGAGCATAAATTGTTGAAGGGCCGGATAAACAATTGTGCGCATTTTTAGCCGATATGAATTCGAACAATGACCGGCTGCGGCATCGACAAAGCTGTGAGCTGACGCGGTTGCAAACGACTGATACCGGACTGACGGAAGACCCAGCAAAGCACGAACGGCGGGCTTAATTTACTTTTTCCAGCCGCAGTCAGTGGCGCGATGAAATCGGAACGTCGAGAGGCCTCCGGAGATCGGGGCGCGAGCCATCCGTCCGTCCACGGGACCGCGGAAGTTAATTCACGTCCGTTGCTCGCGGCACGCGAATACGTCTCGCGTCTGCCTCCCCCTCCGCCCTCCGCCCTCCGCGCGACGGCAAAACTTATCTCCCTCCGCCGAGCAGTTTAACCGATAGTTTGCTCTTCGATTGGCTGGCTCCCCCGCGCCGCAAACTGTCCGTCCGCTCCATGACGCGCTCCGACGCGGTCCTCCCCCGCCCCCGCTCGCCGGGCCGCGCTCCCGCACATCGCTCTACGCGCAGGCACGTAAGACCGATCGATCTCGCGGAGGCGATAAATTAGTCCAACGGTGCCGCCTGCGGGCGCCACGGCCGGAGCGAATTTGGATGCTTCGTTGGCGTTGGCTGTCTCGGCGGAATAACAGGCGTGGACGGATCTCGCCTCCACCTTCTCAATGGAAATATAATTCCAATGGTGGTGCGTCGTTGGTTATACGAGCCCGTAACTCTTTCTGCCGTAGGGGAGGTGGAGCCGCTGCCGAGCGTCTTCTCTATTCTTCGACGACTTTATTTTACAACTCCGGTCCGGCGCTCGCGGAACCTCGCGACCGCGCCCGTAGCGGCCAAAAACGACTTCCGCCCGAGCGCATTTTTACTTCCACTTGCACGCTTAGATCGTCGCCGGGGTCTGCTTTAAAAATTTTGACATAAAGGAAGAACAAAAAAACGAGTTCGTAGTAAAATACGAGTAAAAGTCGATATTCCCTCTCTGCTTCCTCTCTCTCTCTCTCTCTCTCTCTCTCTCTCTCTCGTTCTTTTTCTTTTCTTCGCTGCTGGTATGGCCTTCTCGATACTATAAATTAGCGAGCGAGGGGTTAAAATGGTATAGGACTGACGGTCGGTTGGTACAGTAGTACCACCGAATAACGGATTTCGTTGCCTCGGTTTTGGGGAAGCTGTGGCTCGCCCTAACTCCTTCCCTTCCACGCCTCTCTCTCTCTCTCTCTCTCTCTCTCTCTACCTCTCCACCCGTCCTTATCGGAAAGACCTTTCCTGGCTCCCCGGAGAGGCCTGCGCACGGGGTGGCTTCCGCCGAGCTCCCCCGCGCTTTGTGCGTCTACGTGGGATCTGGAGCTTCTCGGCAACGCCGTGATTTAAATATCACTCCTGGGAAACGGGGCCAACGGGGACGAGAGACGCAAAGACAGAAAGAGAGAACGAGAGAGGGAGAGATAGAGAGAGAGAATGAGCAAGAAGAAATGCGGGAGAAATCGACCGGCTCGTTCGCACGGTTAGAGCGATTCGTCTCAAGCCGCGCTTCATCTCCGCCTGATCGCGAATCCGCGGCATGCATTTATGGATGTCGTAGCGTTGCGCGCATATATCCGCGCGGGAAAAGAAAGTCGAGCGTCGAGGCTCGATCGTTGAAAACCCGCGGTCGCGGTGGGCGTTTGCTTACGTAAGCGAACGACGACTTAAATAGACCTATGAATAAATGCTTGGTGTTTTTTTTTTTTTTTTTGTTGCTTAGTCGATGCGTCTGCCTCGCCGATAATCCCGAGAGAGTTCGGTATGAGCGCGTGGCCGTAGAGTTACGCAGGATTTGCGTCCGCGGGCGAGAAACCGAAAACACCGCGGTAGTCGGGATTTTTTTTTGCGGTCGAGCGGTTGGCGAAGAGCGAGGTAGGAGCCGAAAGAAAGGAAAGGGATACATAATAGATCTTAAGTTGAAGAAGAAGAGAGAAAGGGAACGCGCGAGCGAGCGCGTGCGCCCGGTAACGTCTCCGCGATTTTCCGCGCAATTTCTCGAGAGACTTTGCTGGAGATAATTCAACGTCGCGAGGCTCGCGGGCCACGGGCGCACTGTAGCCGAGTCTTTCTGCTCAGCTTTTACGCAGAGCAAAGATTAAGGAGTCTTAGGACTTTTCAGCTATTTAGAAAGCCCGAAGCTTAATGCTCTGCTCTGTATTTGCAACTCTATGAAAATAGTAATCCAATCGATTTCCATAATAGTACTTATCGAAATTTTCAGTCTCTTCAATTCAAAACGACGCGTTAATTTATTATAGTTGAGTGGTATTATTTAATGCATTCTGTATTATTCGCATTCTATTTATTCAATAAATAGTATAATTATTCATAATTAACTTATTTAGATTTGCCAAGCACCGTAACATGCATATTTACAGAAAACGAGATTGTGTTTACGGATGACAGAGATTCATTATTATTAATATTTTAAAACGCACTTATATATTCATCGGCATAAGCATAAATAAAGTATTCTTTATTATCACTGTTATTTGGTGAAATGACATGGAATACGTTTGGGACAAAATATTGCGCACTAAAACCATGCAAGCCTCCTTGGAAAAGTGAGCTGAGACGCTACTTTTCTTGTTTTCTACATTAATCTTTCTTATATTTATATAGCTTACGATTACTATATAAGGCAATCCCTCTTGTGTTTCAGATGTTCCTAAGGAAGCTGCGGAATACATTGCATGGAAAATAATTCACAAGAGAAAGTTTCACACGCGGTGCGCGGGTCGTAATACCGTTAGAAAATACTACCCGGGAAAAAAATAAATTGTTAGTAGTATAACTACTATTGTTGTATAAAAAACACGAAATTATATTAATCGGGACATTGATGTCTGTAGAGTGAAGACGCCTCCCGAGATACGACGCGCGCGCCCCACTGTAATCAGCCCCAAACGGGGAAAATTATGCAGCCGAACGGCGGACGAAGGACGGGACAGCCAAGAAACAGAAACTACACCGGAAATTATTTATAACCCCTCGAGTAGAGACTATTCCTCGTATACACACGCGAGCCGCAGTTACGGAAACTCGCATCGCTCACAAGTTTTTTCGGGTCCCGCCTCGTTTGTCTCACGCAAGATTTTCCCTTCGTTCCGTAGTGGTTTCCACGGTCCTGATTCAAAATTCAGTGCGTCGGAGAAGCAGCTGGCCGGAAGGCCAGGAATCGAACGACTCCGCGCCCCGAGGGCGCGTCCGCGCAATTTTCGCGAAGACGCCTGCACGAGCAATCGGCCTCGCCGCCGAATGAGCAGCCGAGGCGGCCCCTCCGCCGGGCCGCGCGCGCGCTAACGAAAGAGCGCGAGGCGATCGGCGCCCGCCGCGCCCCGGGCACGATGCGCGCGCGCGCCGCCGCCGCCGCCAGCGTCGTCGTCCCCGTGCCCTGCTCGAGCCGCGCAACCAGCCGCCGCGCCCCGTCGCCGTCCCCGTCGCCGCCAGCGCCGCCCCCGAAGCACCGCGGCCAGGGCCGCCGCCTCGCCGCGTGAGGGGAGCCGCGGCAGCAGCGCGGCCGTCGATGCGAGACCCTCGGCCCTGAGCGGCTGAGCCTGCAGCGGCGCCGCGTTGGACGACCCGTCTGCGCTGGAGCCCGCGAGCGGCGAGCTCGAGGCACCGAGCGCCGCGCCCGCCGAGCGTGCGGCAAGGTTGGCCAGGCAGGCCGGCGAGAAGCGCGTCACCTTCCTCGAGCAGCCGCTGGAGCTGGCCGAGGGCGTCGGCGGGCCTGGCAGCGGCGTCGGTGCGGAGGGCGGGCCCTGCGAAGCCTGCCTCTCGAGCTTCTTCGTCGTGGACCTCTACGACGAGCAGGAGGCGGTCTTCCGTAGCCGGCATCACCATCCGCCGTGCGGCCGGCACCGCGCGCGGCCCGCGTCCGACGAGGAGGACGAGCAGGAGGAGGAGGAGGAGGAGGAGGAGGAGGAGGAGGGTGTGGAGGGGCAGGGCTGCGCCGAGAGGATGGAGAAGGAGCCGCAGGCGGTGAACGCGCGCTCGGGCGGCTGCTACCGGGCGTACGAGGGCCTCAAGCCGGCCAACAACGGGAACAGCTCGACGCTGAAGCGGGCCGGGGGCCAGGCGGCGGGGGCGGCCGGCCTGCCCGCGGGCATGGACCACGTGGCGGGGCTCGGCGCGGCCAAGGCGCAGGGCTCGCAGGTGCGCTGCCTCTGCTTCGGCGGGGTGCCCGACAAGGCGAGCCGGCACTCCTTCCTCAAGGGCTTCCTCATCAATCTGGCCATCTGCGCGTTTCTCGTCCTCTACACGCTCCTGGGGAGCTTCATTTTCCTGTACATCGAGGGCTCCGCCGAGATGCCGCAGCAGAGGAGCCTGGCCACCACGGTGCCCGGGGGATCCTCGCACTCCGCCGGTAGGAGAAACGCCAGCTGGCTCAATCAGGTACTACGTCGTTACATTATAATTACACACATCTGAAATAGGAATTAGGGAAGGCCGCTGAAATTTTGTGTAATATTGTCAGGTATAGCGCGCTCGGCATGTAACGATTTTCGGACCATTTACCACTAATTCAAATTTGGAGATTAAATCTAGTCTATACGATAGGGGGGAACCATTTGACTAAACTATTCATTAAATTTCAGATTTACATATTGATAAATATTATCATCTCGTTAAATGAAACAAGCCGAAAGCTGTTACGCCCAGCTACTCTCTCTCTCTCTCTCTCTCTCTCTCTCTCTCTCCCTCCCTCTCGCAGTTTCCACTCCAATAATTTATTTACCATTTCGGTTACAATTTCGAAACTTTACCTATTTGCCAAAACCGAAATTATATTTTTATGAATCTGATATATAAGTTATAAAGAAATACAGTATTTAAACATCCATTTAAAAAGTAAGAGCTCCGAGTTCAGTATGAGTAACTAACAACGAGATTAATCTATAAGTATTGTGGATAGTCTGTACTCGAAGACAGTGTGCATTAACTGTATAAAACCACATATTAATATTTAGCCTATTAAACAGTTAAATTAGTACTCGCGATTGATATTAGCATAATGATTATACGAATTAGTTATTCTGGCAATTTGGAATTAATTGCAGATCAACGAGGCACGCGCTCACACCGTCGAAAATCTATGGATAACGACGGAAAAATTAAACATACTTTACCACGAGAACTGGACGAGACTCGCTTCCGAGGAGATCGCTCGCTTTCAGGAACACGTCGTCCGTACGCTGAGCAACAATTTGGGAGCTTCGCAGAACTCGGTGACGCACACCGGCAGCGACGACGTTACCGGGAAAAAATTAATCAACTACGAGTGGAACTTCGCCAGGGCCTTTCTTTACTCACTCACGGTTCTCACCACTATCGGTGAGTACATTATTACCATCTCATCGATATACAGTCGCGCGATTCGCGCTTCATTCGGAAACGATTTCAATAATTGAAGGAGTCATTATAAAAAGTGGCTGCAGCACTCCAAGTGTGATTACGCACGATTGGACTAGTCATTTCCTTTCGAAAATAACATTAATTTCGCTTAGAACTTAAAGAATACGCTGGGAGGGGGATTGAAAGCCCGAACAAACGAAACTGACTATTTGCACGTAATTATTGGGTCAAGCTGGAAGCGTCACACAGACATTAGCTGAAGAGGATAGAAATGAGAGGGAGAAAGAGAGAGAGAGACTCGAATAATTACTGGAAGCAAATACTATACAATCTAACTCTCCGACTAGTCTTCTCTCTCCTCTGGCCAACTTCGGTTTCGCACCGATGTTTGAGCTGTAGCTTCCCTATTTAACAAACTAAATACTATTCTGCTGCTTTAGCTTTATTCCCCATTCGCTTCCTATATGTATCTTCATTCGGCGAATCAGCTTGTTATGACCGCGAGCCTTCCGCGTTTCCAGGGACATGCTAGAGTTACATGACTTTGCTATTTGCCAAAAATTAACCAGAGCCAACCCATCGGTCCTCTACGAGTTGTTAACGATCCTTAGTTATACGTATAGAGATCTACGCTGTTCCCCGATTCAATTTTTTTATAACTAGCATCTGCTTACGCGAATATGTGCAATTTACTGACTTTAAAGAAATATAGGCGTAAATTAAAGTTACATTTTTAAATAATTTACTATTGAAATTGATCGCTAATTATGACTGAAGCCTGTTTCTTGATAAGCTATTAGAATAATTTTCCGACATCCTTGCACATCCTTCGGGATCCGAATAGTTTGACAGAGATATGTCGATCGCTTATTAGTACGGGCATGTACATATTCCCCACCGGAATATCGGAACGATTAACCGGAGTCGGGTCAAGAGTCCTAATAGGGCGAAGAAAATCCAAGACACCGGAGATAACTGCCTGGGCATCAAAGTTTCAGCCGAGGCCGGGCTATGATGTCCCGTACCGCCCAAGTGGGAGATGCAGTCCATCGAGCACGGACGTCGAACGGGAAATGAGTTTCTGGCGCGAAGGCAAACATTCGCAGCCAAGTGAACTTCCGGGAACTTCCGTTTTAACCTCGGCTTCCTTTGCGCCACGCGCGCAAGCTCGACTACTCATCTTTCTCCGACTGGTTGCTTCCCACTCCCCCGCCCGTCACCGCTCACCGCCGGTCTTCGTTTCCCGCTCGCTCCCGTTTTCTTTCCGCAAGCTCGTATAGCCGCGCTTGGGGTGATTCGACGCGTCCCCGTTCACAACCCCATCCCCCCAGAGCCAGTACCGAGTCCCCTCCTTTGCGCTTCCGCGATAGAGGAATAAGACGATGTTCGGCCGCTCGGCCAGAGACACCCGAGAGTCCCTCGAGTGAGTGACTCGTCGTCCTGTAATTGCGATTTAATTGCTTAATTAGCAGACGTTGGTGCAATCGTATTAGTGTTCGCTGCGAAACGAGACTGCCGCTGTAGTGCGCCAAAGTCGCCCCGTCTTTTGCGAAAGGACCTCGACTGGTCCTCTTAGATGGAGCACGAATTTTCCTTAAGATACTTCTGATATTCGAGATTCGAATTAACCATATAATTTTTGAGCTTAATGAATGGAGAAAATAAGGCAGAAAATTTTGACCACGTATTAAGTGCCCTTAGAAATAAGATAATCAATTAATTTTGGATTCCATATTTGAAAATTTTGAATTAATAGTCGCAGCATTAAATCAATTTCGTAGTGTAAATGTGTTCCATTTATACTCATGGCATCATAAAATCGAATTTTCATTTAATCAAAGAAGAAACTTTTTCTATTCTCTAATTTATCCGCCGATCTATTGTCTTATTAATTAGTGTATTGTCGTATTAAGTCACTTTGTACTTTTTAGACTTACAACACGTTTGATAATCAATACTGACTTTAAAAAAATTGTAAATCGCAAATCCTGTAATTTCGTTCATATTATTTACCCGTCTCATTCCTCCCCGCTTTCTTTTTGTCTCTTTTCATATAAAACAGAGAAAAACTTGGTGATTGGCTCCGACGAGAGCAATAATCCCGAATGACGATAATTCACAAAGATGCAAACTACTGCGCGGAGAAAAAGATGCGCGCGAGAGGGAGGTGCTACAGCCGTGAAGGTTGGGAAGGGGAGGGGGAGAATGAAAGGAGTCAAAAGAAATACAGCGAGTAACCATGAGATTCCCTAGAGCAAATTAATCCGATTCCGTAGTCCATCTACCTTCGGGTGCAGCGAAAACTATTTCCCCTCTTTTTCTCCTCCTCTGCGAAAAGCCACTCAAGTTTTTAGCGCGCCGTCCTTTATTTCGTCCTCGCGGCCGTCCCCTCGCTCGTCGCCGTTGCCACCTCCCGTCTTTCTGCTTAAATCTTCCCCATTCTAGTCCGGCTATACATCGGCTGACCGCTCGAGCGCAAGGAACGCTCTTTCTTCTTAGCGCAGTTAATTACGAAAAGTATTGCAGTGCTTTTTATCAATTCGCTCGAGCATGAAAATATTGTTCTCGGGGAACAAAAAACTTCTTTTCCGCTTCACTCTTCCCCCCGTCTCGCAGCTATCCTTTTTCTCCTCTTTCCTCGTATTCTAAGCGGATTGTCGTTTAGGTAGAGATACCCATGTATATATATATATGTATGCGTGTGTACGTACGTACACGTATATACGCATATAGATGCAGGAATGCAAGGTGACAGAGTTGCTTATAGTGAAAAGTTTTATCGTCGAAATACCCCCACAGGAGAGGATCGATACAAAGGGGAGAGGCGTCGCCGCGACCGCGGCCTCCGCCGTATCGAATAACCGGCGGCGTCGTCGTCGTCGCGCGGGCGAATAAATTTTCCCGTTCGCTTGGCTAGTTTGCCAAATAAATACGGGATCCTTTTCTGCCACGCTCTCCCTTGCAGGAATTGCGTCGGGTCGAGCCGGATGATAGGGGGCGGAACGAAATCGGTAATTAAAATGAAGCCGCATTAATTAAGCTCAATGATTTCTTATTGGTCCCGGGCGCTTTTCGAGCCGCTCTCGCCGCACCGATGCGTAGCCATTTCACGTGAAATTGAACACGTTTATACGGCGGCAGCGGCGTGCCCCACTGCAAGGGCTTCGAATGTTTGCGCTCGCGTTTACTTTATGCTTTTACCGCGAGCAAAGTAAACACTGATGGAGCTAACGCTTTCATTCAATGATGAAAAAAATTACGCTACAAAGGCCCCAGAGCGGCGCAATTTTGCGCTCCGGTTTATTACTTTATTTTCTCCCACTGTCTCTCTCTCTCTCTCTCTCTCTCTCTCTCTCTCTTTTCCGTTCTCCCTTGTTGTTTTTTGTCATTTTTTTTTATAGCGCGCACCCGCGCATTGAAATTTGATTAATGGCGTGCCCGTACGCGCGCGCACCCGATTGTCGTCGTACAGCGAGGGTAAAACTGCGGCCATCGCGGACTGGCATCGCGTTAATTTCTAGAATCTAATAGAGGCCAGCGGGAAGACAGAGAGGACCGGAGCGGAATTAAAAGAGCGCGCCAACGAAAAAGCGCTCCACTAAATATATAGCCGGCGTAGAGTGAAAATGTTTGATACGAGATATGGGCTGGGTGAACGGACAAAGGGCGAGAGAGAGAGAGAGAGAGATAGAGAGAGAGGGAGAGACGCGTAGGCGTGAGCTGGTCCAAACAAATGAAAGAAGAGGAGCTGCGGAGGGGCGAGAGGTGGAAGTGGACTAGCCTACGCGATGAGGAGCAGGGGAGAATGGCCGTGGTACATTTTCCGGGCGAGCTACAAATGAATAAAAAAGCTCGAGCGCGAAAACCAGTACGGACGAGCGTACTTACAGTTGCGCTCTCGCGCGAGAGCGAGAACTCGACGCTTCGGGACGCTAACGCGTAACAACGGGCGCGGGTGAAAAAAAAAAAACGAGAAGAATTTTATTCAAAACAAAAAGTTTATATGCATTTTCGGTGACTTTTTCTCTCCTTTTCTTTATGCCTCGAATTCGCACACTTCGCGCGCCCTACTCGCGTTTTGTTTCAAATAATCTCCGCGCTTTATTATTTCTCCGTTTTAATAGATAGGAGTTAGCGCAGGCTCGAATTCGTTTAATCGTTCCCATTGTCCTTCAAAGGTAGGGGCATATTATTTTTGGCCAGGCCTATGTAAAGTAATAGTGGGAAAATGTGGCAAAAATAAATTTGATGTTCAATTATCGGGCACGTTTTTAATTTCGTATTGGTTATGCATTAATTTTCACCGCTTACGGTTTTTAACTAAAATTTCATCACTGTTTTAAAATTTAAAAAGGAATTTTTGTTCATGATAATAACCGATTATTCATAAAATATGTCACATACGTATTTTTTACCTTGCAGTAAAGCATTTCATTATACAAATGAATGTCGATCATATATAATAAATTTAATTAATAAAGTCTTTTTTTGACGAATGCAGAGAATAATTAGATATTGCCGTTAATGAAAAGTACTTTTTTAACTATACGGAGGTAGATAGCATTAATTTTTCGTTATAATAGCATAAAATTTTCGAGAACAGAAATATACATTTAAATATAGATTGTCCCTGGTCTAAGTTTTACGATAAATTTCGCCTACGAATGAATGCTTTTTACGATTTTATAAATAGTAATTTTCTGTACTATACCGAATTCAGGAGAAAAAATGAGAAATAAAAAAAAGGGTGGATTATCAGCGTTTCATCTGTTTCTCGCCTCGAGCAAGACCATTCGCCCGAGCGGCGAATGAGAGAAACAACATGGGAAAAAAGATTTACAGAAAATGGAAAGAGACAGACTTGTGGATTGAGACAAATTGAGAAGATAGCAGAATGTACCAAAAAATCTAGGCAAGAGCGAAAGGAATGGAAAAAAAAAACCATAATTCAGTGGAAGATATGCAAACACCTTGCGGCTAGTATCTAGACTAGTATCTTCGACGTCAACGATCGTAGAGAAGCAGTTTCACATTTTTTTCCTGTTAACGGGCATTTTTCACAGGTCTAATAATAGATTTTTCTGTCTCATTATTCAGTATATTCAACGACAATGTATAAGTTTGCCACGCACCGAACGTTTGCCTTGACATGCAAAGAGAGATAACTAAATGCTGAAAATGATGCGAATGTATTTTTCTTTTATATTTAAAGACGATAAATAATTTAAAATATGATTATTTATTCAAATTTAATTCAGTCATTGCCGCAGATAGGCTATTACAGGTATCAATATCAGTTTTCAAGCTATGTCACCGTTGTGAAAAAGTATACATAAAAAAATAGGAATTTCTAAATTTTATTAGCGTCTGTAAATCAATTTTGACGTAGTAATAATAACGAAAAAATTTTTAAATAAAAAGATTTTTTATGTAGTTTTTAAAACATGGATAGTTTAATCGTAAAAAAAGCATTCCCTCCTTGAATGCCATTGCGTTTTGAATACCACAAAACTAAAATCAGAATTAAATGTGCAGAAACGATTTCTTTTATCTCCATTATTTGAAGCGCCAATAATTTTGTTATAAAAATATTCCGTGCGCCGGTAACGTCCCACCGAGCCGATGTGCATTTTTTTTTTCGGAATAGCAGGTCACATGAATATTTGGCGTACTGCCGACTTTTGCAGCCTGCGGTTCCGTGATGGTTCCCTTTCTCCGTCCCCGTCTCTCTCCCCTCTCGGTTTCCTTCTCTCCATCTCCCTGCCCTCTGGACGGATACCAAGAAAGTGAAATAACGCCCGGGCGACCTGATCGCGGACGCGCTTCCTCTCCTCTCCCCCTCGGTCCCGCCGCAAATATTGCGCGCGCATAACGAACGAGCCGCGGCTAAACTTTTTTGCTCGCCCGGAGCAACTTCCCCACCCCCTACCCGGAAAGCCTCGTTTCGCGGCAAATTTTCTCCCCAGCGACATTTATCGCCGTTCCGCTTCTCAATTCCCGCGTCCTTCGCCGTTTTGCTAATCGTATTTCGTTCGGCTGTTAAATTAGCGTTCGCGACGATGTTCTTCGTATCTCGCATCGGTTGGACGCATACGCGGCATTGTCGCGACGAAAAACAATTTTATACTGTCAACTTTGCCCCGAGTGCTTTTCAATTCGATCGATGAAACGTATGCGTTTACTTGGCAATTTTACGATCAACTTTCAATATCCAGCATTGTCTACGTCCCACGGCTATTTTCTTGTATTGAATTGTGTTTTCTTCTTTTTTTTTTTTTATTTCTTGCCTAGATGAAATGCAGTAGAAATACTACTTTATAATATATTTTTATAGCTCTAGCCGACACGCGCTTTACAGCATTAGTATTATTTAATATAATTGAATTCGTTGCTTTTCATAATCATGGTTAATTATTCGATGTGATCCGAAGAATGCCTGGTAATAATAAACTGTTCGTTCAAAAATTCTAAATGATGAAAAAAGCGACGCGCGTTAGTTGGATAACGATGAAAAGACTCGGTATAGTAAAAGTCCGCGAAATCTTTCTCCTCTTGCTTAATTATAATCGTCTCATTAGGATCTCGTGCTGCTACTCTCGTGCGTAATTACACATGCATGCGCGCACTTGGATACGGTTGCGGGGAGGGGGCGGGGTACACAGGTCCGTGCCCTATTAACTCGGTTATTAAGCCTATTTTCCAAAGCTTATCTCTCCGTAACACAATTAAGAATTGAATTCCTATGGGGCGCGGTGGCGGCGGACGAAGCTAGAGGAGGACGCTCGTGCTTTATGCTCGACTAGCGAAGAATGATTGCGGGCAAGAATCCATTAATCATCCGGCGTGGTTACTTCTGCATCCTCCTTGCAATCTCCAAAGCCATGGCGCTGCATGTTATGCCCGCTTCTGCGCAGAGAGACTCTGTGTGTGTGTATGTGTGTGTGTGTGTGCGTGTGTTTGTATGCGCGCGAGTGCGCACGCATGTGTATGTTGCCGCGATAGTGCGAAAAGAGCAAAAGAAGCCTCAAAAGAGTACGGCGAGGAGTCGCAGGGGCGAGAGGAGGGAGATAGGCGAGAACGGGCGCATAGCTTTCCGAGAATGCTCTTCGCATCGTCGACTCCTGCTGTAAGCCGGAGAAACCCAAGATCCCCCCTCCTTTCACGGGACTTCGTCACTCGTTCTTTTTCGCACCCAGCCACCACCCCATCTCGCACTCTAGCAACTCCTCTCTCATTCTTCCAGTATCTCTCTCTCTTTCTCCTTCCAGTATCTCTCTCGCGCTCACTATTCTGCCTCGGCTCTGCACATCTGCTGAGATTTGTTCTCCTCGTGTTTCTCGCTGTTTCCAGGAGCGGGCAACATAAGCTATAGTTTGAAAGTCACACGCGCGCGAGAAGCTCGCTCATACGTACATTCGAGCAGCGCCGCTGCAGCTGCGGCGTTAGTGCGGCGAAAAAATGGCACGGGAATGAGGAGAAAGGAGGATAGGAATACGGTTTGCAGAAATTTTAATCAGGAGATATTCCAGCGTGGTTGGTGCGCTTGCTTCATCCGCGTTTTCTCCCTTTTGCTCTCTCTCTCCCTCTCCTACCACCCCTTTTCGTCCCCCCTCACGCTGCCTCGCTCTATCTCTCTTCAGCTTCCGTTTCTCTCGGCATCGGTAAAAGACGTCTGGTTCTCTAATGGATTGCAAGGCGAGCCGAGCCGGCTGACGCCTAATCGCAATTTGTCGCCCTTCAACCCTGCGCAACTGTGTAACTTTGCGGGATTCGTATCAGCTATATCTCCCTTAGTCCCTCTCCTATCGTCCCACGACCTCCTCTTATCCATCTACCTTTGTGCATCCAGCGCTTACTATATCTTATGGGCGCTCATATTTTTTAAGTGAATAGGCCAACTTAGCATTTCCTTTCTTATAATTAGTCTTTAAATTATTTCATGCACTCTTGAATAACATTTTTAATTCGACTTTTTTAGAGTTGGTAATCCAATTTCACGGTGATCTTTCCATTTAACATAATACGTCTTCAGTTTAAATATAATATGAAGAAGTAAGAACAGTTTGCATAAATTTGAATGAATAAATTATAATCATTTTTGTCGACTAAGTTTTTATTACTGTAGTAAAGTGAACTTTATAAATATAATCAAATGTAGAACAATAAGATTCCTTCAATTTTCACATTTTTATATGTAATTATAACTTTCGCCAAAGTTTTGATGAAAAAAGAAATGCTTTATGAATAACCCATATGAGTTTGTGTAGATGGAAAATATACAGTAGTAATAAAAATGGTATTTTAAATTAGATTTATTATTACACTAATTACATGAAACTTCTTCGATGCATTATATTAGACAAATAAATAAGTATATTCATATTTAAAATAGTTTCACTTGTTGATATTCATTATGTTTTAATTTTATTATTGGCATAAAAACTTTATTAAATTAAAATGTGACGGGAAAAAGATTATACTAGATTTTCATCTTCTATATAAAAAAGCAATGATTGCAAGTCTTGCAAATTATTGCAAGCTCGATTATTCGTAGGAGAGAAAAATCGATATCAAGGATAACGAAAGAAACGAAGACGAATCGAGAAAAATAAGAAACATCAGGTGCCAAAAGCAATACTTTAACCTTCCTTCTTTCTCTCCTCTGTTCTTCACTTCTGTTCGATTGAATTTAAATTTTCTAAAAATACGAAATACAAATATCAAATCTCAGATATTCGGAAAGGGCAAAGGTTTTCTTATTTCACCAGATAGATGAACGACATACCTTATTCGTTTTATTCTAGATAAAATGAAAAAATTATATTAATTTTTAACTATTATGGATTATTTAAATAGCGATCGATTCTCGTTATAGTCTATTGTAGTTATGTATTTTTTATATTATTCAAGAATTTATTTTCCAATTGTTTTTTTTTTTTTGCAGATCGATGGAAAATGATATTAAAGTTATTTGTCAAACATCATTAATTTCGTCAATAGAAACATGCGATAGGAAGTTACGATCTGTCATTATAAGGTTCGAATAGCAATGACTTCAATTTCAGCAGGTCGTAGATTCTCATTTCAATGTTCGAACACAATTTTCTTTCTTCCGATCCATACTTGTCTCTCTCTCTCTCTCTCTCTTCCTTCCTCATCCCCTTTGCTTCTGGAGTGTTCCATTGCACCGCATCAGCGTTCTTTTCAAACGCCTCAAACTCGAGACCCGAATTCATTTCTTCTACGCATCACTGCTCGGCGAAAAATTGCTTTTCAATTTCGCTTATTCCTTTTCTGATGCTAATTTTATTTGATTTAAAATTATCATGAAAAGCGCGATTTGTGCTTCGCTGCAAGTTTTATCAATTTGTTTTTCATTTCAATTATAGTATCACATTTGAATGATACCGGTTACTTTCCAGAGCACAAATTTACTGTCCCATTGTTTCGGATATTTCTTTTTAAAAATTCTAGATGTTTTCATGAAAATACCGCATATAATTTCAGAAAATTTCTTGAATGAACTTTCGGATATAGCCTCGAGTAGCATAGTTCTTGCGACTGTCATGCTACGATATATTGGGCCGAAAATTATATTACGCTGTATGAATATTTTATAAACACATGCAATAGCAATTTCCCACACTTGGTAAATTGTTCAACAATTTTGAAATCAAGTAATATAGTTATAGAGAATGGGGATGAGAAATGAAAAAAAAAATCTATGTAGCACCTTTTCCTGACGCATTTTTCCAGATCGCGGGCACGGGCTGAAAATTTTTATATCTCCTGAGATTGTATCTGTAGACCGTTATATCGTGCTTCTGGATTTTCACTCGACACGCGTCAACTGCGCTGGTCCCAGAAGATGGATTTCTCTCACCCTCATTCTCACATTCAAGTTACACATACGCGAAATATTATAAGAAGATCGATTACATACGGCACCTATCCGTTATTTCTCCACAGTATTATTATATTTCACACACACTCTTATACGCCTCTTAATCCCATACCTTAATTAAAAATTTCACCCGCTATTTCAAAAATTGTTTGAGTTGTATTATGGAGAATATTGAATAAAAAAAACTATGATTTATTACAAATATCATGAGATGAAAACGAATTCGCAATTTTAGAAAGTACGTATGTAATTTTAATTTAATATGCTTGCGAACTTGTTGCGCGATATAATGAAAAAAATATTTAATTATTATAACTCAAAATCCAAGAAGATATTTATGTTTCATTTAATACAATTTAAAAGTTGTAAATTCTACGAGCGTATTTTTTTCTTTTTTTTTTGATTCTCTAAATTCATCCTTTGAGGTTACATCTTTATGCAGGACTTACGATGGTCTAGCGAATGAAAGAATAAATGAATCAACATTAAAAAGGCAGAGCTCGAGATATAAAGGAGATATGAGAGAGATAGAAAGAGATAGATAGATAGATAGAGAGAGAGAGAGAGAGAGAGAGAGAGAGAGAGAGAGAGAGAGAGAGAGAGAGAGAGCAATAGAGGAAGGAACGAGGAAGAGAGGCAAATGGATAGGTACTAGAGAAAGAGCGACTTCCTACCGTTTTGCCGCAGAGGGTTAGTGCGGCGACCTACCTGAAATTTTAATAAGTTTCCCTCTGCTCATGTTTCTGGACTATAGGTGTAGTGTCGGATCGCTCGAAACGTTTTGGTACAGCAACATTTTATATAACAATGCTTAAAGTGGGATGTTCTACATTGATAAGTGAAGCACAGTCGAACAGTTTGTTCGGTGTTTTTTTTTTTACCACCGTATATTAACTACGTAATTTCTTAGTCTCGTTCAAAAAATTTACATTTCTGGAATAATTCTCGTTGATTCTCGTCCAAAATGTAGGTCCAATAGCTGTGATCATTATTGAGGCAGCGAGCCTTTTACATAAATTGAGAGAGTCACTGGGGCTACGGCTAATTAGGAATTTTTAGAGGCACCGAATACATATTGCAACCGAGGATGCTCACTTCAACGGGAAATCCATTGAGCGATTTTTAGTGGGACTCGCCCGAAAATTGCCCGGTTCTCTGCCTCTCTTCCATCTCTGAAATAACGGCCGAGTTAATTAAAGTGGTAGATGCAAATGCGAGATGAAAAAAGGGTCCGCGGAAATGGGGGGATGGGCGGGGGGGAGGAGTGCCGGAACTCGGGGACAGGCTCGAGGAGGAAAATGGAAGGAGTATTCCAGAACGGGTGAAAGGTGGTACACCAGAACCGGCTGTAGTCTGGCGAGCGAAAATATCGTCAAAATATGCTAAGAGCTAGTCTTCTCGCGATCTTAGCATAACAATGTTCCTGGCATTTCGTGTAAAAGTCCCTGAATATGCAGGACTTTCAAGACGAACGGTGCGAAGCGCTATCTCCCCCCCTCCCCTCCCTCTCGACACCGACGGCTCTCTCGGATGTGCGGCTGTGGGCGGTAGAGATGGGAAGTGGGAGGCTCCCAGTCGAAACCTGATTTTGGCCGAGGATTTTTCTCCCCGCAATCCTCAGATAAAAAGTAACGATGGAATTGAAATACACCAATACCATGAATATATAGTGCTGAAAGGAGGGGAGAGAAGACGAGAGACGTTGGCGAAAGCTGAATTTTATTTAAAGCATCTTTTTTGGAGGGGAACAAAATGTGTCACACGTCAAAGTTCGGGAATTTAACTTTGTACTATTATAAAATATGACTCTTTCCTCATTTCAACCGAGTAAGCCATACATTTTCACTTTAATGAATTGTATACAGGCAAATAATGTTTATTTTAAATACTTAGTCAGTTGACGATTACCTGTTGAATATTTCCTCTAAGTAATAGTCAAGATTTTAATACTATTATTAACAGTTTTTTCATTGACGTAAAAAATTTATAATTACATCAATTTGCCCGTAAAGCAGCGACTGTATATAAATTAATATAAAATGCCGTGGATACGTACATAATGAAAATAGGACTGTATGTATGTTTAAAAAGCTTGAGAGAGTCGAACATGTTCGAGCATTTAAAACTTTCTAGTCCTGATAAAAATATTTGAGCAGATAAAAGAGCACTTCAGATATATGGCGTTCACTAATCACAAATGAGAACTTTCAAATTCTCCTGCAATTTGGTCAAGCTGGACGGTTCCAGAATCATCGCTGAGTATATCCTATTTGCGTCAACCGCCTAATTCGAATCAACCTGATCACGTACTCGCGTGCTTAAATTATAGATTTTCCAGGGGTCGGGCACTGAAATCGGCAAAATTGCATTAGACTTTCGCAAAAGTATTTTATTTACGAAAACCCGCCCGAGGATTTGTCGATAAAGTTTTAACTCGGGCAAAGAGGTGGCGACTCTCTCTGGCCGCCCTTGCCTCGTTCGCATATGGAACCGGCGCGAATAGGAAACAAAAAGTCCGCCGCGAGTCCATCCGCCGCTGTTAACGCCACTTTGAGCGAGGCTGGTGCAAATACTCCATTTGCATGATGACCGCCTCGCGATCCCCCTGCCCCTGCCTCACGCGCGATACAGACGCCCGGTCGGTTGTGGCAAAAGGCCGAGCGCGCGAGGAGGGTGTTCGAACGTCAAGTTCCCGGATGTTTGAAGTAAGTTGTAGACCCGGGGGAATACAACACCGCGTAATTTCGCTAACGGGCCGCGCCAGCTGCGCTACACCAGCTCCTTCCGTGCATTTGCGCCGCGCAACTTGCTCGCACGCGCGGTATACACGAGTGCTCGTACACAGACCCACAGTCTCTCTCTCTCTCTCTCTCTCTCTTCCCCTCGGCCCAACTAACTTCCGAGTGAATTTGCACTCTGAGAAAGAAGAGGGATCTGGGAGAGCTGGGGAATGGCCCACAATTGCGGAAAAAGTCTCTTGCCTCGATGATCATCCACTTGGACGAATGAGGCGGCGCCGCGACGCCGTGCGCTTGAGCGCGAATAATCCGTTCTCCAAAGAGATCGGAGCTGCTAAATATTTCGCCGAGGTCAACCAGGGCCAGTGTTGTAATAAACGCGCAGGTTCGTCTGTCGCCCCTATATTAAGGGCGAGGTACGGGAAAGTAAACTGCTATGCGGGAAAAGGCATGGCAAGGGTGGTGGGAGGGGGGAATTGCGGGAGTAGATTCAGCGGCCCTCCCTCTCTCTCTCTCTCTCTCTCTCTCTCTCTCTCTCGCTCGAATATTGCAATTAGTTCACGGATATTAACGAGGCGATTAATTTAGATCGATGCACGGCCCCCTCCCATCTAGCCGAGACCCGAACTACTGGGCCAGTAGCCCGGCACCTTCCTATTTGCGCGCTTTATTACGTCCTCGCGCGCCCGCGCGCTAATGGAATTTCTTACGTATGGTAGTTCCGGAGAGCAAGCGCGACAGTGACTTATAGGTACACGAGAAGCGTTTCGCATTTACACCGCCCCTCCTTGCCGTCGAATCCATCTTCCGGGCGGCTCTTTTGCTGAATAATCGTCAAGCTCGTTCTTCTTTTTTTTTTTTTAATTCTCTTCGCGGACTGACCTACTTTATTTTGTTCCCCTATTTGATTTACAAAAATAATTATTTTAAGCTAAGGCTGGGATTTTTGTTGGTACTCTAAAGGAATCGTATGAAAATTCGTTCCGTTCGAACAACTCGAATATTTCAGTACCTGGTTGACTTTTTCGAATATCGAAATATTTCCAGCCTTGATATTTTCTGATACCATTCCATGTAAATATTATTCGAACGGTTCGATGAACTCTAACAGCTGAATTCCAACTGCCCTAACGTTTGAGATGTTTACAAGGCTCGAACAGTTCGATCAGCTCTATCGTTTGATATGTTGGAACGGCTCGAACAAATGCTCGAGTTGTTCTTACATCAAAAAGATTCCAGCTCTCTTTTAAAATTCGTTTTCTGCTAGAACGTGGTGGCAAATACCACGAACACTATCCGAATGCCTTTTATATTACAATTTTAAATTTGCACTTTAGCATTTTCAGGCGGGCGAAATCTTCTTTACATAACGCCTTCGAGCCGTCCACAACCTCCCGAATACCTTTGTCTTCTTCTTCTATTTCCATTCAACCTCAGTAAAATTGAACCTTTTTTGGTCGCATGCAGCAACAATTTTTAATTTTCCCTATTTCTTTCGTCACAAAGTGAGAAATTGCGGTAGTTCAACTGTGTGCTCGCGGGCACACGCCAGTGTAAGTGTGAGCCGAATTTACTATATTCTGGAGGGAGGGGTGACAAGGGAGCTTTTTGCTGAAAAACAGTTCGAAGCTCGGGAGCGCACTGGCAACGATTATATTTTTTACGGCTTTGCACGCACTACAGAATGCACGCGCCGTCGGAGAGACCCGTATTTCAGCTTATACGTCTGATGGGGGCTGCTCTTCGATTTTCCTAGTTCGTACACAGGTACTGCCACTCCCCTTCTCCGGACTACATCGCTATTCAAATTAATTTCGCGTTCCCGTTACTGCGCGACCAATAATAAAAATTCATCTGCTTGTTGTACGTATTTGACCGTCGCATTGCAACAGCACCCTGGTGCTTTTCAAAAATGCACTCGATTCTTTTAATTAGTTTTTGGGCGTTCGTCCAAGTTAATCTGGAAAAGCAATTGTCATCGGACAATTGAGATAAAAAAAAAAACAAAGCGAAATAGAGGAAAAATGTGAGAAGGTATAAATATCGCAACCCGGTAATTGCAACATTACAGGAGGACATGAAAGAAAGATCATATAGATCTCATGGACAAGTTGATAAGGATTTAACGCATACATTATAATCAAATACGTAAGGTTAGCGCAGTGGAAGTAGAAAATAAAAAAAAATAAAGGTCAAGTATTACGAAAATATATTTTTCGAAAAAGTTTTTTCTTCAAACAGCGACAATGGGGTCAGGTTTAAACATCAAGCAAGATTCCGAGGATAATAAACATACGTTCGTGATAAAGAATCGTAACTTTATTCAAGGGCTCCCAGTGGCTATTCGATTGATAACAGTCGAATTTGAGACGGAGATTTCAACTTTGAAATTGCCTTCGTAAATCTTCTTTACGACTGATCATTAAGTTCTCGTAATATAGGCAGTAAATCGTAGCACCGGCTCCGGGACAAGCGACTTCCGGTCATGACGGGGCCGAGGTTATATAGACCCGGACACGACTAAACTTTTTTTTTCGCGCTGCTCGAAATATTTTTACTCAGTTGATTTCTTTAATACTCGCGCAATTCAGAAAGCAGAAATGCCAGCCTCGCTCGTTCCATCGATAGAGACGAGGATCCGCGCAGGCGTAGAACGAAATTTTGACGCGTCGGCGTACGTGGATATCCGTTCGCTCTTTCCTCCTCTTCCGCGATACTCGCCCAGGAGCTGACTTCTCAAGATAGAGTTAGGAGCTACCACTTTCGATGGCGAAATTTATCGAAATAACATCGGACGCCGTCTTTTTTTGCCCGAGGGCGTGCTCAATCGCTCGCCTCGCATCGCCGGCCTCTGAACGCAATTCTCCGGTGCAGCGCACCCGAGAATTGGAAGTAAAACGGGGCAAATTATGAGCGGTGCCGCGCGCGCGGAACCGTCCTCCATCCCTTGGACCTTGTCAGCGGCAGAGCCCCGGTCTTTGACCTGCGTTCGGCGATGATGCTACAAATGCTCCGTTCGCAAAAAAGTTGTAAGAATGGAAACTGGATATCGCATCGCGTCATTTCAGTCCGGACGAGACTGGGGGTGGGGCTGGGGGGGGGGAAGAGTAAAATTCGATAATTCCTAGTGCATCGCGAAGTAGCGAAATTGCCTGCTGCAGATTCCCCCTATAATTACCTGTCCGGTACAAAATCAATGTCGTCTTCGTTCGCTGTCTGTTCCGGAGAGGTATACGAGGATCTGACTGGACAGAGAAAAGGGTCGGGACTAAACTCTGCCTCTCCAAACACGCGCGAGCTCTGCACGTATATAGAAAACTCGATTCCGTTAATGCCGGCGACTGTGTGAACTGCTGTTGCGCATTTTATATATATGTGTGTGTCTGTGTGTGTGTGTGTGTGTGTGTGTGTTTTTGCGTATATCTATTTTATATGAATGTGGATGTGTATTTATATGTGCGGTTGTATTAAGTGAGCGGGAAATTCACACGTCCCCGTGCCACTCTGAGGAGTTGCGCTCTGCAATTCAACGATAAATGCGCGACATGACTTGCACTTAATGAAGCTCCCTTGTTTTCATAAAGTGCATGTTATTCGTTAATTAATTTCGAATATAGACTGTATCTGAGTGACCTGTAACATTCAGAAGTTTCGGCATCCCTCGGAAATATCATTACGAATTCGGGATGAAATTATCTTAAACGATTGCGCCTGACAATATGGAGATTGTACTACTGAAAAAGTAGTCGAATATAGTCGGATAAAGCAACTCTAACAAATTCAACATTATATTTCTGTTTTACTTAGTAATTTGATAAAATCATTAATAAAAACTATATAAATAATATATAATATAAAGAAAAGTGTGCAGAAATTAGAATTATCCAGACAAGCATAACCGTTCGAGCGCTCCAGCCATCGGCGTCGTAAAGTGTTACGAACGCAAAGCAGCGGTACCATATTTGTAGTAAAACAAGCAGTAATAGCAGCTTTACAATCGTATGTAGATTAGCGGGGGCTTACGATCGTAAAAGTGTCACGTTAAAGGCTCTTTATCGAAAGGACATGTACATATGTGAGTAAAAAAAAAAAAAAAAGGACGAACGTCGCTGTCAAGAACTGCTACTTTTTTTACGACCTATAAACAAGCGAGAGGGCGAGGGCGCGATATATACATATCCCGACGTCCGATCCCGACCCCCGCCCCTCTCTTTTGGCCCACGCACGCCGCGAAGCACCCTTCTCGATTAAGATATACCCTTAGCGGCGTAAGCGAACTGTCTGGCAAAAGCGCGAGCCGCGATCTTGGGCCGATGGGGCGGAGGGAGGGGGGGGCGGGGTACGTCGCGATGCCACGGACGTATAAGTGCAATGAGTTATGATTCCCATAGCTTTGTTTGGCGGGGAGAGCGGGCGCGGCTGCGCGCGGCTTGCCATGGCAGCACCCGGCCCCACCCCTCCTCTATATTCCCATACATCACCGGCCCCCCGGTGCGCGCGTACACGTCGCGACGCACAACCGCGCGCGACCCGACGCCGAATCGTCGCGCTGGTAGCCCTGGCCACCGTCCTCCGCCCCCGCCACATCCCTCCACACGAATCGTGCAGGAACAACGTCGTCACGTAACGGCTTTACTATTCGCTACGGTTTAGGCAGTGAGCCTGTGTTTAAATAAATATATACATGATGTAATTTAAGACTATAATATCCGTAGAATTATTCTGGTTTTCCTTGCTTATTTGAGGTTGAAAAGGCTCTTTCAATATTAGCTGGAGATATACGGATCTTTATTTTACATCGCATAATATTTTCTTGGAAAATGTCGGAATGAGTAGAATTTAAACTCTGCAACTTGTGTAACCTCGGTTTGGCAAACAAAGTGTAGTACTTGATATTTATACGTAAGAGGGCTGATCTCTATACCTTCTACACTAACAAGCTCTCATATTTATCGTTATAGTATTCAATTTTTGCTAAATAAATAATTAAATAACTTCATTCATCAAGCCATTCATTTTTCGAACTAGTTGAATTATTATCCGAAATCTTTATCAATACTTTTCCATGAAAATTATAATGAGATTTTCTTCAGTATCTTTAAGCATTTATTCTCGGTGTTCGATCAAAATATTTTCTTATTAAAAATAAAACTAAGAAAAGAGAGATAATTCTGTTCTCTAAAATACGTTTAAGTCTTAAGAAAGTTAACAATAATTTAGCTTCGAACAAAAACTTACAAGTTTTTGAGATTTTATTTTAAATAACCATATTAAATTTGCGATTTATATAAGTACTATCTTAATCTTGACCCCAAATATTAACTTTGGCTAAAAAAGGTTAGTAATTAAATGCAGGAAATTTTCAACTAGCTCCAAAGATACATTTAACTAAAAGTTCATTAAGTTATGAAAAGTTTAATTAAAGTTGACAGCTTTGATAAGAACCTCGGCGGCTTCTGAATACAGTTTTACATTCACACGACACGCGAGACTATCGAGTTTAAAATTAAAAGAACTTTCCAGTAATTAATGGACTGTGCTAACTTTCCATTTAGCGATTCCATCATTGTATGTAAGCCCGGGAGGGTGTGGCGCCAGGGGGCGGCGGGGATCCCAACCGCGAATACAATAAAGCGGTTTACGCGGGGAACTTGACGAGCATGTGTAGCGGGCAATGCCGCGGAGTTAATTACAACCCGCCCCTCTCGACAATAACCGATCGCTGCCAATGGGTTTCATTAATGTCGAATTAATTTATACCCGTCGATTATCAAATATGGACAGCAAAGGCATTGCGCCCGACGCGACACGGCCCCGGCGCAGCTGCGGATTCGCGACGCCTCGTCGTCCATCCTCGCCCCCCCCCCCACCCATCTTCCGACGCGCACATCGGAGCACTGCTTGACGAGATTACCGTTCGTCACGCCGGCAATGCTTGACCGGCTGGCGAATTTGTCGATAATCCTTTCCAGTCCGACACGTACACGCTATCTACGCCCATAAAATCGTCCGCTATCTCGTGATGTTCAACGGGCGCCTCACCTCCCCTCTTTTTTATTCTCTCTCTCTCTCTCCCAGTCTCACCTGGAATAGCCTTTTTCGAGCCCATCGTAAACCAACCTAATCGGTTCTTCTCTCTCTCTCTCTCTCTCTCTCTCTTTCTCTCTTGTTTTCTCTGGCTATCCGCCCATTTGTCACTGTCTCTGCATTTCTGGGTCATTATATATTTTTATTACCACTTATAAATGCACTTGCCCAAGACAAATAGCCCAATAAGTACGTCTACACTATTTCCCATTGGCTTTCTATATATATATACGAATATAATAACGATCATACTAAAATAGTAGCGGAATCAAACTAATTGTATTGTTCGGAGTAAATCGCTTGTCGTATTTAATGAGCATCTTTATTCTAATATAGAGAATCTTTGTGTGTATCAGTATGTATGATAGAATATAAACATTTTACGATTCCAAATGCATCATCCAATTCTTACGACGAAAACTGGCGAATTTGCATTTGTATTTTCATCTACAGTGTGGATCATAGACATAGTGCAAGTATGAAAGTGCTTTGAATTGTAAACAGTAACTTATATATGCCGTTTTTAATGCATTCAAAAAAAATTTTAGAGTTTTATATGTTAGTCAATACTGGGAACATTTGAAATGACCTATTTTTCGTTTGGAGGCCGAAATATACACACACATTTACAGACATATATACATATATACACATACATATATACACACACATACATACATCCATATATATAGTTTTTGGATTATTAAGATCATTATTATTATCCGCCCTACCGTCATGACATGGCCCTAGCGATCTTTCTGCTGCCGACGCATCCGAAAACTCAATCTCCATTGCTTCTTCCGCGGAACCTTTGAACTCTTAAAGTCGTACCCCGTTCGTTCAAAAGAGCCCAAAGTGGTCCGTAGATGGGAAGTAAGCATAAGAAGCGTAGGTAAGGTTGCGCGGTAATATTTGCTCCCGGCAAACAGGGCGCGGGCCGCTCCAACCCGAACTATCGGCTGAGCTTCCCCCGCGAGGCTCCCGCGGATTCTCGCGTTGTTTATGTCGTGGATGACGAAGAGCGCGGGCCCGGGGAGGCTCGAGCGTTCAGTTATTAAATCCCAAAGGATGCCGCGGCGAAATAATCCTCTCTTTGCTCTCGGGACGTAGACGCAGTCGGCGGGAGGGGGAGAAGGCTACAGCGCTCCCCCAGCCCCCATCCACCTACCTCCGTAAGTACGCCGGGATCCACCGCATGCACTCCGGAGCGCGCTGTACACGCTTCGCGCGCCCGCGCGCCGTCAAAGAGACCGTCGACACGAAAATTTCTCCGTGGCTGACGCCGCTACGTAGGCGGGTATATAGGGCTACTCTGCACGTGATGAAATTGCGACGCACTCGGCAATATTCGCCGCCGCGGTAAACTGTCCGTCGGCAAGTTGCCATTTACCACGTCGTCGGCGCTTTGAGGACAGGGAGAAAGATATATAAAACGGGAGGTAGAGTGTATAGTTTTATATATATATACATATACACATACGCTACTACCGAGCTTCCTCATATTCCTGCTCTTAAATATCGATCCCTATACTCCGCCGAGGACTTTAATGCGATAGGAAAATCCCCTCTGCTTCATTAAATATCCATGGTTGTGCTTCGAAAATGCCCTACTTAAATGAACGTATAAAGACGCTGTAGTAGTTTTCTTCACATCGTTCACTCATATTTTGCATGCACGTTTATAGATGAGTTATATATATGTATATATATACATATATATATATATATATATATATATATATATATATATATATATATATATAACTCTAATGTAAGTTTTATACAAGGGAAATGGATAATTTCAAGCTTGATGACAACCCCTACAACATATAAATGAATCTAATTAAAATATGCAGTTACAACTATATTGTAGGTGAAATTTATTTCTGATGTAAGTTAATCTAGATTCAGACAAAAAATTAATTACTCAATGTAAATAAATCAGATTTATTTCATCTTTATTTCTACTCGAATCACGTATATTTCTTTTTATTCTTTTTATTTATTAACAAAATAAATTTTAATTTAACTAAAATATTTTATATGGATGAAAACAATTTGTTCCTCACATTCCAAATGGAAAATTCAAACAAATAATGTATTTTCAATTAAAAATTTCTTCAATTACATTTAGTAAAATTACGAGTTGAGTAAGTTCATCTATATCGAATTACTTCAATTGTAACTTTTATTTCGAAATTTTTTCATAAATGTTCTGAATATTTAAAAGCACTTAATTACTTTTGCATTTCGTTTTCCATACTATACACTTACTGTGTTGCTTTCTACTTTCAATGCGAAAGTCTGCTTAAAAATCTTTGTATAAAATAGCTTTTTTAAAAGTAACACGATACCGTCGATTGTTAAAACAATAGTTTAAATTCAATAGTAATATATCATAATACAACGATTCTAACAAATACGGTAAAACAAAAATCTACATAATCAAGAGTAAAGATTTTTATAGAATTTTTATAGAAGAGTAAAAAAAAAAATTTTTATAGATTGTTATATATTGCTGAATGTTTATTATTTTTGTGTAATAAATAAATAAAATAAATAATTATCGTTACGAATTCAAGCTTAACTTAATCGATAAGCCAGCTCGCATAGGAATTGTACTACTTGAAAAGAACAACTTGAATCTTAAGAAATTGAATATCACGTCTACATAATTTTTAATTAGATAATAAAAGAGATAGCATATCACATATAAATAACATATCACATAAGTAAAATTTTTCTCTTTTCGTAATTCGGATAAAATTATACTATTATAAAACGGACAATGTTTCAGCTATTGACAAAGAACGTTCAGAGTTTCAAACCCATTCCGCCTTACTTTTCTTCTAATTATTATTTGTGCATGAGAGTGCCATTGGTAATATTTGCAAGCCAACGAAATACGATTCCAGACAAACAGCTGCTCACCAGGGTGCGTAAATACAGATTTGACGATCGATAGATCGCATGTCAAATCCCCTTGGCTGCGGGCAATAGAAGTCCATGCGAAGTTGCTCGCGCGCGCGCGCGCGCGTCCGCGATTCCGTCTGCCGTCGCGCGAGCGCATCGATATTCGCCGGGAGCGACATTGATTATACGTTCTCTCGGCTCCGAACGAGTTGCTGTCCGATCGTTGTGCAATACTAATGTAAGCGCCGCTCGCGATGCAACCGCTGTATCGAGGGCTCACCGCCACCCATTTCACGCGATCTCTCTCCCTCTAACTCTCTCTCTCTCTCTCACTCTCTCTTTTCCTCTCCTGATCTCGCTGCGAATTCGCTCGGCGGGGAAATGGAGATAGGGAAAGGAGGGCTCGGGCGCGCCCGCCATAGCTAACAATACGACGATAATCAACTGCTCCGCAGCTTTAACGGATGGCACTCCGCATATATTAATTATTGTGGCGCTCTCGAACGATGCGCTCGCATAAATTGCGCTCCCCCGTGACGTCTCCGCAGTCCGTGTCTATATATGCACAGATACATCTACATGTATAGACACACATACACACGTACATACGTACTGAAGAGGAGTGCATCGCTACCTTGGCGCGAGCACGAGACCGAACGGCTTATCATTCGCGCGTCGGGATGCTCGAACCTCCGCTGGTTCGTCCTACTCCCGCCAATCTCTTTGCCCTTTCTGCCCGAATTCATTCGTTTTCCAGTGTACGGGAATAATGATGTAATTAGCGGAGTTGCACGGAAATTACGATTCGATGCCGCGTAGATAATATTTGCCTCTTCATACGCTCGGTGTCTGTGTATTGGCATAGCAGTCCGAGCAAAATCGAAGTTAGTCGTTGTCTACAAGATTCCTTGACAATTGCAGATAAATCGGACGATTTAATTGTAATAAGATGATGTTCTTCTACAAAAATAGAATTTCTTGTTTAAAATTACGAATCAAGTGATTAACATATAAATTATTCCCAAGTTATAGTTCTTATCTCCGATGTTTGTAATTACAAGTTATTCAAGTGCCCAAACTTACCCCTCGGATCCCGTGGTAGACTTCTTAATTAAATTTGGTAATTGCAGGAAACTTGTTAAACTGCATTGGCATTCTATTGTTCGATAATGATGTTTAGTTAAATTAATTTTGTGAGCACTTAATTTTTGTGGAATTAATGTGTATCTCATTTATTATTATGTCACGATATCAAATATCGTTTAATCTGCATTTTAATATGCTGCATCCTAGTATAATATTTTTAACTTCTAAACATAATATAAAATCTTCAATGTACGATATCAATACAACAGATACTACTTATATATTTATTGTATATGTGTGTGTGCGTGTGTGTGTGCATTTGGATAAGGCCGACCAAAATTGATATGAGCCTAATGATAACTGTAAACGCGAGGCTGTTTCGAAAAATCATTTTTATATTATTGCAATCATATATATATAAAAGCAAGCAATAATACCGTTTCAAATACATTTTTAAAAATATAATAACGAATAGCCCCTTGATCCGGGCCTTTAGTCGAAGCAGTATTTAAATACTAAAACAAGTAATCTGAAAGCATAGCTAATTATTCAATTCTCAATACAAACTATAATAAAAACCTTAGAACTACTATAAAGAGTATTGATTCCGAACTTTGCTTTTATATTCGCACACCTATAGCTCCGAATTTCAATTGAAAGAAGCGTAAATTCTCCAAAGGATAATTAATATACATCTATTCAATAATCTTCCGTGATACATTAAAATTTAACTCATGCGATTTATTAGACTAGGCAACGTTATCTGGTTTATGCAGTTTGCCACTATCTTATAAAAGCCAACTTAAGTGATATTGCAAACCAGGTATAAATATTGATCGGAGAAATACATCGTTCGCATCGGCATTAAAAAGATGAAAAAAGAGCGAACGAACTCCATTCTCCAGTGGAGCTCGCTGGACGTCGTCTTACAAGCTTCGGTGGCTCTGATAACGCGCGCCCGCAACCCGCTGAGGAAACAAGGCGAATCAGTTTTATCGGACGGCCTGCAGCCCCCGCAGCGCTTCGACGAGAGAAATAAGGGGAGAGGGGTGGGGAAGTAGAACGATGCGCACTCTCGCGTATTTTCGCTTTGCGTTAGTTGCCACTCCTGCCCCCTCCCTCCCCCCTCCACAGTCAGCAATCCCCAGACTACAGAATCCTCTCGTACATATCCTCCAGCACGACCGCGTATATATATATATATATATATATATATATATATATATATAGCACCTACATCTGGATGAAAATTAATCGGCTTATCCCATTGGCTCTCTGCTCGCGCACCCTCCGGCGAACTGTGAGCGAGCGCTGAAATTCTCTGCTCGGTTGCTCTCGACTCCCTGATGAAATATGCTGGTCCACTATATATATATATATATATATATATATATATATATATATATATATGTATATATGTATACATACATACATATACAGTACGACCGAACGCGGAAGAAGAAAAGGGAGGGGATCGCGGGTGGCGAGCGTCGCGCGGTCCGCGCGGAGGCAGAAGAGAATGAGACGCGCAGCGGTTGTTCGGACGGGAGATTATGCGCGCGCGCGCGCGCTATATATAACGGCGACGCTGCTCCGCGAGCGAGGCGTGCGACGCGAGCGGTGCGCCAACGCGGGCGAGGAACAACGCGAGAGAAGCAACTGCGGATGGAAAAATTCGTAGCGGCCGGATTATAGGCTCCGAGCGGCCAAACCCTCGCCCCGCGGCTCAATAGTTTCTTACGCTGGGTTAATTCTGTTTTCGCCCTCTGCATCTAAGTCGGTCTTCTGTTTTTGTCGCGTCGTCGGCATTTTAATGCCGGCATTAGGTGGACAGAAAATTAGATCCATCTTTTGAATTCATTCGAATCTGCGTTTAACCGCGAATGGACTTGCCGCACGTTGTAGATTCGTTAGATATTTTATCGCGTTAATGTAAATATCCTTCTTTGTCCTTCCGTGTACAACCAGTTGCAGATTTAGCGAACGTTTACTTGTTAAAATACTGATATTTCAGCTTATTGTCTACGATTCGCTGTAACTTACCAGCTGTGAACAAAAAGGGGAAAATTAAACATATATATTTTTACATTTTATATTGTTGACAAACAAATGTATATATAGTAATGTTTTACTACTGTATTTGTCTGCAGGTGTTTCTGTTTGTATAAAAGACCATGTAAATCGTCGAAATACACATATTTTTTCTAAAATTTTTTACAACGTGTGCAGCGTTCGGAGCAGCCGAAAAATACTATTGCAAAATTTCTAAAATCAGATCAATGTTCTGGGAGAAGTATAATTAAGCTTTTTCATAGTTATAAATGTGTTATTATATTATCGTAGAAATTTTCGGTAAGTAGTTTGTACAAGACTTGTATGAGTTATATTAGAATAAAAAACTTATACTAGAATATGGATTAAAAGTTTCTAGATCAAGTAGAACGATACAAACGTAGCGTAAACCTCTCTGTCTTCAAAGATCATTTAAATATTTGAATGATTAAGAATATAAAGTCCATGCTGTGCGAAAAATGTTTAAGAATAAGATTATAATCATTATTTATGCGATAAAAAGCTTTGGAATAAGTGAATTGTCCTGCTAGGAAATTAATATTGCATAACTTAATGAATTTAAAGTGGTTAAGACGTCATTCTGTAGGTATCTATGACATTTCTTTAGAGATTAAAAATGATCGTTGTATACATATACTAAGAATCAGATAAAAGTCAAGAAATCCCTATGCAGTTATCTCAAAAATTGATAATATAGAATGTCCACTTCACGTTTCGTGTTCGAGCTGTATTTTGCAATGTTTTTTTCATCTTTTGATAGAGCAGTATTATATTTAAATACCACTTTAAATGCCAAATTCACTGAGTAAGCTGATGTAATATGATGTAAAATATTCAGGCGGACTAAATAGTACAAATCTTGAAGTTTATTTTTATCCTAGTAAGTAAGTAACTAGAGGAATATATTTATTTTTCAGCAATTTCTAAGCTTCAAGGGTCTGTTTAAAAATAATCGCCTCCCTATAAAAATCTAATTCCAAGCCTTCGATCCAAAGCACTCAACTGGGATTGATTTTATTTTTTTCCAGCTTACCAAACAATTTCCTCGATTTTAAATATACTCACGCAATTGCTCGTTAATCTAATATGCCCGAGGTGGAATGGGGTTGGGAGGGAAATGAAGAATACAGCAAAAGCAATGAAACGGCGCGGCAGGTTGAAAGGGGAAGGGTGGGTGAGGGGCGGAGGGGGGGTGGTACCGTGGGGCGGGCTTTTCTTGGGATGGCGAGCGGGAGTTATATGTAACCGGAAGCAATTTAATACCTCAGCCCGACGCCACGTCCGGACGGCGACGGTAGGCGCGGATAAATGCGTTACCTCTCGGTGCCGGAGTTGTTTCCTCGCTTCGAACGAGCTTCCTGTCTCGCCCGACGATTTTCCTAACAGCATTCCGCGTAATCTGATTTCTGAACGGCCTGGCAGAAATGATCGATACCGGCTCGGTCGAATCGTTAAGTTGGAGACATTTTTCCGTCCTCCCACCTCCTTGCCCCCTCCCTAACTTCATTCCGCGCATTTGCCACTAATGGCTTTTCGCATTTCAAATGGCTCTATTTACGCGACCAATGCGCCTCTTTAATAAACTTTATGAGCACTCTTTCGAATGTTACTTTCTTTATATAATTATAGCCGTAAAATGCATTTCACTAGTATAGCGCTGTTGCAAGGAATTACTATTACTATTTAGTATTATTCTTTAAAAATAATCATAATTATACTTCGGCGCATTGAGAATAATTTGAAGTTAAGCTAAAGTGAATAAAGCAATGGAATACATTTACAGAGCTCTATGGTACATTTTCGAGTAAGAAATTTAGATAGCGTTTCGGAAAATTTAAGGAAATGAATTTTAAAATGTTTTTGATAGTAGCTGATAACTATCAACTACAATAGATCCCCCTATAGGATGTAAGAGCTTTAAGAGGGTAAAAAGTAAATGTTCACTGCGGGAATTTAAAACCAAAGATTTCTAGGCAAAGGCAGAAAAAAGAATTGTTAAAAGTGCAACGCTCTCCGGCCCGCTGTGTCGCAACTGTATCGTGCCATTCCGGCAGTTCTGAAAGGATCAAAGTGCTCGCCTGTTTCTCTCTCGCTCTCTCGCTCTCTCTCTCTCTCTCTCTCTCTCTCTCTCTCCATCTTTCTGTCTCTGTTTCTCTTTCTCTTATTCTTTCTCCTCTGCTGCAATGCTCCGTGCTTTTCGACAGTGGCAACCTCGGGGCGAATCGTTCGCTCTAGTACACTGATGCAGGATATGGAAACAGATAGAAAGAGAGAAAGAGAGACGACGGTAGATATCTCCAATCAAATTACCATAAAAATTAATACCATTTGCAAAATTGCTGAGACTCGTGCGCATTTGCGAAAGAGATAAAGGGAGAGAGAGAGAGAGTGAGAGAGAGAGAGAGAGAGAGAGAGAGAGAGAGAGAGAGAGAGGCGAACGCCTCATAGGTTGTACAAGCAGTCGAGCTCGAAGACCCGGTTGTAGGTCTGTACTTAATTATTGCCTCGTATGTATGCTGTGAAATCGCCTGGAAACTTCTAGCACTCGAGCCATTTCGACCTTCGCTCTATACAATACTTCACAATCGATCCACGGCAGATTTAGCGAAGTGCAACGTAAAGGCAGCAGTCCTTCGAATTACCGTTAAAATGGATTCTCACGAATAAATTTGTTTTTTTTTTCTTTCTTATGTTGCTCCCTTATTTTAATTTCGCTGGCAATCAGAATTTTCATGCTGAACTTTAATTACTGGTTTAATTTCACCGTTCGTCCGTTCGCTGGATGCATTCCAATTGTTTTTTTTTTCCCTCATATAATATCGAGTAAAATCTCCTGATTAAATTTATTCTAAAAAGATACAGTTTCGTTAAATCGAGGCAAATTCGACGAAGATTTTAATATATTTATGACTCTGTCCGAGGCACAGTGATAGTAGGTTAGATAGGTTACCGGCGACCCAAAACGGGGGAATTTATGAGGACAATGGGACACGATTAATCTTTTAATCTTGGAATTAATATAAGATAGTTTACCTGCAGGAACGGTTAAATTCAACGTGCTTAGAATGTTAAAAAAAAATCTAATCTATTCATGAATTTCAGAATAAGCATAGTTAATTTTATCCGAAATAGGTATTATATTTTTTTTATAGATTTTCAAATTGGAGTATAAACAGCGCTCATCCATTTATTATCAAATAAAACCAAATAATCAAAATAATTATTAAAAATGCAGATTATTAAAGAGCAATCTTCGCAATTATGCTTTCATTCAAAGTAGCAAATAGTATTTTCCATTTTTTAAAATAAAGTTATTACAGATGTACTTAGATAATTGAATATGCGGATATTAATGTCATGAAATTGATTATCGAATTATAATATTAAATAAATAATAAGAAAAAGTTTCTTTTCACATTTCTGACTTTGCTTTAGAAAAAATATATAAAAGAAACATTTTTGGGAGAAAAAAACTGAAGAATTTTCAAGTGTCTGTAATGAATCCCATGTAGGAAAAAATTGAAAATGATATTGAAGTAAATCGTAATCTTCTGGTTGGCTAAGGTAAGCAAAAGTACGATTCAATATTTATTAAGGACTGAGAATGAAAAATCTCAGGGCATTCGGAAAACCGTCATTTATCACAACCTCCTTTGAAATTTACAACCATCGGCGACGTGAGCGCGCGAGCTATTTTTTACGCGCCTGTGCGAAGCAACAATTTCCCGCGAAAATATCACAACTGTAATGAATATTCAACTGGGTCGCGCTTTATTTAGCAATAAATAAAGCACTTTGCAAATGCAGCGTGCGTAGAAGTAATGGAGTAGCTTTAAAATTCATTGCCGGCTGTATAAGTATAGAGCAAGAGCACGGGGCCCCGCGTATTGAAAGGCCGTCGGTGCAGGCCTTAAAAAACACACAGCGGGCTGAAAACCGACACTTTTTTATTTAACGGCTGCTTTCCGTTATATGGGCTACCGACCGGGTCTCAATTTTTCACGCGGTCCCTGAAAGAAATTAGTCACCGATTCTCGTAGTTCAAATATTGAGTTTATATATATATATAGATATATATAAACCGATGTTGATCAAAGTCACGATTGCGCATTTATGATATGACCATTTCTGACTCTTTTTCTTTCTCTATCTCCCTCTCTCTCTCTCTCTCTCTCTCTCCTCTCTCTCTCTCTCTCTCTCTCTCTCTCTCTCTCTTCGCTTGGGGGCACAGGAGTCGACCAACCAGTGAACGAAAATGGCCGTATAGCCCAGAAATATAGTCGCGCGTCGCCGAGAGCAAACAGTTGGCCTCATCTCCACGCCTTCCAGCGTGGGGTAGCGTTCGCTTATATTCGGGGGAGAGGGGGTGGGCGAACCGCCGAGTGGCCTACTCTCATCGGTGCGGCGTGACGCTCGACCTCGAGGGGCTTTATTAACCCTCCTGTGGTTAGCATCTCCATACACCACAACACACACACACACATATTCGTCACCGTTCATCCCGACTTGTACACCTGTAATTTCACGTGGTGGCGGGGGCTCGGCAGGAGTGGGGGGGGGGGTACGAGTTCGCTACACTGTTTTGATGATTTTACGTTCAGGAGTATATAGCTTGCACCGGATTATCGAAGGCTCTCTTCAAAACGCTCGAATTTAAATGGGGCTTATTTCACATCCGGCAGCGTTCGATATACGAGTCGCGCCGTGTTTGCTCGTGGATCCGAACATCTCTACGATGGTGCGTGCATGTCGAAATAGCTCCGTTCACCCTCTATACGGGACAGTTGCCAGATATTTCGGATACGCGCTCGAGCACGCGCATGGCACGAACGCGTCTACTTTACTTCATTCTGTTATCTTTTTTAAATTAGAATACGCGTTGCATCGTTTTGACGCTGACTTTACGGTAGCGGAGCTTTGCGTTTGAATCGGTTCTTTGTATCTTCGGGTGATGAAATTTCACTTGCACCGGGCAAGAAAATGACTATCTGACAAAAGAGAAGCAATTAAGTATATATACTCGAGAGTATTCCCGGCTTCGTTCCAGACAATCTATTAAAAAGCATTATTTCGTTAAATTTTCTTGTTTTCTCAGGATTATCCCCGCGGGAGCGGGCGCTGCTATTGCAGGGGCGCGCACCAAATGCTTTCATTCCATATTTTTAACCGGCTTCATAGCTAACACTTCTATTCGGTTACGCGCCTCCTTTACTTTATCTTCTGACGAGGGCGAGCGTAAAGACTGGTGGAGGAAGGGAGGGCGTTTACCAACTCTCCTTTTGTTCGAGATACCATGAAACAATGCGGAACTCATTGTTTCCAGAGCCTTCTGAGAGGGTGAGCTAGTGAGAGAGAGGGAGAGAGAGAGAGAGAGAGAGAGAGAGCCAAAGCAAACTTGGCTCCTAATCTGGCCGTGGTTCTCGTAGCGAAGGCGCCCGTGCCGGCCAATTCTATAATATTCGCCCGCCTCGCTTTAACGAAATACTGTAATTAATTTGAAGCTCAAGCGTTATCCGCGTATTTATGCACCCTAACCTCCACTGTGTACTACTCTCCCGTCTCCCTCTTCCTTCCTCCATCTTCCTGTCGGGGCCTTTTCTTTCTCTTCCCGTTTTGTCTTCGAGCTTTACGTAGAGGAATTAATTGGATCTAAAGTTTTTTTTGTCATTGTCTTTTCTTGCCGTTACAGATAATCTCGCCGCGTCGTTGACTTGAGAAAAATTTCCTGCTCTTATCGCGTTAATTCTCACCTAATTAGACTTTCAAATATCCTCTTTTAAAGTATATAATGGAAATGAATAGTATATCACTTGATTGTTTGTTGTTTCCCTGATAAATTTCAGCGATTATTTCCATGGACTTCCGCTGCGAAATCTAATATATTCCGTATCAGTTTATTTATAAAATGTATTATGTTTTCAATTTAATCCTTTGCACTAGAGATTTATATTAATATAGATTGCCAATTTTTGATATTTTAAATCTAATGATAAAGAGTCAATGCTAATTTACAAAATGAATTAATTCAAATCAAACAAAGTTTTTCGATTTGTAATCAATGCGTTAATAATAACGTAAACTCGCACAAATATTTTTTAATAACATATTTCTTTATTAATTGAACTCTTTCAAACCGATATCTCATAACAAAAAATAAATGGAAAACGTTGGAAAACATCACAATTCGGCGTATCGAAACAAATAGTTGAAAATGACGAAACTTCGAGAGTATCGATATCAAAAATAATCTGTTTACGACAAGAGCAGCCAATAATGGCAATTCGACGAAACGCCGAAACGGACGAGAAAAAATCGAGCCGTAGGAAAAATCTAAAATCCGAGTGCTCCCGTCATTGGCCGTGCGTTTCGAAGGGGTAAAAAAATTTCCGCGGAATTAGTCGCGACGCCCGTCGCTTCACGCGCGCGCGTCTACGCTCGGCCGCCACGGCCGCGTCGCTGGCGTAAACCCGCGGCATTTGTCGGGACTGTCGGGCGCAGTTGTAGAGGGCTCGTCAAGCGCGAATGAAAAAAATTGTATTCCGCACCGACGCTGCAGGCTCGCCGGGGCGAGGCCGAATTGACGCTCGCGCGCCCGGGAGATCGAGAGGGAGAGAGAGGGAGAGAGAGAGCGCACGACAGAGCGACTGATCACTTTGTCCCTCGGTCCTCGCGCGAGAGGGTGCTTCATTGCATTTAAACACCGTCCCTCCCTGTTCCCTCTTACGGTTATCTCTCTCACGCGCTCCCTCTCTCGCTTCTGGCTTCAGCATTCATTTGCCCTCTTGCCTTGCCTTTTATTTCACGCTCTTTTCGTCCCTCTTAGCTCCTGGTGCAATGCATTGTTGTACTTTAAACGCTATAGTCGCCGATGGCCATTCGTCAATCTATTCCGCCGATAATTTTGTAGGACGATCTTTCTTCTGTTTTTTTTTTATACTTTCACGAGTGTGCTTGGTTCGTTAGGATTTGTCAACTATAGCGTATCACACAGGTTCACCGTTTGTGTCTAGTAATTTCCTTGAACTCGCCGGCGACGCAACTCTTCGACGTCATTTCTTCCCGCGGCTATTAATAATAAATGCTGTACGAGAAACAAAAGCTGAAGGTGTGGGGGACGGTTCTGAAAGTGACTCATTTCACCACGAAAGGAATGGCGAGGAAGCACAGATCGTGCGGGGGGGAGGTAATAAAAAATAGACAACCTGGCAAATTTAGAGAAACAAGGATATGTAAAACGAGTGCAAGATAATTAAGCCCGTGAATTAAATTGCGCGCCATCGTTCATTGCCAAAAGAAGACCGATATTTAATAAATTATTAGCATTGCGACGCCCCCCCCCCGATATACGAATTTGTTTTATATATATATATATATATATATATATATATATATATATATATATATAAACCACTGACGCGTTTTTGGGTTGATACGTAAGTGTATGCGAGATGCCTGCGCGGAACAAATATATATGGTTGTATATAAACGCATATGTACACACGCACATACATACATACACACACATATATATATATATACATACATATACACACATATATATATACATACGCGCACGAATCGCAAATTGAATGCCGTTCTTAATTAAATTGAAATCTCCGGTTCGTGCGCGACCCGAAACAGTAGTGCCGACGGTTTACTTAATCGGCACGCGCGCGCGCGCGCGCGCACTATATGTACGCGCGGATGCCCTCGCTGCAGCTCGGCGATATAAATTAAATCGGGTAAGACGCTTAATCTCGAGGATGGGACAGGGCCGTTGTATATGCGAGAATGAAAAATAATAATAGCAACCGGCTCGCGAAATCATTACCACCGCCCCCTCGTCCCTCGGAGGTCGGCGCGATAATAGCTACTACAGAGATATGAGCTTTCGAGTCAAGAAAGTGTGCGAGTATACTATATATATATATAGTTCGATGCGCTTTACGTGTCTATGTATCCAAGGAAGAATAACAATCTTGCGTGCGCGGAAGCACGGTCTAATTGTCTCCGAATTAAAAGTCATCTTGCATCGAGCAATAGTAGTCGGCAAACAATGCCCGGGTTTTTTTTCGATGGAATTTTTCTCGCGTATCGCAGCGCCGCCCCATGGCGGCCCTGGCTCTCTCGCCCTTCCATCGGGGCGCGATAAAAGTTTACGCTCTTTCGAACTACCCGTTTAACTGTTTGTTTCCTCGGGTAGCCTCTCCTTTTCCCTTTCGACCGTCCCACCCCACCACCGCGTCCCTCGTTCTCCTTTTACCTTTCTTTATTCTCTCTGTCTTTTCCCTCACCACTTTACAACATTTTACCTTAGTAGCAAACTATACTACCTTTCCGGCGATAAGGGAGAACGACGCCTCTTTTTCTTATTCTCCCTCCCTCCCTCTCTCTCTCTCTCTCTCTCTCTCTCTCTTTCTTTCCGTTCAAGCACTACACATGCATCTGCACCCACACACACACACACACACACACACACACTCCATATCTCTCGCATCCCACCCTGCCTTCTTTTTCGCAAATTGTGAGAAGTTGCAGTCCAATACGCCGTAGCCCGAATAAAGTAAATTTTTCATTGCGCGCCGTTTTTTCCTTTTTTCTTTTATGCTCGCAATGCGGCACTTGAGTATTTTCCGTTAGTCTTTTCACTGCTTAAAGCGACCGTATTCCAGTCCCATGTGGAAAGTGTAACAAATGATTATTTGAGGGACTCCTGAAATTTATATTTTTCCGAAACCAGGCGACAAAGGAATATATATCACGGCTCTACATCGTTACCTTAAATATTGAAATGAAAAATTCTTGCCCCGGCAGGGCGTACGGGACATTTTCCCCGAAGATCTCGTTCGGGGCACATTTAGCAATGATAAGTTGCCCCGATACGATTTATGAAACGCGGAGGCGCGAGAAGGGCGGTGGTGGTTGGGTGGGCGCGGGAGCGCTCGGGTCTCGGGATACGCGCAATAAATCTTAATCTCTCAAATTTACATTTGATTAAAAAGGAATCTCGCGGATTCCGGGCGCATATTTCTTAAATCCGAGGGGCGCCCGGCGATCTCTGCGCCCGAAAGATAAACGCCTGGGATTTCCGCGGTATCAATCACGCAGACAACGGCGCGGCCCTTTTATCCGGCGCGAGGCCGGGGCAGCGCATCGGCTTGCGGCAACGGTCGCCCCGCCGGCTGCAGCGTCACACGGGCGGCGCGGAAGCAGCGGCAACGGCTGCGACCTGACGGCTGGGTTGCGCGGGCGGCGAGGCGAGCGGCCGGGGGGGGGGGGGAGTGGGTAGGGTCGCAGCGGCAAGCTAAACGAGATGGGCTCGGCGGCTTTACATGGCGAGCTTATTTTACGACGTCGATGGCCGGGTATGGCCTCCATTTTTATGTCCACGCGTATGTACGTGCGGCAAACTCGCGCCCATCCGGAGCCGTAAAACTTCCCGAGCGCGACGAGCTCGTGGACACTTTCGAGTCTGACTTACTTTGCGCGCTGCTCTTTCCATCAGGGCTTCGATCTTCTACCCTAATACAATATTTCCCGGCGGCAATGAGAAATTCTTTACTATTTAATATATAAAATATTTTACGCTCGATAAACGTCTTATTTAACTGCAAATCTTGGATGATAAAATAAATATACAAATATTGCATTTTCCCTAAGAAATTTCTACAACTAAACCTGCAAAATCATCTAATATTGCAATTTAAATTATACTGATATTTTCATAACAATAATTTATGGAATAAGTCTTCGTATGATATTTTAAAATATTACGAAATATACACATTTATAATTATTTTAAACATTTTTTAAATATTTTAAATATATAACTAATAAGTAACTCGTAGTTTTGTCATATGGAAATTATATGAATTTTTTTTGCAACATTATTTTGAAAAAAATCTCGTTGAAAATGTAAGCTATAAAAATAATATAGAAATTCCCTGCGCTTTTAAAAACTTCACCATGTGTATAGCCATAAACGTAGATATTCTATAAGTGTAGTTTATTTTTTTTGTACGGCAAAGGACACAAGCCCACCTGGTAGTGAAGGGCAAAAGGTAAAATAATAATGGTCTGCTTTGCTCCTGTAAAATTTACAATTATAATTACAAATTTTAAAAAATTTTTGTTGTATGCTTCTTATACAGTAAAGTCCGGAAATTAAGTTTGATCACCTAGATGACATGTCAATATCAATCTATTTGTCAAATCTTTCATTTTCTTCCAAAAGAGAAAAAAAATTATTTTTTTTATTTAACCTTGTTTCACTAAATGTTTTACTGTATTCTTCCAATCATTTATTTTCCACTGAAAAATAAATTTTTTTATGAGAATGTACTTCTTTTTAAATAATATCCAAATCGGAAAATATATAATTTTACAATTTTTAGTTTAATTCCTACTTCTTCTTTTCTCTCAGCTAGAAAGATTATCAAATGATTATCAAAGATTATCAAATGATATATATATATATATATATATATATATATATATATATATATATATAGTAAAAAAAGTATATACAAATATATATTTATGTAAATAAATAATGACTGAAATGTAGTACATAGTAAATGTTTATTGTAGATAGATTAGTTTTATGCTAATGAACAAAATTATTTACTTTCCTATATATAGTCTTTTTTCAATACAAACCACACTATTCTTGTTCTGAAATTTGCTTATAATTTCTGATAATATTTGGGTCACGTATGTCGTCCATTATAAGGTGAAACTTTCTAAGCATTTGCTAATCATATACTTAAAAGCATAGAAGGAATTTTTAAAATTTATAATAAGGTGGTAAATAATATACAGATTAAGCTGCTATTTTAGAATTAATGAAAGAATTAGATTTTGAATTTTTAACGAAGCAGAAGCTATATTTACTAAACCATTATTCACTATGACCATAATGATTTTTCATTGCAGACTTTCTTTGGATAAGCCTGCAGAAAAACCGATACATAAAATTTTATCGCCTTCGTTATATATAAGCATATTCTTAAAACAGTTCAATTTTAATACTTAATCTACTAAATTAATTCATAAAATATGAACTGTTAATCAATTTCAATACTTCTGAATATATGAATACTTCATTTGCGAAAACTCTATAAAAGAAAAAGTGCAGAAAAGTGATAAAAGAGTATATACTGAAAGTAGAGATTAGTCTACTTGCAGCAGCTGTAAAAATACTGTGGTTTAACATTTGAAATATTTGGTCTTGAATTTATATGATTAGCCATCTATTGAAGTCATTAATACTAAGTCTAAAAGAAATGTAAAAAATCAAATTTTGCAGGATACAAAGAAATTTAAAAAATGAAGCATAATGCTAAAAACGACACTGAGTACTTTATTTAACAGTATTAATATAATTTATCATTTTATTCGATATTTTAAATATAACAAAATTCATAAGCATTACGCATGGATTACTTCGTCTTAATCTCGGTAAAATAAATGGAATCGACTTTTTAAGCTTAATGCACTTTTGCTAGCGCGGCATTAAGTACGGCTTAATTCTTTCGCTTCCTTTTAGCAAATGTTGAACGTTTAAATACCATTTACTAGCCACACGTTCTATTGTGATTTTTTCTCTGCGGCTCCCCCTGTATATAGGACGATTCGTTAATTATTACAGGGCCTTAATCCGGCAGCCATCGTGTAGCGGATATAAAATGTCCGGGAGGATAAGGCCGATTAAAATGCATCGTTTATGATAACGAGCTATGGACTGCCCCGCTCCCCACGAGCGTTTTAGTTCTGCGCAAAAGTGAAAATCGGTTCCTCGCGCGGCGGCGCTTATTCTCCTCCGGCTCGCGGAGCCTCATAAAGAAAATGAGCTGCTTAATATATACTAAAACGCCCAACTAATGCAAAGAAAAAAGTAACGGAGAATGGGGGTAACAAGCGGATAAACTGCTGTAGCTACACCGCGTGCTGGAAAGAGATAAGGGAGGTGAGAAGGGACGAAAGGATAAGATTGTAGTTTAGTCGAATATTCTGTGAAGAGTTTAGTAACTGAAACTTGAGATGCCGCCCACTTTAGTCGCCGGTTAACTTTATTACTCGCGCCGCCCTAACTTGTTCTGGTTAATGAATTCCGCAAGAGTCGTTGCAGCTTTTGTTACGATGCGCGGCCGCGATGGAAAGGCCGTAAAGTTCGGTGTGCCAGGATTATAACGATTGTATCGCAGTTTGATAAATGAGAAGAATCAAAGCTTTTCATAGGATTTATATATATATATATATATATTCTGCATTAACAGAAAAAAGATTCAATCTTTGTTGAATGAAATTAATAGAAGAGGCGACGAGAAACATTCCTATTCCGTCTAGATTCAGCGAGCAGTGTAACCTGTATTAAATAGTGTACAAAATATTTATATCTTATATTTTCATTAAATTGTTCTCGTTTTAAACGAGTACATAAGCAACTTGAAGTGATTTTATGGGGCCCTAGTTTGATACTAACTAAGCAGGCTCCCTCTAGCCTCGGTCGAGTCTAGTCTAGTCTCACCGAAGCAAATATATTAAAATAGTATTAAAAAATATCTATGAATCATTAAGTTGCATAAGATACAATTCAATGAAAGCGGCTCGGCGATAATTTTAATACTGCGAACGAACCTCGGCTCCGCCAACTAAAAATATGTCTCCCTCATCATCGTCGCCTCTAATGCTCAAAGCATTGCCCTTGTACCGGATAGTAGAGGTAAAAAATGGCGACGCGGTTTCGTACGAGAGCGAGGAGGTGGAGGGGGGTGGGACGGCGGTGAGAGAGATTCAAATGTCTCGGGGAGGTGGCGATGAAGCAAAAGCCAGCCGAACGAGCGCCACGTGCGCCCGACAGGAACATTCACGGGCGCGGCCCGGCGAGACTCTGCGGCCGGATACTCCGCTGCTCGTCAGGGATTCTCCGTATAATACGTATCCATATTATTCCGAAACTGCTCGGGCTCGGGCAACTTTCGTATTGATCGCCGGTTCCATTCCGCTACTTCCACTGTTGTGCTCACCCCTCTCTTCGTCTCGCTCTCTCTCTCTCTCTCTCTCTCTCTCTCTCTCTTCCTGTCTCCCCGATTCCGCGCATACACACAACTATCGGCGGTCGGCCATGGCCGCCTATCGGCCGTCGCTCCGCGTAGCGAAGATCCCCCCTCCCCTCCTCGCCGGTCCCCACATCCGACTTCGCCGAAGCCGGTTCCTCGCGAACTAATACTGACTCGACAGCGCGGAATTTCCACGGAAAGCCCTATTATCGGCGGCCGCTGTGGCCCGGTCCAATCGCTTATCCGGAAATACAAACGGCTGCAGGGCTACCGCTCGCTTTGCCGATCGCGGCGTTAATGCAGGCGCTTAAGGTGCATATACAGACCGTCGGACGAGCGCTCGGACTATTAACACAGTCTCGCTCTGCCTCGCGAATTCTATATATATATATATATATATATATATATATATATATATATAGATGGAGCCTCGTTTGTCAGCGCAACTGTGCAAACCGGCGCGGAGCCCTTCTTATCTCCTTATCGCGTATCTCTCGGGCCTCCCGCGCGAGGCCGCCACTTTTGCATGGGATTTATGTGCCGGGAACGGGGGCGGCGACTGCGGTGGAGCCGGCAGCGGCTACTTCGTTACTTTTTATGAATCTCGGGCGATTCTGTTTAATCGCGCGTTATTAATACAAGGCCTCTATTATACGGCCACTCTTGCTCGCCGATGATGTAGAAAATAAATGAGAAAAGAAACCCATTTTCGAGAGGCCATTTATTTTCTGGATTTTCTCAGTGGCGCATGTCTGTAAACTAAGGGCTGACATAAAGGTTATCGTCGTTTTAAATCACACTAAATCATCCCTGGCTATTTGGCCCCAGCTTAAATTGACAACGTTGCAGCGGATCCATTAAAGATGATGAATTAAGATAATATAAAAGTTCAATAAATATTGAATTATGCCATTATCGACACTTTGGTTGCCATTTCGAAATTGCTAATATTAAAACAGAACTTGCTTCCTTTACCGAAGCGTTACTTGTAAAATTCATTAGCTGATGGCAGATATATTGTGTTGTATATGTACATTAATTATTATTTTTTGTAACGATTGAAGTCAATCAAAAAGTAATAACTTGAAACAAGTGAGCGCTGATAGGTAGCTATCGACTTTTATTTAAAATGATATCGGAGATAGATAAGGCTTGGCAAGCTTCTCTCTTGTTTTTTTTAGAAATTTCCTTCCTCAATTGATTATTTTAATCTAATCTGTCTATTTTCTTAGTCTAATCTCATGGGCATTTGCCTTAAAAGGATTGAATATTATCAGTCACATAAGTTGGAAGTATAATTTCAAATTTTTGTTCTATACCTATGGAATGAGAAAAAAATGTTCCTAAAATATCAAGCGGTTAATTGTATTCCGTGTGCACTGATACAGAGCGGAATCATGTCAAGCTAGAAACTTAAAGTAAACGTTTTCAGGTTCAGGCACTATCGATCCTCCTCGCATCTAAGACGCACGAGGGCAAGAGCGAGCGCAGGGGGAGAGTGGGAGAGAGAGAGAGAGAGAGAGAGAGAGAGAGAGAGAGAGCAGGCCGTATCCCGCAAGCTATTTTACATTATATTCGAAGAGAGTGAAAAGTCATCTAAGCCGTTATCGAGCCAACGAGGCCCGGGCCGCGGCTTTAACTTATTCCGAGTTTACACCGACGCTGCCGACATTATTATTAATAATATCGACACGTGACTGCCGCAGCTGCAGCAACTTTTGACGAAGACTAATGCTCCGCCGGAGAAACATAAACATAAACATAAACATAAACAGCACTTGAACGGCCGCGAACGATTGAGTTCCTGTATCGAGTGACTCAATTGCTCGAATTAACGGCGGAGCTCGTGGCTTTTCGAAGATAGAATCGGTCAATCGATAGAATCTTCAATTTCCAATGCGCAATGCTTTATAGTAGATAATTTTATTTAATATAATAATCAAAGTGACATTCGTTTAATATAACTTAGTACACCAGTCAGAATGGTCATATATATAGTTTACATTTGTATTTTCAGTATTTCTAACTGAATAACGCATAATAGTTTTATCCTAAAAAATATTAATTTTGACAATGTCGAATTTTAAGAAATGCGCGTGAACAAGCTCTATCCTAGCAATTCAAAGTGCTTCCACGTTACCCGAGACGATAATTACGTTATGCCCCGGAACGGGCTTAATCTACTGACAACTGAATTCGCGAACAATGATTACATTAATTATGCGAAGGATGCATAAATGAGCGAATCGGCTTTAAAATTGAATTCCTCTTATCGAGCTATTCGAAACGTATATACGCGCAAGAATTATATTTAGTTAAGATGGCCTTTAGTTTAACAATTTAATATTATGCGGTTACTCGATCTCGTTATTAAATCGAGATAAGGAAATTTCATCGCTCTCGGCAAACATTCCTGCGAAACATTTTAAAATGTTCTCGTCTGTATTATCAGAATGTATATATATGTATATATGTATATATATATATATATATATATATATATATATATATATATACATATTTATCTGTGTGTGCGTATGTGTGTATAGAGGAGTACACGCCCGCAGACAGTTTCGCCCCGTGCCAACGTATTTTAAACTTGTTTATCAGTAATAGCCCGCGACTCGCGCCACGAGCCAATCCGCCCCGCTGTCCGTGCTCCCTCCTTTAACCCGTCCCCGCGTCTGGCCTTCCCTGCCCATTGTTTTCCCGACGTCACGCGCGCATACGCTCGTTTGATTTTCCGCCGAAGCTCGCGGGAGGAAGCGAGCGGGACGGCGCGCTCCGCCGAACGAAACCGATCGGTCGCGTTCGCCTCTGCACGCGTATCATTGCCGCCTCATGAAATTCGCCGCCGTAAACGCGAGCGCGACGCGCGACGCGCGCGTCCCCATCGGTAATGGAATAAGGAGAAGATCGCGAATGCCGACGGACTTCCGGCGAATTTATCGCTCTCCCCCCCCCCCACCCCCGCCCGTATCTGGCGAGAGACGGAGGAAGGGGGGAGGGTGGGCGGTCTGAAACGCGCCGCCCGAGGTATAATACAGAGTACGAGAGGGCAATGCGCCTCGCGTGACATCGGGCGATATCGCTCGCAAAATTCCGTTAGCCACCGCGCGCGCAAATGTATTCCGCCAGGGCGTCCCGGCCCTTTAACATCCTCGTTTCGTGCGTCCTAATCCGCATCCCCGACCCCTCGTCATTTCCCCCCGCCCCTCCCATTATAAGCTATGATATCTGCCTGATTTCCAGCGGTGTTTGGTCGAGTAAGCATTGTCTAGGGATATTTTGCTAGTCGACAATGATAAATCGGGGCATTATCTGCATTACAGTGAGATTTTATTACGCATGGGCCATCCGTTTGGTCCATTCGTTTTATCATCTTCCCCTTTATTACATTACCAGTATATCTTTTTTTTCTGTTATCATATCTTACAAACCCTATGATACTCTGGGATCATTCGACTTAAGCTGTTTATTTATAAATAAAAACTTTTAAATTGAAATTATTTAGAACGCATTTGGAATGTTTTGTAATATTTCACGTTAGTCGTGATTATTACCGAATACCAAATTAATCATCTTCGAACTGTAAATATAATTGAGTATTTTTTTTAAGTAGAGAAAAACGATAAGAAATAAAATAATAAAAAAGTTTGACTTCTGTTTACACGGCTCGTAAACTACTTGCCTCTCTGAATTCTCTTCATTTTCCGGGCGTTGATTTTCAGTTTTGGAGTCGTCATATCTGGTCATTGAATATTTTGAAGAGAGAGAATTGATTATTTGTGCTTAGAATTGGAAATTGCTATATGTATTACTATACTAATTTAGTACAAAACTCCAGAAATATAAGGAAAGCCTTGGAAATTAAGAAAAAAGTACCCGCTCATTTTTTTAACATCAGGTCCCGGGCAATCGAGTCTCTTTTTTCTCTTACGTTCTACAAACGAGTGACTCACCGAATTCAATTTAAGGTCGGAACAACGCCTGCGCCTTCGCGTATCAATTTCACGTAGCCGGTAGCTCTGCGCTTAAGTTCGAGTTCGTCGAAATGGGGTTGAAGCAAAAAATAAATAAAACGAGCGTAAGGGGAAGACGGGGGACTAGAAAAAGAAAAGAGAAATGCCCGAGGCGCGGAGGCGAGCGAGAATCTCGGCAAGTGTATACAGTGGAACAATTAAAAAGGTGCGAGGAGAAACAATTTGCAAGGCAATAACAATTACTCGGCACTGTCTTCGAGCTCAATAATTTTAATGAAGTATCAAAATGGTAATGAAACCCGACTGCGATAACTTTAACTTCGCAAACCTATCCCGATACTTTAATGGCGCGCCCCGGATTCCGTTAAAAGAATTTACACTCTTATTTACATCGGCGCCGAATTAAAATTTCCCATCGTTATCCCTCCGCTCGCGCAATTCGCTACAAATGTTTGCTTTGTACCCGAGAGGTTCCCCGTAAGCCGGTTAAAGCTCTTTTCCCGCTTTTCCTTTGTCCGCCGTCTCCGGAATTGTCGTACATATACAATACCGGGTCGTCCTCGCGCTTTCTTTTTAGGAGCTCCCATTCTGGACGGATGTATTTTTCCCTTTGTCTCGTGTCCGCTCCGAGCGCCAGCGGTGAAATCGCTGATTTACGGACGGCAGGATCCTTCCCCTCCCCCCTCGCGGCGCGATACGCTCGGGCAGGAGGAAGCTGTAAACGCGCGTGCTGCTTGTCGGTCAAGATACTCGCGATCGGTTCGCCGAGTCGGGAAGGGGGGGGGGGCAGAATCCGCGTGCGTAACACGCGCAAACACGCGCGCGAAACGTTCAGTCACTTCGTTCCCCTCCTGCTCGGCCTCTTTGTCGGCCCCCATCTCGCGTCGATACTCGATTTTTCTCGGTGCCTCGCGAGCAAACGGCTCGGCGGCTTAAGGTTCCCCGTCTCCGGCGGCCGGACTTCCTCTCACGACCGACGCCCTCGCAAGTTCCTCGCTTATCGCGACACGCAGCACTCGCACTGTTGATCCGGAAAAAAACGAGGAATAATGCTGGAGAGAGCCCGGCGGATCATCACTGTCTGCGTCTATTTTTCTCTGCCTCTTCTCTCATCTGCTTAGTTTTGCCATGATAATTTTTCAGTTTTTTCGGGCTGCAAATGCATCGCCTTCTTTAAAACTCTTCAAAAGCACTTTAATTTTCAACTTTATTTTCACTGTCGAATATTTTAATTTTAATTTATAAAAATTTTAGATGTGCTTCAACTAAAAATTTTTTATTAATTTTATTAATTTTTTAAAATTTTAGATTATGATTCCGGTTGAGCATTCGTCACGGTATTTTCATTTTCTTATTAATATAGATTTCATTTTCTCAATAATATACTATTAGCAATAAAATAAATCTTAAGCATGTTGCATTTTCGCTTAGTTACGCATTGAAGTCACACGTGTTTTATTAGAAAAGTGTATCATATTAATCAATTATTTATAATATATTTAAGCTAAAAAGTTAAATTATTAGAATATACAAACATATATTTGACATATATGATAACATGAAGCTTAAAGGACGTAATTAAATGTACGGTTTAGTTTGTTTTTCTCAATATGTTCAGCTTGTAGGTAATTTGCCCAACGATATAGGAATGAAAATAGTGCCTTGCAACTTTCTCTTGAAATATAAGTCTCGCATTTTTGCGCGAAAATTGATATATCATGATAATTTATACCAGTTAAAAACTTAGTTCCAAAATAACTTGGAGTGGGCAGAGTTTACGGGAAAGATTATGCAAATCGGCGAAAATAAGAGAAAGCACAAGGGAGATCAGCTGAAGTAGGGAGCAAGAGAAATGGTTGAAATTATTTTGCGTCCATTAGAAGACAAAACAGCTCGGGTCAGTGCTGCATATATATATATATATAGAGAGAGAGAGAGAGAGAGAGAGAGAGAGAGAGAGAAAGAGAGAGAAAGAGAAAGAGAGAGAAAGAGAAAGAGAGAGAGAGAGCGAGATAGAGAGAGGAATCCAGTTCGTCTCTCCCTCTTCATTAACGCGCCGGGCACTGAGCGATTTAACGAATCTTCTACCGATGCTATGGCCCAGACTCCCAGAAATCGCCCGTGGTCTATCTTCCGATGGAGTCTGGGGCGAGGGTGCGGGGTCGCGGTTACATCCAAGAATTGCCGGCGTCCGCGCTCCGCTCGAATTCGATACATTTCCCTACGTCATTCCCCTGAATTCCGGTGCGTCCGTACCTTGCAGACCTTCGTCCCTCTTTATGGACTACTACCAGCGTTCAGACGGATAAATTAGTTTTCCTTTCCGCAGCGTCCCCTCGTCCGTCTTCTTCAACGCACACCGCACGGCGTGTATATTAAAGATGTAAGAGAAGGAACGCTCGGTGCTGCCGTACTCGGCGATTTAACGGTGCTGCGTCCTGGCTCCTTTGTCGGACTTTCCTCCATATTCGAGTTCCCGTGCAATGGGAAAAATAAATTTTGGGCTACATCGATACCCTTAAATATACCTGCTGCGCATTTTCTTTCACATATACCTACGGAAATCTCTTTAAACGCATCAAGCATCAGCATGCTCGAATAAGAAAATTAAAAAAAAAAAAAAAAAACAAAAATTTATATCGAGAGCAACAGAAAAGCCACGGAGCAGTATTTACAGGGGTACAAAAGGCACGTACATAATTTTCGCAACGAAAGGAGCATTTTCTCTTTGGACTGCAGTTTTACTGCATTTTTCTACATCGCATAGCATAAATTTTCCTTAAATACATTGAATTCTTCATGGCTAAGTGAAATTCTTGGAGCCAGGAATTTGCTTGTATAAAGAAAAATATTTATTTATTCGCAAAAATTACTTTGAAGTAAAACCAAATTTTTTAAGTAAATCGGTTATATATTGTTACAAAGTAAGAAAAAAAATGGTTAAGTCAAGGAGAGCGTAAGATTTATTCATTCGCTTTGAAATTAAAAAATATATATATATTTTTCTCTCTCCTTCTATCTCTCTTTTTCTTTTTATCTCGATCTCTTCCCTGCCCGAACAATACACTGCTGGTTAATGATCAATTGAGTTAATCAAACATGCCTAAAGCTTGTAGAGGAATGTTCTCTATGACACAATTTCCAGATAAGCGTAGACGACGTTCTATCAGTAATCCATCCCGACGCGAGTGTCGTCTTCCAATCTTTTCCATAATTCGTGTCTCTCCTCTACGTCTCTCCTTCACCGCATTTCTTTCCAAACGATCGTAACGCCCTCGTCGCCGATCATCTTCCCTCCGACTCTCGTTTGATTCCTCTTACATTCCCCTCGGCTCACGCGCGTCTTCAGTCACTTCGCTCGCGGTACAACGAAATCGAAACATCTGGCTGTGCGTGTTTTTCGCGCATTGCATACACACGCGCGCGCGCTGGCGCGCGTCAGCCAGCTCTCTAGATATACTTTATGGACCAACGTTTCCTTGATGCGTCGAGAGAGAAAGAAGAAATAGAGAGAGAGAGAGAGAAAGCAAGTTCCACGTAGGGCGGGTAGAGGAGGGAGACGCGGGAAGTCTCATACATCAAGGTGCGCGTTGTCTCCTGAATTCCCGGCCCGCCTTCCCATTCCCCTCCCGCGCCGGTCTCCTCTGCCCCGCTCTCCCGCCGTACCCTCGGGCTCCCATTCATCCTGAACGTGGCCTCCGGCCCGCATCCACTTGTGCGACGCCCGCGCCGCGCCTACCTATCTTGCCCGACAATCTCCCCGCGCCTACAGTCACCCCACGTAGATGTAGTTGATCGCACGCGCAAGCGTGAATTTTGCCCTCAAAGTATTTTGCGTCGCCTCGATTTTTCCCCAATTTATCGGCTATGCATAACCTTATACGCGATACCGCTTTACACGAGCTAATTTATCACGGGGAGCCGAATTGATATCCCCGAGAACATTTGCAATCAGAGCGAGATTTAGCTTATTTTTAATATGCGAACCGCCCTCGATGATAAACATTATATTTTAATAGCAAATGCCGTTTTTAGTCAGGTTATGTAAGAAAAGAAAATTTCGTTTAACAAAGTTTGTGTTCAAAGTCTGTTTTCTATTTATACCTGCCTGACGTGTCTCAATTCGTTCCACTTGAAAATTATTCTCTTGTTCCCTAATGCCAAGTAATCGGTTTATGTTTTAAAATCTTAGTCTTTAATTATTTTAATTCTTGAAGCTTATAAATTATCTAAATTTAATAGAACAAAAAATTATAATAAAGTAAATTACACAAAGTGGTCAAAAAATTATGATACAAAACGAAATGTACGCCATGTCAAAGCTAGTAAAAGAAAAACGTTCACGACCAAAATGTACGAAAAATGACCAAAATGTCAATCTAATTTGACCTGGCAAGGTATGATTTTGAAATTGATTTCATATTAACATCAAACTGCTTTTTCTATATGCGAATGCTTATTTTAGTCTCCACATTTAGAGTCAGGAAAAAAATTCAAATAAAATAGTTCAGCTCTACTTAGGTGCATAAAAATGCACGATTTTTTAATTTAAGAACGATATATTATCGGAATACGCTCCTTTCAAGTTTTGTTTTAGTTAAAATTTTCTCCTTTTTCCCAATTCAATATCAATAATAGACATTCATACTTAAACAATGTCAGGCTAATTTTGCAAGTTAAATTCGATGACGCATTAAAGGTAAGGTAGGAAGAGCCAGGAACGATGACTGAAATTTTTTCATGTTCTTTTTTTATTTTTAAATTTTTTACCCCGTAACGAGTCTTTTTAAACAAATGTTATTCCTTTCATTTATTTTTTATTCGTAAGATATCTTAATCGACGATCATTACGGCTGATATTTATATTATGTTACATAACTGAATCTTTATCGATTTTGATTAGAGTTTTATCTATACTGTAAAAATCTCCAAAGCAAATGATAATTAAAAAATCATTTCTTCAAGTAAGTCAATTTTCTTCGTCAGATTATATGATCTGAATGCTACTTTTGTTTGAAAATACAATTTAAAATGCATCTCGGTGATTAGCTCCCAATTCTTCAAACGAACGAATAAAGAATGCTTATAGAACGGTTAGTCATATACCTGCCGCGTTTGATTCTATTCCTTGTGCTTCTAAGTACGAACTATAAGTCAGAAGATCAGTGGCAACGGAAGCGCCGAATAACCTCAAAGAGCAAAAACTAAATCCAATGACGAATGAAAGCCTCTTTCACGTAGGAGACGGGGGCCAAAGACAAGGCCTTTCTGCGGAGGCTATACATAAATAAAATGCTATATTCCGCACGTCTCTCTGGATCGGATCCTCGTGACATCCAGAAACTACAGTAACCATTGAGCTCTCTCTTTCTCCGTCCCTCCCTCTCTATCTCTATCTCTCTCTCACTCTCTCTCTCTCTCTCGCTTTCTCTCTATCTGTCTGTCTGCCTGCCTCTCTTTATTCCTTGGCTTTGCCGTCCCCTCTGAGCCGCTTTTGCCGTGCAACGTTTGATAGTCGTTGAGTATGCGGGAAACTCTATAAAGGCTCTCCTCGGCAATGGATGCTGGCTTTAGTATGATTCGTGGCCGAGAAGGTATAACATCTTTGATAACGCTGGGAGCCTAGGACAATATACCAGGTGTTTCAAATCGTAATATCGCCTTGATTATGCAGGCCGCATTTGCACCAGCTCGGCGATATTAATTTCCGCTTGCCCGATCTCTTGCATATGGAACAAACACGTGTATGTAAACGACAACTGCTCGTATTAGAAAAATTCGCGAAAAACTAGCGTGTATCAAAATGTAATAACGTATGTTATTCATACAATTAAATCAACTTTCATAGACTTAAATTCTATTTTGTAAAACTTTTTGTGAAAAAAAAAATCAATCAACTGAATTGTTCACAGGCTCGTCAAATCAGAAAGGATACTTAATCAGTTATTATTCTAATTAATTATGCTTAAAATTATTACTCGCAAAATCGTTAAATTGAAAACAATGAGCAGACTATTCAGATTTAAAACAGGGCTATCAATAATAGCATAATACGTAAAAGATAAGAACGTATTTATCACTCATGCATAATGAGTATGTATTATGACATTCACGAAAAAAGTCTAGTTTACTGGGTAGATTACTTATGTAGAAAAAACGTTTGACTTTGGCAAAAATTTTTAAACAACGAACTTTATTCATAATACTTAATGTAAAAATAAATTTCAGTTCCATTCGAAATATAATACAATACATTTGCAAAATATGTATAAATTTTAAATATGTATTTATCAATTACAGTATTTCGAAAATTATAAATCGATGTGGAAGATAAATTGATATTACCTTTATGATACCCACTTTTGATTATAATAAAAGTAAATTGAAACTATTACAAGTTATACAGCGTTGAAAATATTATATTTTAAAATATTTGAAAGCTTTCGGACGTATTTTTCATTCTTATTCCCAGTTTAATAAAAGTTTTTTTTAAATTTACTTAACCTAAGTACTCTTTTTACCGGCCTGTTTAGATACTACAAAAGAGCTTTTTCGTGTATGTAATCTTTTAGTGAGCATAAAGATGTCGAGTATTCAGGCCTTTCATTTTCTTATGCACTTATATAAAAATATTACAGTTTTATGTTAATAAAATTGTTTTCTTTTTAATTTTCGGAGACGGAAAACTTTTTAACGCAGCAAGAAATATTATAAATTTATTACACTGCATTATGAAGATTTTAATAATGAATACTTCTGAAGCAGGGTAAAATGATTTGCAATATCTTATTTGATCGATTTTCCCTGTAAATAGGATGAAAAGTTTTTAAAAAGTGAGTAATCTCAAATGATGGAAAACCACAGCGTGTTAATAAACGAAATGAAAAATGAAGTCTTTCGTCGAGGATGATACATGTGTATGGGCCTACGCAAGAAATGCACCTCACACCGCTCATCTTCGAGATGTTATTGCGAGATTCCAGCGAAGGAACGAGCCAAGAGAGTGAAAGAGCCAGGGGTAGAGAGAGCGGGAGACAGTGAGAGTAAGAGAGAGAAAGAGAGAGAGAGAGAGAGAGAGAGAGAGAGAGAGAGAGAGAGAGAGTAAAATAGAGAGAAATAGGAAGAGGGCAAGAGAGAGAGAGAGAGAGCGAGAGAGAGACAGTGTACGCAGTAGCGTCGCCTATGCAAATTATTTGAGGGCTTAATTAAATGCTGGAGCCCTCCCCGGTATAGTTGATGCACGCGCGCGCGCGCGGGGCGCATTGCTGTCACACGCCGTGTCGCACGGTAAATACACAGCCGCCCTAATCGTCCTCGTCGCCGAGCCAACTTGAGGGCTTTGCTTCCTTCTCTGCCTCGCTTCCCGCGCCTCTCTCTCCTCTTTATATAGCTCCGAGGCTCGTCCACCCTCTTTCTCTCCCCTCCCCCCATCTCTCTCATCCTGGAGAAATGAAAATCCCGTGCGCGCGCGCGCGCTAAATATTGTTTAAGCGCTAAGTATGCGCCCGAGGCGCGAGCTTCCACCTCTCAGCGAAATCACGAACAAGTGGGAGCTTCGCTCACCCGTTCGAGCTCCTTTGCGCGTCTTCTTTATACGTATATATATATATATATATATATATATATATATATCTACGAAGACAATCGTTCAGGATAGAATATATATATATATATATATATATATATATATATATATATATATAGGGGCAAAGGATAAAATGAATGGGCTGGGGTGGAAATAATTTTTTAAGTAAACACGCCCGCTGGTTCGAGGCGAATTTCCTCTAGGTATACCGTGAAAATCGGATTTTGCGAAAATTTATGTCAATTACATTACTTATCCTCGTCTTAGCTAGCCTGTGGATGTTTTTCTTCTCCCCAAGAATAATAGCTCTCTCCTTCTCACTCGCTCTCTCCCTCTGTCTTTCTCGCCTTTCCGCTTGCTCGTTCGAATGTCTTGATATTCCGTGGGAATTGAAAACTCAAATGTCCGCCGCCCCCTCTACTTTTTCCGCCATCTCGCCTCTCATTCGCTCGATTCGTAAATTCGACATATATATATATAGCGCTATCCGCTCTCCGTATTTCATTGTAGCTCGCCAATGCCTTAGCATGCATGGAGGCACGTACGCGTGATTGCTGGCCCAGGCTCTCGTTGTGCAAAAGTACTCGATTAATAACCACTAAGTGAACCTAAAGCAACACACCCACACATACACACACACACATACACGTCCTCCAAGTTTGTACATATAGTATCTTCCTGCGGAACATACGTTCTCGGGGGCGAGAGCATAATAGAAACCGCGCGCGTGGAGAATAAGCGTCGTAAAGCAGCAGGTTGCAGGAGGGGATGGTAGCGGGTGAAGGGTGCAGAGAGCTGGGCAAGGTCGGGAATGGTCTCTCGCCGCGTTCTGCTTAAATATTACCTAGCTCTTTAGCGGTGTGTGAAGCACGCATATACGTGACGGTCTTTATATTCAGGTAGTTACGCGCGCAAAAAGCAAAAGCTTATTTGTCACACTTTCCGACTCTATTTCTGCTTTTTTTTTCGCTATCCGCACGCCCTGATTCGCGACGATGTCCTTCTTACAGACTTCCTTAGGCTATCACTTTATGCGATCTCACTGACACTTTTTTGGTTTTTTTATTTTCCATGGTCGCTACTGAATCTTCCAACAGACAGAGGCCCCGTGCGCTGCCAGGTCTGTATATTATTAAATCGTTAGGTGGCTTGAGGTCGGCCCTCCCTGTTATTTCGTCCACGTAATTTTTTCTCGTTTTCCAGGCAGTTTGCCCGCGGAAGTGCAGTGCGGATTGCGGTCGTGACGAGATAAATAATCCCTGATGCACGACCCACTTTTTCTTCTCCCTTGCTCCTTTCCACCGCGCCCTGCTCGTTTGCCGCCTCCGTGCCCCCCACCCCCGCCCCCCCCGCCCTACTCACCTCGCCCAGTCCACCAATGCTCCTCGTCGCTGCTTGCCGGCCTTTTTACTTTCATTTTTCGCCCTGCTTCATTCATTTCGGTCGGGAAGCTCATACACGGCACAGAGTCGAAATGCTCGTTTTACCATAGAAATTCGTTTTTTTTTCTGCGCGAGGACGCTTCGTTACGTTACGCCTTTTAGTTTGTCATTGTTTTTCATTGTCCCGTGTTTCTATCCTACCTAAGGTCCCATGTGCGAAATACTGTAATCAACGCAAAATCTCTAATGTGCCAACTCATTGCTCGCTTCGTCTTTCTCTATCAAACTATACATACATATACCTATACATAAACATACCTATACATACATATATAGATGTAGTCTTGAGGTCGGTGCCGGGGCTTCGTGTTTTTCAGCTGGTAGTTGTGGCGAGAATTTCACACTATACGTTCTAATAATAAACGCAAGAGCTGGAAAAAAAGTAATTTATTTTTCAATTTAAGCAAAATTTCAGCAAGAACACGTTCTAAAACGCATGGCTGTTGTAAATTCTCTTCTCAGCTTCGCTGGAGATAATAATTTAAGAGATATAAATGTCAACAGACTGTTTGTTCTGTTTTGCAGGATAAGAAAATGTCCTCTTCAGGCTAAGAGAAAGAGAGAGAGAGAGAGAGTGAGAGAGTAAAAAGCTGCACAAATTCGTTGTACTTATATTTGTAGATCTATAGCAATAATAAGAATTTAAATTATGTTTGCCTTAATTGTGCAAAAATTCATTTTAAATTCTAAGAGAATTACAGTAGTTTTATACATTAATTCATTAGTTAGAAGAAATTTACTGCTGCTCCCTTTTTCGTTATTAACATTAATCACATTGAGTCAAAGTTCATTTCTCTAAAGATTTTAATGTGTTAATAACTTAACATAACAACTTATACAGGTATATTCTCTAAGGGATTCAACCGCTGCTATACTAGATAAACTTAGTCAAAATTTTGATTTAAAAAAATGCAACTTATGTAATAGTTTTTTAAAATTAAAAGCCACTAAAATTATAATCTAATATAATCATTATTGGTTATTTGGCAAGATAAATATATCAAATATGTGGTTGCATAAATAGACTGATCATTTGTGAAAACGAAATTTAATGACATTAAGGGGGGGGGGGAATAAAATCCAATAATTTTGAGGGTTCATGAAGCAAAACTAATGCAATTATGAGTATTTTAGTAAATTTGAGTAATATATTTCATACTCATAATTAAGACTACACTGTCATAATAATTATAAAAACTATGCGCTTCTAATCATATAAATTATTGTGGATGGGGTAAATTTAACCGAAAGAAAATTGCCGAAAGGTAATTTATCCAATAAAAAGATGTCAAGAGAAAATTTATCGAAAAATGTAATTTTTATTCATTTATTTTTATATTTTTTATTTTCCCATCTGGTAGTTTTTTATTGAAGTTTAATGGAGTTTAATTATTAGTTTTATATCTTATTAGTTTTATATAGTACACTAAGCACTTTAACAGTTTAAAGTCGACGTTTAAAAAGTTCTATACGTATATACTTAAATATCAGAAACATTAAAGAAAAAATTATTAAAGTAGCAGCAAGATTATTAAAAGAAATAAATTGTAAAAATTGTATTTTTCTTTCGGCAAAAATCCATTCGGTGAAATTTACCCCACCAAATTTTTGCGATAAAAATATATCTTATAGCATTACAAATTTAGCTCAAAATCTCTGTTTCATTGGAAGTAGCTTCTAATAAGAATAGTATATTATACTATCCGCATCAAGCGAGATTTCGAGCTCGTCGCTAATAACAGCCAGCCCATTGGGCTTAGAAAGCTCGCAAAGCGAAAGATGAAATTAGTAGTAGGCACGGCCGGTGGCGCTGCACGCTACGGCATTAATTATAAGTCCAAACTATACGACAATAATTGTATACTCAACAACGAGCCAACGCCACGAGGGGGCGGCGGACTCACGCGCGCGCGATGAAAACGTGGAAGAAACACACTTAGCATTTCCCCGCTCGCGGTAGACGTCATCTTCTTGCGATGCATGCACTTCGCTAATGAGTTCCGCTTGAATTGAAACTAGGATACGAGCCTCGGAAAATTAAGGTCTCGGGGCGGATCGGAGAAAAAAACGGTCGCCCCTCCGGACTTCTGTCCCCCTGCTTTTATCCCAATAATGCTTCGCCCTTTGCATTCACTATATATATATATATATAAACGACGTTGGGAAACCGAGAATATTTCTTATGAATAAAAAAAAAAGAAAAATATCACTTTCACGGTATTTTGCATTAGTTTTTACGACATAAAACTCGGATGGCAACTTTTTTCATATGAGCAGGGAATTTATTGTTTCGAAAATATTACCAGTGCTTTGTGTATAAATATTAACAGTGCAGCATATATTTTATTTTATAAATTTATAATCAGAATTAAAATAAAGTATTTCTTGATAAATTAAGAAATGATTCCCGAATGAAAGCGCTGTATAAAATCTTATTTTTAACCTTATTAGTTTGTAATTTGCAATGATCTCTTTCTACAAACGCGTACATTCTGAAAAATATAAATAAAAAGTTATGGAATACTATGTACTTTCCTAATTTAATGCAAGCAGAGATTCTCGTATTTATAATGACAATTTAATTATGTACTCTGTGTACAAGATAAATATTATAGCTGGATTTCTGGAAAATCAACATAATCAATGAAAATTGATAAAGGTTATAATTAAAAAGGAAAGACGACGTACTCCATTAAATATTGGGCCTTTATTTTGCGAGCACGTTTTCCGTCAAACATTAACATTCAAGGGAAGAGATCACGTAAACCCATACAATCATTTCGCGCGGAAGACCGATCACGCGTTTATTATATAAATCACCCTTATTGACATTAATGCAGCATACGAGGCGCAGGTGAAATAACAAAGGTGCGCAAGCTGACGGGAATAGTGATTAATACAAATCGAATACATACATACTGTACATATGTGTATCTTACTGTTAACGGTGAATGCGTGCAGGGAAATCGTAGACCGTAAAAATTTTTGTATTTTGAATTAGAAATTCAAAATTTTTAAACTCTATGTTAGATTATGTTGCTATAAAAGTCATTACAAGCAGTAGTATATGTTACAGTCTGCTGAACAAAAAAGAGAAAATGACACGAATCATCAATCTCTTCGTTGGTAAACATTATTCGGCGAAAAATTAACTGAACATGAGAAAATTATTATTATTTATTATTACATAATTAGTGGTGGTCTTTATACTTAACAATAAATGTTAACATATTAAACAAAATCTATGACATTACATATCTATATTATTTTCATGCATTATTTAATACATGAAAAGAATGTATAAAGTATCACGTTTTTTTTTAATTTTATTGAATGTTTTATTTAAAAACTTGTAAATAATTCATGGATTTCAATGCATGTGATGTTTCCACTTTGTTTTTACATTATTTAATTAAAAAATATATGTTTTACTGACGTAACACGTAGTGATGGACACTCACTTGTGATAGATGTGATAGACATTTCTATCCCTGTTGCCCATGTTAGAATTGAAGAATCATTAATATGCGTAATTTTGTTTTCGATGTTTTATTGCATATAGTCGTATATTTATGAAAATAGTTCGGTTGTTTTCATATTCCTGCTTACATTTACAGGTGTAATTTCGAAATTCCATCGTAATACGTACTTATCAGCATCGACATTTTTTGATTTATTAATGATGTTGGTTAAAATGGTTTTTGCCATTTCCCGATTTAGCGAATTCGGACAATTCTGTTGTCATATATCATTCGGTATTGCAGGAGAAACATTTTATAGCGCCTGCTCTAAGAAAAATATAATTTGTAATGCCGTCATAAATTATTTTTATTATTACCGGAATTTTATCGGTATCGTTGTGATCAATGAAAGTTTGTACGTGCTTGTGGCGTTCGTTTCCAATAGAAACCTTTAAATGTATAACAGATGTTCTGCTTTTAATCTTCCGCGCATCGATCAAGAATAAAGCGAGAATAGATCTTTACTGTTCAGGTACTGAAGGATTTACAGTATAGTAAATTACAACTTACCTATATTAATGACTTTTTTTCTTTTTCCGTTATGTCTGCTACAAGGTAGTTTAATAATACATATAGACACGTGCGATTTTTCGAAATTTTTGTGGGCACTTATAATTTTTTTTTTTTTCATCAATATGCCCTCATTTGCAATAGCATTTTCAAAATGTTTCAAGAGGTCTTCTTTGTAGTTAAGCATAATTTGTTGGTATCGTTCTTGGAGAGCATTTAGATAAAATTTATTGATTTCTAGTTTCGCAGTTATTTAATATTTCAAAGGTTTTCACACTCATCAAGTTCTTTTTCTATTTAATGATTGTACGGTATATTAAAACAGAATTACGCACATAATGATGTTTCATAAATTTTAATTATTTTTCTTTTAAATTTTTATATTTTTTATTCATAATTTATAATTATAATACATTGACATTGAACACTTTCATTGTATAATAAAATTCTATAACTAAAGCTGGCATTTTATTAATAAAGAGTTTGATAGTAAGTTTTTTTTCTTCAAAATTCTTTAGTATAATTTTTTGTGAAAGTTATATGAATTCTTCGGGACCGATCCTTAGAATACAGCGCTTAGGAATTTAAAAATAAATATGGATCAAAGCTTATTTCGGTAAATTCATTTAAATTAACTCACTGATCTGTAAAAATTACAACTTAACTTGAATTAATATTATACTGTACTGGCACTTCTTAACATCTTTAATTAGCTAAAATTCTAAAATATTATGTCGAATAAAAATTCCAAAAAACTTATCTCTGCATAAATATAAGAATTGATAATGTTTTATAATAATGCATAATCTATTCTTTACAATTCTGCCATGAATTTTTGCTCTCTATTAAAACAAATTCCATTTCCTTTCTTAGTATATAATAAATTAATAATACATTCATTTCTAAATTCTACAGATAAACAATGGAGATATATTTCATCAAGTGTAATTAATCAATGCATGTATAAATATATGGAGTAACAATATTACGAAAATCAGAAAGAATAATAAAATTTAAAAAAAAAAAAAAAAAAACTAATTCGCTCGTGTCGCTCCTCTGTTGCACGACAGGCTACGGGAGCATCGCGCCCCGCTCGACCCTCGGCAAAGTGGTGACGATGGGCTACGCCTTCGTGGGCATCCCTTTGACGCTGATCTACCTCTCGAGCGCCGGTGGCCTGCTGTCCAGGTGCGCCCGTGGCGTCTTCACGCGGGCCCTCTGCTGCTGCCTCTGCTCGAACTGCGGCTACTGCTGCTACGACGAGAGGCGGATGCAGGTGAGCGTATGTGTTGCATTTTCCTCTCACATATAATACGTCTACCTACTCTCCACCTGACGCGCGAGCGGGCGAGCTCGGGAATGCCTTTTCACCGCGCTTGAGAATCGGGCGCGCCCGCGGCCAGGCTTTAAGCCGCGTGCTTGCCGGCTTTCCGCGTTCGTTCTGCGTCGTGGCACTTTGTGTCCCTCTCCGCCGCCGCAACTGTTAGCCTGAATAAAGTACGCGAAGATACGCGGCTGCCTCATTACGTTAATCCGACTATCTTTTTATCTCACTCACTCTCTCTCTCTAGCCCGAGCTCGCTTAAATCTTTCGCAACGATAAGTTCTTCGAGCCGCTATATTTTAGCCGCGACTTTACACGCGCCCGAAGATACTAAAAAAATATTCGCCCGGGCCGTTATTTGCGAAAAATTCGACGTCGATATCTGGATTAGTTCGAATGCAATGAACAAAAAAAAAAAAAAAACAAAAAAAAACAAGAGAACGCACATACGCGCACACACAGGTGGATTAGCCGTTATTTCTTCGCGAGATCGCTCCAGAACGAACGTGACTCACGCGTCGTTCGTCCGACATCTTTTCTTCCCCCCCACTGTCTCCAGGAGAAGGAGCGGCGCATGAGGAAGCGAAGACAGCAGGAGGAGCTCGCCCAGCAGCAGCAGCAGCTCCAGCTCCAGGAGCCGTTCTACGTGAGGGCGAACGCCTCGACGTATCCGAGCTCGGTGGAGATGAAGGCCAGCCCCAAGGACGAGGTGTCGAGCCTGAGCTCGGGCGATCGGCCGAACGTCACGATACTCGCGCCGATTAGCATCTGCCTCGGGGCGATGCTGTGCTACATCATCGCCGGGGCCTTCGTACTGCACAAACTCGAGGGCTGGAGTTTCATAGGTGAATCGCTGTTTCTACCAACTGCCACTCGTTTTTATGTCGATTTAGGCCATTCACCTTACTTTGTTCTATTGAATAAAATATCGCTCAGAGCAAAATGTTCTCCTTTCTTTTGCTTACGTCCCAGCATTTCGTCTATCACGAACGATCTTCAGCGAGAAGAAAATTGTTTAATTGTATAAATATATACTAATTATATAAATGCTCTTAATATTACATTTTGTCGGCAAGTGAATAATAATAATTAGCATCTTCGTATAAAATTGAATTTAAAAAGTAGTTATGAAAAATCCTATAAAGATGTTGTAAATTATCTCCAGAATTATAAATCCTGAATTATAAATCCGCTCTCTCTTTATCTGCTGTTTCTATTATATTAATTTTCATTATTTATTCTTTTTAAACTTGTTTGATTTCATCCTTTCAAACAAAATACATAGCTCTGGATGGATACACCTCTTAGCGGCTGGATAACTCGTGACACGAAATTATTATAAATATACTCTCCCTGCATTTACTTTTATGTTTGGATGGATTTTCTTTTTCCATTTCATATTTTAGTATACTTAAATTTATTATATATTTATATAAGCTTACCGTTATTAAATTTTGTATTATTAAGTTTCATTTTATGACGAGATGTTAATTAATAGTATTTATTTTTAGACAATATGTAATATTTAGAATATTTATAAATTAACGTGTTTAAATTTCAACCCTTGATAAGGGCTATCATGGATAGTGACAATTTGTAATATAAATAAAAGAAAGAATAAAATATTACTTGAAGCGATTATTTATTCAATATTTTACATTCATAACATATTATAAGCACTTAATACATAATCAAACTTTATTTTGTTAACAGTCACAACAACAAGCATATATCTATAGAATATTTACTTTTTACTAGCTTCATTCTTTACAAAAATGAATATTGTTATCAGTCGATGCATTTTATAGTTTTTTAATTCACACTTAATTGAAATTTCTATTTCACGATAATAACAAGTTAGGTAAATATTCTAGTTCCTCAATAAATCTGCACAATATATTTATATTTACTTTACAAATATATTTTCAAACAAAAGTTTTTTATTACAAATATATAACTAAAAATATTTATAGAATCGTTTTAGTCGATATTCTAATGAAATAAAATTCTATAGAAACTAAAATAGACTGTTGAATAGCTTTATTTTGCTGGCTGCATAGCGAATACTGATAAATATGTTTAACTTTATTGCGTCCTTTAACAAAGGAATAAGTGAATTCATCAATAATCGATTCGAACGTTGCATTTGAACAAAATGTAACATAAAAATCAAATAATTCAAAAACTTCACTAATAATCAATATTATAAATACAAAATAACTAACTAGAAAAATTTCTTAAAATCTTTTATTTAAGAATAGTTGTTTTTAGGTTTCTATTACAGATCATTTTTTTCTACGATTTCGGTAGTCTAAAATTATTTGTAATATTTCAGTCAATAAAGGTAATAATAGAGAATAATAATTTATTTCTCTATTCCCTTTCTATACAATATTTGTTTGTTAATATTTCTAATATTATAACGTATAGTTCGCATTTTTCATATTTAATTTTGATTTAAATAAGTCTTTAAGTACTTCGAATATTTCAAGTAATACCAATATATTTACATTCATTTGAATTATTAAACTTCTAAGATTAAGCATTTATATTACTTGTACAACAACAACAGAGTCAAAGTATCACGTACTTTCTGAAAAGTATTCTTTTGTTTCGTGTAGCTTGAAAATTAAAATTATTACTTTTTTTATTAAAAACTCCACTTATAGTGATTCCTCTAACGAAAACTAATATATTTCATGTAGTCCGAAGACAAGCACGTTCTCAATTTTTCGTCGAAAACTAACACATCTCATTTATTTACCTAGAAGTTTACTATAATTGATAATTGGGATTTTCTCCGTTAACTGTTAATTGTGTTACTCTTGCTGACAGAGTTAGGGATATGCGCTACTTTCCGGCGCGAAAATGAATTCTGCTAGTTTTCGTTGGGACGCGTCGATTCTATTTTTCTGTTTGAGCCAAGAAGCATGTGAGATCTTTAAGTGCATGTAAAGAGTCATGTAAAAATCTTAAATATACTTGAGCGCATGAATTAAAGACGATCGAAAAATAAAGCTATGTTTTCGCCGGGCGAACGAAAGAAAATAATATACGTTAAAGCGTGGCAGGCATAATTACAGAAAATTTCGCACCTTTCAGACGCCAGCTACTTCTGCTTCATGAGCCTGAGCACGATCGGCTTCGGCGACATGGTGCCGGGCTCCTACCCGAGCTACAACGCCCTCGAGGCGCGCAACGCCACCGTCTGGTTCTGCTCGTGCTACATAATGTCCGGCATGGCCCTGACCGCCATGTGCTTCAACATCCTCCACGACGAGATCGTCCACCGGCTCTCCCACCAGGCCGACAAGCAGGAGCCGGTGAAGCCGAGCTCGAGCGTCGACGAGCTCACGGGCGACCCGTTCGCCATGACCTCGTGACAATTTCCGAGCAGCAACCTCTGCCATCGCAACGTCACCGAGGAGAGCCTCTGCATGGGCGAGCCCCCGCCCCCGGCCAGCATCTTCGCCCACGAGAACGAGATGAACATACTGAAGGACTCGTACAATCAGGTCGACGTCACCCGCGACTGCAAGCCGATCCTCAAGCTCGAGGAGCACCTCAGGCCGGTGCCGCCGCCCGCGGTCTACACGCTGCCCGAGCTCGACGAGGACCTGGACGAGGAGAACACGGAGATGTGAGGCCTCGCCGGCCGCGTCGCGATCGCGCCGGCGACGGCGAGCTCGACGCCCCTGCCGCCGCCGGGCTTCCGATGCGGCTTCGAGCCCGTTATCGATTAATCAAATGCCCTACACTTTCGCGATTTATTTATATTTATATATATATATATATTTGTAGTTTACGTCTCAAATGTATCGCGTCGATCCGATATATATATATATATATATAATATAAATATAAATGATCGTGTCGCGAAACTCGGAAAAACTCTATGCCCAAAGAACAATAACTAAACTGTATGACGCGCGAATTTTTAAACAAACTCAGACAGTCCGGGATTTTAGCAATTTCGAACCAGTCCTAATACATGTATCGGCAATAGTTTTCTTTATGTATTATTATTATAGATAAACGTCCCGTCCCCGCTGGCGCCTCCCATTTCGCGCCGTCACTTGTGCGCGATTGCGACGCGGACCTCGTCATATTATCGCTGCGAGAGAAAGCGTGGGATGACTTGGGAATGAGATTACAAGTGCGCGAAATGGATTTCGGAATACAAATATAATGAACTGCAAATACTTAAGGCGCAAGGCTGAAGTAAATAATTATACTGGTTATAATAATAAGATAGTAGCCAAGAAATGCGATGTGTCAAAATTTCAAATAGTATAATAGCAAGATTGTTTGTTCCTTAATGCCCAATCCATTCCTTGCTCCGATTACTAATTTAATTGTGAACCCCGTCCTTGATCTATCTCCATTTTGTCAATCCGTCTGTTTATCCGGAGTCTCGGTTAAAAGTGCGACAAATCGAACTTATCGAATATATGTTAATGTAGGAAACGATGGATCCTTGTAAGCGGTCCCCAACAATTTCTTAACTACAGTATATACATATACATATATATATATATATATATATATATATATATATATATATATATATATATATATATATAGTGGCGAATTCACGCGGGAAATGTTTTCGCTCCAAGTTACGTTCTATAACGTGGAGCACTTTCGCAATTGAAAGAAAATTCATCTAGCCTTTGTACATATAGAAATCGCGCGAGCTCTCTCCAAATCATGTCGGCAGGCAGCCCTCCGAAAGTTTTTGGCCAAACGTTTAAGATAATCAAAGTTTCCGCCGCGCGTTCTGATTCATTGCCGAGACGGCCGCCTATAGTTATCGAACGAGAAAACGAGGAGTCGACACGGCGGAGGGGAGGGGGGTGAGCCGCTTACTTATTCGCGACACACCGGCGAGATCCGAGGCGCAATATCCGCGCGCCGAGACCGAGCGAAAGGCCTCGAAGCGCTCCCCTGCCCAGTAGCATCGGGGCACAGGGGTGCGAGATCTACGCGTGAAAAAGCCGCGCGAGGAATTTTTCAGAGTTGGCGAAAAATCGTAAGGTGAGGCTGGGGAGAGTGAAGGGGGAGATCACCCCCCCCCCACCACACAGACGTTCGATCCGCTTTCTCATCCGCGACCTCTCTCGGATTTTTCTCTCGCTCGCCTCGTGCGCGGCGCGCATCATCCTTCCGGTGCCCCGCGCGACTACCCCGCTATACGCGCGCCCTCTGCCGCTCCTCTCCCTTGGGAAATATAAGAGAGTCTCACGTGCGGCGCGCGCGCGTCCAGGGGAGCAGGAGACGGTCCCTATATACACTGCAGCGGGGGGAGAAAGAGAGAGAGAGAGAGAGAGAGAGAGAGAGAGAGAGAGAGAGAGAGAGAGAGAAAGAAAGCGAAAGAGATGCCTGTGGCCAAGCGCCACGCGCCGTTCGAAAACTTTATCCACCAATTTTACGGGAGAAAATTCCAATGAAAGTCAAACGCCATGGGAATTGTTTTTTTTCATGCTATGGTTCCACGTGGCTCTCTTTATATATATATATATATATTGTTCTTCTCTCTATCTATTTCTCCCTCACTCTCGGTATTTCTGTCTCTTTCTCTCTTTTTCCAACCGTGCTCCATTCAAGCGAGGACGCCGCGTCTTGAAAATCTCCTCTTTCTTATACTTTCTTCCGGTCGACTCTCCTACTTAGCTTTCTTGCTATATGGCGTGCGCGCGCGCGCGCGCACGCCCGGTCGGTTCTCTTTTGTGTAATGAAGTTACGCCGCGCAGCGCCGGGCGACGCGTCTTCCTTGAGAAATCGAGTCGGCGGCGGGACTCCTACGCTGATTGTGCAAGTCATCGGCGACAGAGGAAAAAGAAGAAAAATGAGAAGAAAGATAAAAAATCCTTTTCAATACTTTTGCTGTACAGTCCAATTCACTTCTGCAATTTCTCTATACTTTAAAGTTTTATTGCGGGGTATTTTAATATTTCTCGATAGCAATACTGTCGTAGCCAGATGGATTCCTACTGATTTTTGTTTTTACTAGATGTTGTTTCAATGTACTTTAAATAAGATTTATTTTACGAATAAGAATTATAGCTTATGTATTAGAGTTCGTAAATTTATTTGAAATAATGTAACGGAAACAAATTTCACAGTTTTTAACGTAATAAAAACGTACACAATTGTGAAATTAAAAATAAAAAACTACCAGTTTTTAGTTTTTAGAAAAATATTTTTGTCTTTTCGTACATTAATTTTTATAAAAGAAACATTACGTTTCGCGAAAAAATTTAAATTTTCTTTTTCTAACTTATCACGAACTCAAAATATTGGTAGTTAATATTTTTAATTAAACTAACTGTAAATATGATACTGTCTTACTTTTGTCATTAAATCGATGGCGCTGGATTAATGTTCAAGCTTTAAAAAATCGTCGTCGATATAAGATTAAATGTAAATATTAATTAAACTAAAAGGAGAATACAATGTAACTTAAAATATATGTTAATAAGAATTACGAATTACAGTGATCCTAACAAAGAAGAACGTAATTATTATTTTTTACTCAAGTCGACTTGACAAAAATCTAAAATTAATCATAATTATACCGGTGTAAAAAGCTGAAACTTTTTTAACATTATGCCGCTTTTCCTCCATAAGTATTTTTAAATTAATTATATAAAAATCTCTTAAGCAACTAATATGAAAAGTATTGTATAAAACGTTAAAGATAATACAGATTTTACTTAAATTTATAAAACTTCTTGTTATATAAAACACGTTTGGATTTTTTGTAAACTTTTATACTGTTTTTATAATACACGATATTCGTGTAGCAGATTTAAACAGTTTCCTATACACAGGAAAGTTATTGTGTTAATAATTAAAATGATGTATTAACGAAATATCAAAAATAAAAAAAAAATTATGTAAAAGTATTATACTTCATCGGAGAAAAATAATTTTGAGATTTTAGATTATTTTTGTAGAAGTGCAATTAAACTGAGTCGTGCACTGATATAAAAAAAATGCCAGAGCGTTTTCACTTTTTTGTGTGAAGTGAATTTTTCACTCGGAGTTAAAGAAAATCAAATTTCATCATTTTATGTAAGGAAGAAGCCAGCGAGGTAGAATAAATATTCAGAAGAGAGAAAAGAAAGAAAAGTAAAATAAATGTAACGAACGGCTGAGTGAAAGCGATCGCAGTACATTTTACTGTTGAAAGACTTTCGGTCGCGAGCTGAGAAACGATAATCGATATTATATATATATATATATATATATATATATATATATATATATATATATATATATGAGTTCGTGTGTGGGTGTGCGTGCGTGCGTGCGTGCATGTGTGTGTATGTATTTGCGCTCGGAGCCATTATACGTGTGGCTTGGAAAATATTTCCACGCGGAAATGTCACGCTGAAGAAGATCAGGCTGCGGACTCGATTCACGTCTGACATTTATTCCTCGACATCAGATGTATTCCTATATGAAAAGATTCGCAAAATAAATCAGAAAAGGATTCTTTCCTTTTCGCATTGTAAATATATACTTTACCTAAAAATCGACGTCCCGGTGTAAAATAAAATATTGTATACACGTCTGTATAATCGTTTGTCGAACAATGTATATCTTAAAGTAATTAATAAAAGCATTGATGAAATCATAAAATTACTTTTTCAATGTGTTCTACTCTGATAACTTAATATATGACAGAAGCTTTTTCAAATGTATTTTATTGAAAATTGGACTGAAAAATTTTTTTGTAAAAATGAAAAAAAAAATTTTTACGTTTATTTAATTCAATTCCTATTTTCTTTTAGTTTTATGTTTGTGAATTTCTATGGTAAAAAGGTTCTATATTACATCTTCATTCTCATACATTTGATAAGAAAAAATTAATTTTATTCTAAATTATATATATTATTTGTACAGTTAATCTCTGAAAAAAGTCATTGTGAACAGAACGATTTTGAAATTAAATGATATATAGAAACTGGATGTAGTTAGCATAAGGTATTACATTAAATTTTAATGAAACTTGTAGCTCATTTGAATAACATAATTGTAAAAAATGTAAGTGGAATATTTAACTTCGTTAAATTTCAAATTTGATAATGAAAATGTCCTGCACGCTTGTCACTTTTTTACATTTAAATTACAATATAAATATGTTAAGTTACCATTATTTGTTAAGTTGCCAATGGAATTCCAAAAATCCATTTAAACAATTAATATTTATATTAAACAATACTTTATAAAACGCTTGTCACATCGATTTTACTAAAATACTTATATTTTCAGTATAAATAATATCGTAACATATAACTGTACGCATATATATTTATATTTAATTCAAAGTTTAGATTGACATTTAATTAGTCAAAAATTTTTTAAGCATAGTGTATGAATAATTATCTGGATTTTGAAGAATAGTCATTTGTTAATGGAATTTTGAAAGTTCCATTTCGAATCCATTTTAATTTGCTAGTAATAAATTATTTTGTTAAAGGTGACACAAAGATTCTTAATATTTTATGCCTACTATTTAGGAAAAATCATTGAAATGTCTTTTAAAATTTTTAAATAGTCTTATAAATAAATTACCAGATTATCTATTTATAGAAAAACAAAATTATGAAAACTTAATAATAATTCCTTATTTAAAGGTTTCCTATGATATAATTTGATATAATACTTGTGCTTTAATGCTTTTAAAGTATAAAAGTATAAAAATATATTTGTATAACCAAAAACTTACCCTATATGATTAGTGCTTTTCTTTAGAGTAAAACAGCAAGTACAAGCCAAATCTTTACACTTTATAATTATTCATAATGAACCTTCGAGCGAACCGCATCCGCACAAATACATAATTACGTAATTGCGTAATTGGATGAAGAACTAGAAGCAGATGTAGCTGCACTTTATCTCGGAATAATCTGAAATATGCGTTATTTAGAAGTGAGAGTGAAAAATGAAGAGGGAACGGGGTGAAAGAACGCATGACAAGTCCATCGATTTCACGGGCTTGGCGCGCGGAAAAGTAATGGCGTCCTCGTCGCTTGCATAACGTAATCCTTGAAATTTACGGCCTGGATTATTATACGCCGCGCGATTGCCCCAGGATTAATTGGCTCAGAGGAGTTATGCGTCGGTGACCGACCGACCCCGAACGCACCACCCCCTCCCCCCCCTCCCGCAGCCCCCGGCTTTCCCGCTGTACGCGGTTAATCGTTAATCTTTAGTCGCAACTTTTTCCATTAGGCCGCGAGCGGGCCAGATTTTGGCCAATTGAGCGCGTGCGTGGGGGAGGTTGGGCTGGTGGAATCACTCTGTCGCCGAGGGGGGGCGGGGCGGGGGTATTGGGGTGATCGCAGAAAATTGCGCGACGCCCGCACGCGTTAATCACAATTGCGTTATCGGAACGAAATTTCACGCCGCATTGCTGAAATGCATTTACGTCCAAGTGCGCCCGCCGTTCCGTGTGCGTATACGCCAAAGGGGATAACTATTTTTCATTTTGAGTCTTTTTTTTATAGCCCCCGCATTAATTACACGAGATTTTTATAGTAACTTTAATTACAATTCGCATAAAGCATATTTTATTAGGCTTAACGAAAAATTATCTCCCATTTCAAATTTATTAGACAGTATAATAAAGTTACTATCATCATTGATTTATATAACTTTGCTTTATTGAAGATAAACCTACAAAAAAATTTATGTAAATAACAGAGGTATAAAAAAATAGTTTTTATAGGTATCTTTAGAAATTTTTTATTGTATTTGTGAAAAAAAATCAAGATTATTTATGTATTTGAAAATTATAAATCTAAATTATCTCATGATTATTTTGAACGAATTTTATAATATCAGCTATATTATATTAATATAAAGTTTTCTTCTTTTAGTTTATTAGAAATAAAGTTGAAGCATTCATAAATGTAAATCATTTAAAGCCTCCTGTTTAGTATTACGGAACTAATGAGATAAACAGTTTCCATTTTCATGATTAAAGTGCTCATTGAATAAGTTAATAGCCACAATAAACTTCAAAGTATCAAAAATATGAATAAAATTCCGAAATTAATATCTACAAAATTCTATAATGAATTAAACTTAATGCGGTTTTGGTTTCTACATTAATTATATTAATTCAATAATAATGCTCTTGAAATACTAAGAGTATAATACTAAAAGTTCTAGTTTTAGTATAATATATAAAGTATGTGACTTTTATTTTATTAAATTATAACACCTATTCACGAATGGTATCCAAATAATAATATTAATTATGAAAATTTTAGATTAGTACGTAATAAAGCATCGAATAATACAGTAATCCGAAAGAGTCATCGGACCCGAATTGATTTATCATATACGCAGTACGCGTTCAGATTCAATGGATCATTCAATGTACTATATCAATTTGTGTACGTATAGACCAGCTCCACTAAGAGCAGTGGAAATCAAGACTGGTGCTGTACACGCACGGCACACTGGCACCTGTATGACCGAGAACACGTGCACAAGTAAACCAATACATATACATATATATATATACAGTGGCGCACGTGTTACGGTCGTGACGTACGAGGGCAATAAGTAAACAAACCACTGGGCTAGATGGAATCGGGATCGAGTCATAAATCGCAAATGGAACGCCGCGAAATCGCTGAGAAAGCAGCAGCGAAATACGCATACGCATACATACCGAGAGCAAGAACGTAGCATAGTGTAGATCGAAATAAAGCGTGCCTTTGGATTTATACATAACATATATATAATTTTTTTTGCCCACGCGAATCACGACCGCACATCTGTATAGCTCTGTATCGCTAGTCACAAATATAATATATATATATATATATATATATATATATATATATATATATATATATATATATATACCCGTTTACTCTCCGAAAATACCATTGTTGCGAGAACGGTGTATAACCCCTTTTTGATGGATGTTCAATCTAATGGTATAACCCCCTGCCAATGCATACGCGCAGGCGCGTTTCTCTTATATATATATATATATATATATATATATATATATATATATATGATTCCTCCTGAGGAAACGCCCAGATATATATGTATATTTAACGCCATATCTTTATATGATGTTTTTGTAATAAATAAGTAAATAAAGTTTCAATTTTCATACATACTTATACTATGATCATCTGCTTCATTGTATCATAATGATTCTATTTATGATCAATAACTTTTGCAATGCAAATTATTCACTGAATCACTTGAGCTATCCATTTTTATAGTCAAAAGATATTCATCTCAAAAGATAATCATCGAATGTATCAGACAGGGCAATGAACTATCGATAAAGTCCTGGCACAACTATAATATCATTTGTTAGAATAAAAATAAATATTTTCTCTACTACTGACAAAAATCTTAAATATAGCTTCGGAGATTGAAATCACAAAATGTTTTTTTTTTTAATGTTGAAGCATTTCAATATAGTTTGAAATGAATTTCAGAATTTTTAATCTTATATAAATTTTTTGAATTACTATAAAGTTCCGATCATATAAAAATTTGAATACCTTTTTTTGGCCGAGCAAAAGATGTATATATAGAACAATCTTGGTTAATGAAAGACTTCGACTTCTGATTTATACAAAATCTTTTTTCGATAAATTATAGTGGCGAATCAATATTTTATAAATTCTTTATAAGTTTTTTTTTCTTTTACTCGTTTCTGACGCTGCATTAAATTGAAAAATAAGAGAAAAATTTTTTTATAGACTAAAACTATAGATTTAAGCGGGTGCTTGTAAATAAGTTAAATACAAACAATTAAAATCGAGAATGAATGGAAAATAAAATATACATAAAATTACGACAGGTACTGAATGTCTTATACAGTCTGATCAACCGTTCCGTATCTACTTGGCGCAAAATAAAAATGCTATACGCATGCAATCTATTGGAGCAGAATGTGATAAAAATAATGCTGGATATAACAATAATCTTAAATAAATAAATTCAAGCAAGAATGAGGAGTCCATATGGAAAATCGCAATTTCAAAAATCCTTTCGGTTTATTAATATATTTCATAAGTGAATCATCCTGACGTTATAATTAAAAAACTTTATAAATTATTATTGTCAAGTTCTTTTATATTTTATAAAACATTATAAAATACAAATAAAAAATTCAATTCTAAACTTAATAAATATAATTCAACAACATTAATATAGCTATATATTCTCGCATACAGATATCTATAAATTTGTAATTTATCTCGTCCGTTATCATTAATTTAATAAAATATTCATTTGTTGTATTTGTTAAATTTTAATTTAATTAATTTACTAATAATTTTTTTTCATATTTAGTTTATTTATTTAAGTTTACAGTGGGTTATTATTAATTGAAAAATATTTTAAACTGGAACAGAATAAAATAATGTGTAATAAAAAAGGAAAATAAAGATATTTTTTTAGTCAGAAATCGTACTTATGATATGATTTTATACGATCATATTCTATAATATATAGTATAGATTGTTCTATATAATATGGTAGTCTAAAATTATTTAAACTGAAAACGACTTTTATGTGTAACTCATATTACGCGTTTTTGACGGAAACGTACATCAATTGTAACAATGTCAGTTTATTCGTGCCTGAATTCGAATTTACATGGAATATATATAATAGCCAGTGAAACCTTTTCATCGTCAAACTACTACTATCTATGTTATACTATATAATCCAGGCTGTAATCCAGCCAGTGCTGCCGACGGAAGAACATATGTTTTAAAAGCAGGTGGCGCAAGCGCAGTAAACGTTTCCGCGCGACGTTACCTAGCCATTTTTCCAGTCAAGCCAAAAGTGATTGTTTTTCAATATTCAATTTAGTCTAATTTAACGGAACTTTTATTAATGTCAGAACCACAGTCCGCGCTTCTACTGAGAAAACAATTAGCAGGTACAGTTAGTGTTTTGTAAAAATTGTGTTGTGCGCGCATCGGGGTCGTGTTTTGCGAGTCCGGAGAAAGCCGAGGTTACTCCTTGCTGTAAGCCAAGCGCTTTTTGTCGACTCGGAGCAAAGACAAGTGATTACAAACCGGGGCTTGTCTCGTGCGCTCAGGAGTTTCATTATCCTGGGATACGTTTTGCAAATTTCGCGTTCCCATAAATATTGGCGTCCATGAACTTGGACTTAGTCTTACTCGATTGCCCTCCGAAAATCAATACGAACGGAAAATGAAGCGCCTACCGGACTCCGTAGCCGTGTTGCCTCTTGTTAGCCTTTAACCTAGAAATTTTCCGGATTCCTCCATGTTCGCGGACTTTTCGCCTTATTTCTGTGAAATATTCTCTCTGAAAAAGAAGCATTTCATTCCATCGCGTTATCTCTCGCGCCTCGTTGTTTTTTTTTTTTTTTGTTTTTTGTGAAGTTACTGAACAGTGACTTTTTTTTGCGAACCCGGCCATCGGAGTGAGTCCTTTCCAAGTATAATAATTCGGTCGACAGCACCAGTTTCGGGGCCACTCATATTTTGGGACCCACTCATGAAGCAAGAGGCCTTCGGAGTAGACCGAAAATAATTGTTTGCGACTCCCTTTCGTGCAGTGTCGAGGATCGAGCGTGTATTTATAGAGCCCGAGGGGCAAAGCAAGCGTCATAACGGGTAGCCGAGCCGAGTTTGTGCGTATTATATGAACGCGCGGAGCGACTCTCATTCGTTCAGTCTGTCTTTCTCTTGCTCTTTTTTCATATGCCGTGTATCGGTGTATGTCTTTCTCTTCTTTCTCGTGGCTACTTCACCACCCGACGGCCGAAGGTCAGCCTTTACTTACTCCGCTCACGGCTCACCTCTGTTTCATGTTTTCCTGTTAGTCACAGCCGCGAGTTCGCCGACATTTGGCCCTGACTCAGCGTCAGCCTCGCTAGCTTGTTAACCGCAAGTGAGATAGAAGTCGTTGACGCCGGCTATAAAAGCCCGGGCCCGGACCGTGGAGCCGCGGGGAGTAGCATGAGTTCTCGCACGCATGTTCTATATATATGTGCAGGGGAGCATAATGCCAATACGATCATAACCTCGAAATAAAATGTTAAAAGGAGAAAAAGAAAGAGCGCCGTCCTGATATGATAATAAGTTATAGGAGCTGGGCGAAGCCGCATAAGGAGTCACCTCGAAAATAACATTACATTTATGCCTTTGTCTCTTGGTCAACAACATTCTTGATTGATTTCAGAGCAGATAAAAACAATCTTTTCAAAGCTTTACCCTTTAAAATTCATATACGTTTTTTCGAAAAGGTTTTTGCAAAACTTTCAAAAAATAAAAAAAAAACAAATAAATAGTCTTGATATTATTTTAATATTATCTTAATATTCATCCTAAAGCTTTTAATTTTATAAATATGAATCATCAATATTTTAATTCGAATTGTATACATTTCAATCCTACAACAGTTAATAAACATTTTACTTAAAGCTAAAAATATAAATAAATATTGGCATTCTAATGAATTCAAATTTTTTTTTATTTGCTAATAGAAAAAATTGATTATGTTAAATAACTTCTTGTGAAGTTAATGCTCTAAATACTTGTTTCCATTTTTCATTTATTAAACTTTTAATGTTAATTCACTTGATTGACTGATAACTAATTAATAAGAAACTTTTTAATAACAGGAGTATTTTTTAAACACCCATTTAGCAATTAAATCACCCATTTCTATATTCAAAGCTAATATTTTTTATTTTTTAAATTATATACTAAATATGACATTTTATGTAGCCATAACTTAAAATATCTACTATTTATTACAATTTATTATTTAAGACTTTTATGTGAATATTTCTATATGTCTATATTGAAATTTACTTGTAGTTCTTGTATTATATATGACTCATGTTATATTTGCAAATATAAGTTTGATCTGAACTACTTCAATAATTATAAGTAAATAATGAAAACATTTGGAAAAAAGTAATATTTATTTTCAAGATCACATTTGATAATAGAATATGTTTTTTGAGTGAATTTATTTGATATACTACTGAGCAGTACTTTTGTTCAAAATATATTTGCTCATATTTTTATTTATATTGTAAGCATAAGTAGACCATTACTAGTCATTGAATATTAAATAATACATTAAAAAAATATGTGGTACAAAATTATATAAAAATCATTAGGCTTGATTATTCTAAGTAATTTTGTTAAATTAGTTTACTAAATATATTATTTTTTCTAGAATTAAATAAAAACCCAGTGGAAGGGTTTTCTGCAGGTCTCATAGATGACAATGACATTTATCGATGGGAAGTGCTCATTATTGGACCTCCGGACACATTGTAGTAAGTAATAATCAATTTTAAAATAGACATAATAAATTAATAATAATATCTGAATTGAATTAAAAAGTTTCAAACTTTATTTTTCATTTTACAGCGAAGGTGGATTTTTCAAAGCTCACTTACAGTTTCCCAAGGAGTATCCACTTAGGCCACCAAGAATGAAATTCATAACAGAAATATGGCATCCTAATAGTAAATATACAGAATATTTTAAATATTTGAAATCTTAGAAATATTATTTTTCTTTCATAATTTCAACCATTTTCAGTTGAAAAAAACGGTGATGTCTGTATATCAATCTTGCACGAGCCTGGCGACGATAAGTGGGGTTATGAAAAAGCATCAGAACGATGGTTGCCTGTTCACACTGTAGAAACAATTTTAATCAGTGTGATTAGTATGCTTGCTGATCCAAATGATGAAAGTCCAGCAAATGTGGATGCAGCCGTAAATATTATAAATGTTCAATTTATATGTTTAATTTTTCTATGAATATTTTATTTATATATAACTTTTTATTGTAGAAAGAGTGGAGGGAAAGTTATACAGAATTCAAGAGAAAGGTAGCTAGGTGCGTCAGAAAAAGCCAAGAAGAATGTATGTAGGGAATGAAGAAATATTTGCATGGAAAGACTTATTTAATTCAGGTAAGCTTCAACTAATTTAATTTGTAACAAATATATTGATATACAAAGATATATATATATATATATATATATATATATAATAAATATTTTTATCGGTCTTTGGGTGTTTATATCATATATTAGTTAAAATAATGACAGTAAGACTGTCCTTGTTTATGATCAACATTTTAATAAATCAATATTTTATCAATCATTATTTTAACTAATATATGATATTATAAAGACTATAAGACCGATAAAAATATTTATTAATTTAATTCAATACAGTCGACATAAGTACAATTTTATAAGTATATATATATATATATATATGATAGCTCTAATTCAGCCCTCATCTATTTGCAATGGAAACTCTGGTATTGATAAAAATTGATTGTATGTTGCATTTGTATTTGGAAATTATATGTAAAATATTACATTTATTATAAATTCATGGTTTTACTTTCATATTTTCAAATACAGAGAAAGTATTGAAAATATATAAAGTGTGACAGTAAAAACTCATTTACTATATGTTACTTAATTTTAAATATGAAGGATATTTGAAAACAAACTGAAAGTATAAAAAGTTATGTACATTATAACATTTTTCTAGAACCCTGTAATGGCATAATAATCTACCATTTGGTATATTTTATTAATAAATATTTTCTTATTTTATATATTGCTATTTATTCATGAAAAATTATAAAAAGCTACTATATCACATTTCAGTAGAATAGCATAATTATAAAAACTATCATAGTTACTTAAAATAATACAAAATAAAGTAAAGGTTTTTCGACATTAAGTTCATTCGCTTAGATAAAATTACAAATCTGTGAATAAATATTAGAATATGTTACAGGTAATTTGACACAATTATTTGCAATAAACGTTATATTAAATATTTTTATTGGTTTTACAAGTTACAAGCCCTATTATACTCACATTCAGACTATTTATTTATAATCATTCTCAAAGAATTAAAGAATCTGAAGTTCTTAAAATTAAAGAATCTCAAATTATTATAACTATAACTACCGTGAAAGAACAATATGCTTTGCAAAGGATTATCTGACTGCCCATTCGCTAACTTATCTACCCAATAAGGTGTATTCAGAATAATTTAGGCACTTCGTAATAATTTGTATAATTCACTTTCTTAGATTCTTCTGAGTTGATTATAAACAAGAAGAGTCTGACTGTCGTTATAGTAGGACTGTAAGATTATACAAATGTTTATTTGTTTAATAACAAATAATGAACAAGAGAATTTAAATTTTCAATTATCATTTAGAAACTATAATTTAAAAAATATATATAATCAATAAACTCAAACCAAAAATAATAAATGAAATTACATTACGAAAATAAAATTAAAAGATTTAGAATAATTATTATTAGATTTTCTTGTTAATAAAAAACATTATATCATGATATAATAGTATATATAAGTGTTACTATTTAAAATAGTTTTCATCTTAAACTAAAATTTAATCAATTTATAGAAAAGAATTCACTGAAAATTTGCAGTATTCTTTACTAGAAAAAGAAAAACGATTCTTAAATGAATTCTTACAAACTTTAATAATAATTGATTCGAAAAACAAGAAGTTGAACACACAAAAGTGTCCATATATATTTTTATAAACTGTTATGAAAATATGTATATTTGGGTTTACTCGATGTCTATTCAAATGAACACAAAAGAAACAAATATTTGTTGAATAAATATAAATACTGCTCAAAATATAAATACAAAATATAAATACTGCTTAAAATATAAATACAAAATATAAATACTGCTTAGAATGTAAATACAAAATATAAATACTGTTTAAAATCTCTAACTATATATATATATATATATTGGCTAATGTGATGTAAAAAAGTTCAGTACTGATATGTAAGTTAATTTTTAGATTCTGAAAGTATCTCCCTCGATGGGATCAGTGTAAAATGTCTCACAAACTAAAATCGTAACTGTTACACAGATATCTAAATGAATTAATTATGGATTATTTTATTAATTAATGTCTAATATGTTGATAATACCTTGGACTCATAATAATGATTATTACATTAAATAAAAAAAATTTTAATTATGCTTTAATATTTATTATTTGTTTTATGAAGCATATAGTAACAATTATAGAAAATAATTTTCTATTGTCATAATTATCTTACTATACTTATATAAATAAAAGATAAGAAGGTTAATGTGATTTAATTTATGAATTTCAAAAGTTATAAAAAAATGAATATCTCATACATGCATTAATTTTTTTCCAGAATTCATACATTATACCATTTTCAAAAGTTTTTATTATATTTGTATATTTTAAACTTTTTTAGGAAAGCCATAAGCATTGTAAAAATAAAGTGAAGTTAGGCATAAAGCTAACGAACAGCAGTGCCACTAAAAACATGGACAAAGCCTGCCACTTATTCTTATGCTAAGAGAAGTCAAGAAGAGCTCATATGGAATTCTATCGAGCCCTTGGCCATAGCCATCCAACAAATTGCTATCCTTTTAACTGGAAAATAAATTACGGAAGGTTTCGCGCAGCTCATCTTTTAAAAAATTTACGACTATTCATAATATAAAAAAATCATCTTTACGACTGCTACCTTCATATTAATAATTATTGTAAACTTGACGTCCCTCCTTTTATCTGCTCCCTCTCAATTTATCATGATATTCGTCCAGAAACTCCTACCATTCTTAACCATTTTTGAAACCCTGAATCGTGTAATTTAAAAAATAATTCGTTTATGTTTATTACTCGATAATGATTCCTCAGCGTCGTTTCGTATTTTCTTACTTTAATATAAATAAATTTTTGTAAAGTTGAAAAGAACGAAGTGAAAATAATAATGGTTGAATGTACTGCCAGTGATAAAAAATATACATACGAATTACTATCATACGATAATGATTAAAATGAACATTTTGATGTCGATTAATCGTTTGCAAAAACAATGATACAGAAGTTTTTTGTGAGATTCTTTCTAAGGATATCGCACTGAAATACTTAAACTTAGAAAAATACATTTCGTTATTAACATTCAATAAATAAGAACAAACGCAGGAATATTTTTTGTAACAGAAATTAAGAATCTTTTTAACAATTATAATTTCTACAGAAGTTATATACATAACTAGAATTAAAATATAATTTGTTATATATTTTTCTGTAGAAATATTTTATTAGCTGAAATTACTAAGTAATACTTCTATGCTCATACACGTTTTATTAGCTTCTTCTAAATATTTATTTAATTCACAGGATGCCAAAATAATACAATGAAAATAAATTATAAAAATACATGATAATAATAAAATTTATATAATGAATTTTTTTAATTAAAAAGAGGTTCGTGATCATAAAAAAGACATTGTAAGCGATTTGAAACTATGTATTTCACAACTTGAATTCCAATAGAAATGAGTATTTTACAGAAATGTTTTATTATTCGTAATAGTTGTTCCAAATTTTTATCTTTCTCTTATACACAATTTCAATTTTGTTTACCTTATTTAATATCGATCATTAAACTAAAAAATTAAATTTCATTTATTGTGTATATAATTTTTAAAAATCCCTGATTAGAGCTATTTAGATAAATTGTTTAATAATTAAAAAGTGAATGCTATTTATTTCAAAATTAAGAAATTTCTAGTTTTTAAATGTCTTTTTCATTTGATTTCTACGTAGTACAAAATTTTTTTGATTTTCTTCAATAATTTACATTTGTGAATTATTATTATGGTGAGCAGAATTTTAAATAAAATTTTAGATATTCATGGATAAGTAATTTAAATTAAAAATACCATCTGTTGGTAGCGTTGAATGTAAAAGTTGACCTAGTGATGGTAACTGAAAACTCGTATCGATATATGGTAAATAGTTGTATCTCAGCTGTAGATACTATCGATTCCTTAACTGATATTTATAATTTATATGTATTTAAAATATAATTATATCAAATAATTTGTTATTTCCTACTATGATATTGCATTTGAATGTATTCTTAATGAAGGTATAGGACTACTAAATAATTAATAAAAAAAGTATAATTTTTTAATACAGGCTTTAATTTAGAAATTTTCAATGAAGACAATGATATGAATAATATATAATTTATATGTATATGTATATACAATGAAAGAATCCTTGAATATTTGTTCCTTGATATTGTGACTTTAGACAGGAACAGATTGACGATATAAGCACAAATAAGCTTTCAACCAGAATGTCTCGTTCTGTTTCTTAGTGGAAGAGGATATGAGTGTCTCGTTTCCTGTATCAATTCTTATTTTTATTATGTCTTGAATTGCCAAATAGCATTATATAAGCTGAAGACAATAAATTTTTCACGTATGTCAATATTTTGTATACCTTATTTATTTTTCTTTTAATCTTCGTTTAATAATCATAAACGTACAATTTTAAAACAATAGTGCAATAGTATTTATGCAATGTACAGGATAACTTTAAGCTATATAATACAGTTCGAAATGAAATACAAATTATTAAACTATTTATTACTGCAGGTAAATCGCTCTCGATTTTTCTTTGATACATTATTTTCACTACTGAAAAAGACAACAGTGCGCTTGTGTCTTTACGTTTTCTGTATTTCTAGCTCTCCATGATTATCTTAAAATGCCTTGTTCGTTTTTTTATCCGTTATCTTATTGTTTTTATAACGAAAGGAATAGGATTTGGGGGAAAAATTCAGGAAAAGAAGTATCTCAATAAGTTTTTTATGTTCTATCTACATTCTTTATGTTGTAAAATATTCATTGTTAGGTTTACGATATGATTTTTCTTTCGACGTTTTCACCGATGTCAGTGAAGCTTGCATGTGCGCAATCTCCTGTATCGCAATTTTACGGATCCTGGCTTTTGCGCTCTGCAAATTTCATGAAAATTTTATTTATATTACATGTATTTTTCGTCGAATAGCTCCTTCCTTATCCGTCTCTCTCTCTCTCTCTTCTCTCTCTCTCTCTCTCTCTCGTTCTCTCATTCTTTTTCTCCCTACACGCACGCACACTTACACACTTTCTCTGCCTCTCTACTTCTGACTCCCAATTTAAATAATTAAAGCTATTGGCTACTCATACTTTATTCGAGTATCTACAAAGACGATAGTTATACTGATTCGATGAATGAGAAATCAAAAGCCATGGTCCGCCGCTGATCGAGCATTTCCGGAGCGAGAATTACACATTACCCTCTCGCAATGGTCGTATAGATAAGTAGTACGAGCTGCTGAAACTTTTATATATTACTAAGCCGACTTTTGTTGGAATAAGTTTTTATCGTTGTCACCATTATCCAATATTATTGAGTTTTACTGACTACACATAATGTGTATATAAGTATGTATGTGTGTGTGTGTGTGTGTGTGCATGTATATATATATATATATATATATATATATATATATATATATATATATATATATATATATAAGGATATTAAATAAAGATTAAAGATATCGAATACAAATTATTAAGTTATTTAAGTCAAGAAGCGTGTATTGAAAATCATAGTTTGTTTCTTTCTTAAAAAAATGTCAATCTGCACCACTCCTTTAAATATTCCATTTGTCAAAATTGAAGTGCAAATGTACGAAATATATATATGTTTGTTTATATAGATCATTCTATTATCCGGCCAATCCGACATCGTACTTGTATATTAGAAACCTTAATTGCTTGTACACTTTAAATTTGAATGAAATAAATAATAAAAATAAACACCGGTCGATTTTGAAAGATTAAATATCCGCTGTTCTGATATACTAAAATTCTAGACGTCCCATTAATTTATATTAACAAATGTCTCGGTCACTGTCCACTTCTCTCTCTCTCTCTCTCTCTCTCTGATTTCCTTGAAATTGCGGACTAGAATTTAATTAAAGATAATACGTACAGCTTAATCTGGTAGACACTAGTTTGATTCGGAATATCGAAGTTAAAGATTTTTGCCTCGATCAGTCGTCTATTGTATCGAGTTTTCACGCACGATGCACTCGTTCCATGGCATTTTGCTAATGTTATATATATATATATATATATATATATATATATATATATATATATATATATATATATTTCACCGAGCGTATAACTCGCGACATTTTTTTGATCGCGGGACCACAGAAAGCGTCTTTCTGTGTATAAGATCGATATAGATTCTCGATCCTGTGTTTATCGCAACATACCATTATTTTCTTCATTTGTTATTTATCGTGCGGACATATACGATATTTATACGGATTTAACTGCAATAATTAAGAGTAATATTTATTTTTATACAATTTTGCTGTGTATTTGTGTCTGTATTCTCATTTTTTTAGATTTATATACAAAATTATTTACAATATAGACGTTTTCCCTTGGAAAACTGCTTTCGCGTTTCGGGAGCTCTCTACGTACTTCCTATCTAGTACTGCATGTCTGAAGGGTCGGCTCTTGTACCCTCGCAAGTCTACAAGTAGATTCTCTATGCGCAGTTGGGAACCACTGAGCCTGTCCCTTTAGCCTCTCGCAGCGCGTAAGCTCTATCACATCGGCTTCACAAGCCGTTTCGTTTACTTTTGTTTTTCCTTACTTATCTTATGATAATAATGATAATAATAATAATTTTTAATGCATAATATAATTATAATATGGTCAAATGACAATGATAATAATGAAAATTCAGAATTTTCTATACGAATTTCTACGTTACAATTTTTATTTTATACAGCATTTCGATTGCTTGCATTTGCATTATTTTTTCATTGTTGTCTCATCGACTACATTTGTGTTTGCTTCATTTTTTTTCTTTAAGAAATACAAAAATGAAAATAAGACATCGACGAGTCATCTATTTAACTTCATTTATTTTGGCTAGGCCCTTTCGCTTGTCGCAAAGAAAATAATGAATAAAATGTTATTAATTACTATACAATGTTTTCTTTTGTTTTTGCACTATAATAATGATTGAAAGATTAGCAATAATAATAATGAAAACGTAATAGTAATAATATTATAATCATGTACTTATACAATAATAATAATAATAATAATAATAATAATAATAATAATAATAATAATAATAATAATAATAATAATAAAATTACATTAATAATAATAGTAATAATTAACATTGGTAACGGTGTCTATATGTGATCGACGCGATCGATCTCGTCTCTTTCTCTCTCGCAACATAAATATCGGTCAAGCAAAAGAGAAAATTGAAAGAAGATTGGACACGCACATGTTTGTTCTTTTTATTCTTTGTTTTTAACAACGTAAAAATCGACGATTGTTTATATATATATATATTTATATTTTCTTTCGTATTTACGCAACTCGAGAGTGAAATATATGCAATAACGTCAACAGCTTAACAACTAAGAAGGAGATTTCGCATGGGGAATTGGGAGCAATATAAACGATAACATGAATCACAATTATGCATTTTTTCATACTCGCTCACGACGCGAGCTTAATCTCAATCTTTCACTCTTCAGCCCCTTTCACGCAATAATCACACGCACACACTTGCTATTTCTCTCTCATTTTTTGCCTCTCATTTAATTTTTCACTAGCATTCATTTAAAAATCAATCTAACAATTGGTTACGTGGAGATTGCACTGTTTGCAGAGAAAATCCTTCCGGCACCTTTCGCACCCCAGTTATAGTAATCCAGTTCATTGGGGAACGTAGGAGAAAGAGATTTTCCCAAATTTCGATTTCTTACTACTAAATTACGATTCTTCTATTCGTCGCCGTACTTCTATTTTCACCTTTTCTTTCTTTGTTCTTCCATACGTTCGTTGTTCGCGTTTCGCCCAAATAAGAGTTTAACTCTCAGTAGACCCTAAAACATGAGTTTCCGACGTTTCTGCAGCTTCCCTTACTTTTGATTCTGCTCGGTATCTCAATATATCGTCATCATCGTGCTCATAGTACTTGCTCTTACTCGTATCCTTTCAATATGTTAATGCCCTAACCATAGGCAGGACCCGGCTCCCACCGAATCCTATTGCTGGCTTTTTATTATGATAATTAAAAAAAACAACTTAACTAAGATATTTGTCATCCGTATACAGGATGCGACCGATACTCAGTCTTTGATCGACCGATCTTGTTTGGTTCGCCTTGGCCAGCTCACAGCTTTGGAATAAATACACTTGGAAAATAAGTCCGAGCCGATTGATAGTAGCTCTCAATTAGGGCTCGCACACACACGCACACTTCCATTTATTCCTCTCTAATAGTCCCACGTCTCTTCGGGCTCGTGCTTTACGACATCCTTGGGACTGTCCTCGACTGTCTGCGACACATGCTGCGAAGTCGAGGGTGGTCTGGGTGATGTCGAAGGGCTGTGCTGTATGGACTTGAGACTCGGTGATGGACTCTCGCGATCCGGAGCGTTGGCCGCGGAAACCGAGGAGACGTCGCTCTGAGCGTCCTCCTCGTATCTGTCCTGGACCGGCGTCGGTTCCACTCTCACCGTTTCTTCAGCTTCTCGCTTGACACCATAGTCGTCGGTTTGCATGACGCAGACGCCGTTGATGATGACCTCGTCGCCGGTCCTCGCGGGCTCCTGCCACTCCGGATTCACCCATTGGGGTGCAGCGGGTTTGCGCCTATTCGACCTGGAGGTACTGCTCGCTGGTACCGGTATCTCCGTTGGCTCGCGTTTGATGCTGCCACCAGAGCCGTCCGAGTCTTCGCTTCCAATGTTACTCATCGCATCTTCGGCGTCGTCGTCCTCGAATTCCTGAGCAGGCTCACGCTTGAGTGCTCCCATTGATAAATCAAGGCCTGAGCATTGTTCCTTGAGGGCGTTGCCTACCAGAGCGGCAAAGTTCGGAGTCATATAGGGCGTGTATGGAAGAGGAACAACGTTTCCTAGACCGATCCTCTCCTTCTGAATATCCAGCAGTCTTTGGTTAAGAAGCAGTCGAAATTGCACTTGGTCGAACGGTTGGCTAGATTCGCGAGCCGTCTGAGGCTCCGGCTGCCCGTGCGGCGGCTGCTGCTTCAGTCTCATTCGGTGATTGTGGAACCAATTCGTTATCGTTCTCGTGGAAAGAGCCAGCTCCGCAGCAAGGAATTCGACTGTCCCTATATGCGGATAAGGATCCAAAGCGAACGCTAGTCGCAGCGCTTCCTTTTGTTCCTCGCTAAAGAGGACTCGCTGTTTCTTAGCGGGCGTGGGTCCGGATCCAGGTACAGGTGAGGGAGCGTGATAGAACTCAGCGGTATCGTTACTCGAAGTATCAGAACTGTTGTCGTGACCCGGACCGCTACTGCGACGCTTTCTATTTGCTTCTCGTCGCTCATTCTTTAAGCTCTGCAGTTTATCAACGTTTTGAGGGTCCGAAAGCCAGAACTGCATACGAACAAAGGGTTCACGACCTTTGATGCTAAGCATGTGCCAGGGTTTGGGCTTACTCAGCAACTCACTTACGGATCCTTGGGACAGTCCAAGAACTGCTTCCCCAAAAATCTTTTGGCCAATGTTATTTGCCAGTAATGCCTCTTTGATTTTAGTCGTAATAGTTTGCGTGTCGAGCTCAGGAGTTAGAGCAGCTACTTCGTAGACACTCGATGATTGCTGAGTATGCATACTACGCAGTGGCGATTGAGCCATCTGGTGATGTGGTGAATGCAGATTTATTTGAGGTCCTTGGTGCTGCTGTTGATGTTGCTGTTGCTGTTGTTGTTGCTGCTGCTGTTGCTGCTGTTGCTTCTTTTGTAGTTCCTGTATGCTGATCTGAGTATGAGGAAGAATTGGTCCAGGTGGTGTCAGCATCATTGGAGAAGGTTGTGGATGCGGTGGGTGTTGTGGGCTTTGTTGAGGTGGACCGAGTTGCAGTTGACTTTCGTGTTGGTGTTGAGCTGCAGCAGCTGCTGCTGCTGCCTGTGCAGCCGCCTGAGCAGCAGCCTGAGCTTTAGCAACACTTTGCAATTGATCCTGAACTAATTTAGTTGGTGGCATTGGCTTCATAGGCGTTCCACAAGCTGTAACGTCAAAGATTTTTCAATTAATAAAACTATTTGTTAAAATATTAAACATAGTTCAGAAGCTCTGTTTGAAGTACCAAATTATTGGTGTTGAATTTAGAAAGATAAAAGTAGAAAGTTACACTCTTTTTTAAATAACTATTTTTCTTTTACATTATATTTAATGAAATTATAAGATTTTAAATAATTATCATATAATTTAATTCAAAATGTATCTCAATTTCATTAAAAATGTACAACATATATAAGAATAAACTAATAATTATACTATGTGCGGATTTCCCATGTGTGTTGCTTAACTAATAAAATATTTAGCGAAAACGCTTCTAACATATTTTCTTAAATTTCGAGTCAATTGTAATTTATGTTTGGGCTTTCAAACAGTTTTACCTTGGAAAATAATCAAAAGATGCGATGCCCTAACTGAGCTCTGCGTGTACTGCTTTTAAATGTATTCAATGATGGATAAGCAAAAGCTTGAACATTTTATTTAGCATAATTTATCAATTTATATGCAGCACAATAAATATTTCAAAACTAGTATTTTATTAGGATTCAGATCACAAGCATATTATTTTTTTACAAATACCCTTTTGACGAGAAATCGCATATAGTTGAATTGCTGTTTTTCAAAGTTCTAGTAACAGATTTTGAAAATGGAGGTACAAAGATAAATTGTGCAGGGAAAGGCAAACATAAATCATGATGATATTGGAGAAAAAAGGAGAGTGATGATAGAGCTGCCGAGCTACGTATGTGTAAATAAAATAACAAAACATCTATATTGACCTGAGTTAAACTTACGAGGCAGGCCGCCGTAGCCGCCGGTCCTCATCAGCTTCTCGGGAGCGATTTTGTACTGACTGGCGACTAATTTATGTACGGCATTATCATCTTCAAGGAACATTTTCATGCGAATAAACGGTTCCCGACCTTTTTGCGTGAGCATGTGCCAAGGCTTAGGCCGAGCCAAAAGATCCGATACAGAACCTTGAGATAGGCCGAGAACAGATTCACCAAATAGGCGCTGAGAAATCGAATACTGAGAAAGTTGCTCTTTTACCTGGAATTATCAGAGAAGCACAATTATAAAGCATATAAATATGGTAACATATTTTTTGGTAACAGCAAAAGAAAAATCTATACAGCAAATGTAAAGTAAAATATAAGTTGAACGAAACTAATTATATTATATAATTTACAGTATGACTGGTTTTATGAGAATAAAAAAAATTTATTCAATGATGAGTTATTAAATTTCGTTAACTATATGGTTGGACAGAAATAATAATCATTCAAAAATCTTAGCTTTAATCTAAGACGATTTATGAAATTAATTCTTTTGTGTCTTTATTACACTTGTGACGATGTTTGAAAGGCCTATTTAAATAAATCATCAACATCTATATTTTCAAACTGTCAGATAAATGAACGTATACAAAATGTGTACCAGTTAAAAATTGATTACAAATGCTTTCTCTATCGAACATTTTCATTTGCATCAAGAAACATTTCGTACAATTGCCCTTACCCTCTTGACAATGTCCTCGGTGTTGAGATTATTATAGACGTCGAACTGCTGCTGCGTAATCGGAGGAAGTACGGCCTTCAGCGGTCTTTGATTGGCTGAGTGATGGGTCGGCGTGGACGGTTGACTGATGAGGCTATTGGTAATTGAGGCCATCCTCTGTAGCGGGCTTGCGGCCGCGGCCCCGGCGAAGTCATCCCCAGGCGTCATTGCGGGGGGCAGGATGGAGTTGCCGAGGGGCGAGCTGGCGCTGGAACCGCCGGGCGTCGACTGGGCGCCGGACGGCTCCTGCTTCGGCTTCACGAGCGAGAACGCGCTGCCCGCGTGCCTCATGGCCTCCTCCATCTTCTCCTTCTCCTCCTCGGACACGCCGTTGATCATCTTGTTCCTGAGGATGTTGCCGAGACTGAGATCCTGGGCGGCTGCGGCGGCGGCGGCTGCGGCGGCCGCAGCGGAGGCCGCCCCGGAGCCGGCGCCCCCGTTGGTTGCCAGGTGATGCTGCTGAATGGCGTGCTGCTGGAGCGCCAGCAGGCCCGAAATTTGCGTCGGGTACGGCAGTCCCTGGGCGACGTTCAGCTTTTGAAGCTCCCGGTGGTAGGCGTCTAAGGCCATGCGAATTTCCTCCTGCGTACGCTCCATGCCCTGCAGGTTCTGACCACTGAAAAATGGTGGAAACATCGCGCTACGATCAGTTGGGATAACATGCTGTCCTCTTTTGAGTCTATGATCGCTACTTTATACTTTTTGGTTATATTAGAAAAAGCGAATGGCATCGTTCGGTCATGCAATATTTATCTTTCTTGATGCTTTTAAATTAATAAGATAACATCGAGTATTGTATATACATAGGAATATTTTTGTCTAGTATTTTATGTTCAAGTATTGTACGTTTAGCAGAACGTAAATGTATCTACTGTGGAATAAGAAAAATCAATATTTTATTCACACTTGTTATTAAAAGACAAAATGCTATTATAAATTGAATAGATCAGATAATTTATTCAATCTAGTGAATAATTCAAAAATAAAGTTTCAAACAGTTTATTTTTCTATGCACTCCGACATTAATCGATTTTTATAGGAGTCTCATTGGAACAAGCAATTACATTTTGATAAAGTCAGTTGACAACATATTTGAATAAACGCTCAACAACAAGTCAAGCTAAATTAAAATTGAATATTGCTCAGCATGAAACGATAATGTCAAATTCGAAATAAGTAGTTTTTAAAATAGCAAAGGAAACATTACGATGAAAAAGTCGTTAAAAAATAACACGGAGATCGAAAATAGTTTGAAACTTAATTATTTAGTCAATATTTTTGAAGCTTGTCTGGGGCATGCGCCAAAAACTTTTCACGTCGCTTATTGAATGACATTATAACAATAACATATTCCCGGAAGATGTTTATTTGCATAACCGAATATTCGATCGTATACTAACCATTATTCGACCAATTTTATTGGGTACAAAATAAAGAGAGAACAGGGAGTTTCAAATATTCGTTTGTAATATTAAAAGAATAGTTTACTGTCTGTTTTAAAATTCAAACATTAAATGGATATCTGATCTACAGAAGTGAGATTTTGATATTGATTTATTTATGCATTACGATAATATCAGTGTATGAATAAAAGATAGATTTACAAATAATTTATAATAATATTGCTGAATGCAGTTTATCTGCAAGTAGCGTTTTAATCAGAATGCACAGGAATAATAAATTGACTATGCAAATGAATAAAAATACACAGAAAAACTGGGACCCGAGAAGTAAGTATTAAGTAGCGGACGAATTCCTGATAGCTTACGCGTTGGGGAAGTCCCTTGGCCCGCGCATATCCTCCATTCTCCGGCCCATAATCTTGGCCAGCTCCTCGTGATAAATCCTCGCCACCTTCTCCTGGGGAATGTCGTCGTTCTCGTACTTCTTCAGTCTGCGATTCTGGCTGTCCATGCTGCGGTCCTTGCCGAAGGGGCTCGGGCAGTTCAGCCGGCTCGGGCTCTTGCTGTCGGCGTCGTTCGACGTCTCGGCCTCGCTGTGCCGGCTCAGCTGCATGTGGCCGGACTCGGTGAGCATGTGCGCGATGCGCTGCTCCTCGTTCATGTCCTGGGGCGTGCTCGGGGCCGGGCCCACGACGCCGCCCTGTCCGTTATTGCCGCCATTACCGGCGCCGGGGCCACCGCCCTCCTGGGGGCCGCGCGCGAAAGCGGGCATTCCCTGCTCCTTGCCTGAAACATACTCTACGGGTAAGGCACGACTTGCGGTGCGTTCTTTCAATGGCTTTTTCGTTTTCTTATAATTAACTTTAATAACTAAAATAACAAATATTTTACACACATATATCTATCTATATATATATATATATATATATATATATATATATATATATATATATATATATATATATATATTTTGTGGTCAGGGGCTCGTCTGCGTCGGTAGCATATTTATGTCACCCTGTGTATTACCGACTGAAACTGTTATTAAATTAAACGCTTTTATTATTATTTATATATTTTTCTCGACGATATCTTCATTTTTAGTTTGGTAAAAGTAACGATGTCATGTTCTATCGCTCGATCCATTTGCATATTTATTAGTGTCTATTCAAAATTGCAAAATAAACTGTGTATAGAAGGGACATTACGGTATTTTCCTCCATGAATATTTATAACAATAGCAACGCTGAAATCCCGTTAAATTTATAATGTTTTGTGGATTTCAAAACAAACGAAAATTCTGCACTGCACTTAACTATGGGCGCTAGAAGATGTATACTATTTTCATATTATGTTCCACAGCTTGTATTTTCACGGCAATGTATTCGTGCATTAAGAATTTTGTTTTCAAGTTTTAATTTTCATTGAATAATAACCGTTGTTATCTTGTTTACGTTTTTTATTAAAATTAGTAAATTTATTATAGAAGCCGGCAAATTTTAAGAACTGTATCTTATGATAAATTATGATTATGATAAACGTAAAACAATATTTTACTTTTTTTAAACTAGACTATAATTACTTTAAAAATACAGAATGTAATCTTTATTTATACTACTAAACTGAATTTAGTATGTATAAATAAATAATCAAGAAAAACTTGTATATCTTTGCAATATTTACATTAATTGGTAGAATTATTTAATTCTTTAACGTGTAAGTTAAAATACTTAAACTACTTTAAGTAGTTTCGATTATAAAAACTTATTTCCACGAATTTTTTTGAAAAAAGAGAGATCAAAGTCTGATTGTGTAAATCTGCTTTCCTGTCGGATTTAGTAGTGTTTATTTACCAACGAAGGATTAAAGATTCGAGCTTGGAATCGAAGGTGATAGCAATTAACGCAAGGCCAAAATCGATAGTACAGCGCCGCGGGGCGAAGCCGACACGCTCGAGTATATCCCGCTCGCAATAATTAAAATATCCTCTTGCTATCGTCCGCCTCTTTACCTCTCTCTATATCTCTCTGCCTCTCTCTCTCTCTCTCTCTCCCTCCCTATCTCCTCCTCTTTCATTCTCTCTTCGACTTTCCGCCCCTCAGCTGCGGTCGTCCTCGCGAGCTCTTCCCTCACGAAAGTACACAAGTGTCCTACGTGTTTCCTATCTAATTGACCAATCAACCTTCTGGTCTCAGACAAATCTGCCATCGATCGTCTTCCTTTGATTGCTCTTCAGAATGCGAGTTACTATATATATATATATATATATATATATATATATATATATATATATATATATATATAAATTATATGCTTGTACATTTTTGAAAGAGTATTCTGAAAACTCAATGGCTATCGATCGCCAGTTCATTAGTTTCATCCATGAATTCTGCTTCGCATTTCATAAGCGAATTACGTTTAATCATAAGTCAATACTACATTACTAAATCCGTAAGTTTGACCTAAATATCATCATTGGACAGTAATAAATCTCCATTCTGAATAACCGAAAATATTGACCCCTTTATTGCGTAACCAGTCGCCATCATTTCACGGCAGAATTTTCCTAGTAAAATGAGTTAAACATTGAACGATGCGTGTAAAAACGAGAGGCTAAAGCCATCCGATTTCGAGTATGATAGGAGGCTCTGCCGTCTTTTGCCAGAATAGTGAGCACCCGAGCGAACAGCGTGACGGTTGGTCGAATAAAGTTTGCTATATAGCTTGGACGGAAAAGCTCCGATCTTAAGAAGGAGAGGGGGAGTGAGAGATAGAGAGAGAGAGAGAGAGAGAGAGAGAGAGAGAGAGAGAGAGAGAGAGAGATAGTATGCGCATCTTGCATTGTCGCAACGCTTGAATCGCTGCCAGCACGCGCCAGTAATCCGTCAATCAGGCGTTGAGCCATTCGCTTGCGGCAAATATTCGCTAGTGTTCAATATTCAATATACAATTGACTTTCGATTGTGATCGCGCTATAGTCGAAGATGTCGACATCCCGTTTCATTTTTACGCATTTCATTTATTTAGTCACATCTTCCGACCTTCGAAACTTTTTCAGGATGCTATAATATTTTTTACTCATTTGAAACTGAATAGATTGTTTAATTTAATTTAATATAACTTTGAGAGCGATAGTCGTTAAAAAAGACGATTTTCGCGTTACAAATGCTGATTCTTATTATAAAACTGACATCCTACTGTGTCTATTATGTCTTATGTATTAAATTCTATATCGTGGACTATTCGAAGATTAATTAATTATTAAAATATTTGTCTGCCGCGAATAATTAGATATAATTTGGAACCAATGAATTGTTATGAGCTTCCTTACTATTGAATTTTTAGTAATAATTATTCTACCATTTATAGATGCATAATTTATTCAGCAACTTAAACAGCTGAATAAGTAAAAGAGCGAGGAGTTTGCAGTACGAAGTCTTCTTGCGAAAACTGTATGAAATATTCCTTTATACACAGCGATAAAGAATCGCTTTTATGGCGCCTTGTTTAGACTCCGCAGCCTATTGCGCACAGTAGCATTTTATCGTCATTTTTTTTCTCTCGCGGGTCGGCGACTCACTGGTTCTCACACATATCGTCCGCGGCGCGGCCCGCAAAAGTAGCCGATGACTGACTACTCGAACGCGGCGAAAGGGGAATATCGCTAGGGATTTATTTGCCTTTCCCGGCGGGCGCGGGTTCTCCGTCGAATGTACAGGTATATACGTATATAGGAGCGAGAATCACGCTCCGCTGCTCGCGGCGAGCGCCCGCTCGGTCGGTTGGATGATTCAGGGCCCGATTTCCATTTCCGCAGGATGACGAAACTTTATTAATAATATAATTATTAATAAGAGTCACGGTTCGTTTAGCGGGTTGAGCGGGCTGCTTTGGCCTGCAACGAAAAAATTGTGATGGGGCTGGTGGTAGGGGGGAATTGGCCGAGAATTTCGAGCCGGTATATAGTCTCGAATCGCCCAGACAATAATCATTATAATGATTATATCGTTCGTACGCAACAATGATGAACTGGAGAAAGAAGTTATTTCGATAGTTGATTTTTTTTCCCGTGAGAATATCAGGCTTGCGCAACTTTTGCGCATATATAGGCTGCGCGGGTACGCAGAATAAGGCGCTCCTCGAGAAATTGGAAGCGAAATCAGTCGAGTAATTTTCTCCTGAAAAACCATAAAATTTCGCGAAACTTTCACGAACTCCGAGGTTGGCGGCGGCGGTGGCAGCGGCCACGGAGTCGGCAGCGGCGGCGGCGCGCGCGCGCGCGCGTGTGTGTGCAAAGAAAATAAAAACTCGCGATTACAATGAAAGCAATTATCATTATAGCAAACGTTGTCGTAACAATGAAAGAAAAAAAACAGAACAGGAAAAAGGGAAAAAGAGGCGAAAGAAAGAAGCAATCAGTCGATCACTCTTCTGCGGGCGTGCTGGTCCGAAAAGAACAATGGTCACTATATTTTTCAGCCAGCGTCTTCGCGAGGAGTTTTGCTGGAGCGAAAACAACGACATTGGTGGAAGTCGCGTTTCGCGGCAATTATATTGCCGTAAAATCGTCGCCGCGAATCTATTCGACGCCCCTCTAGCTCCACAATCAGCCCCCACCCCTTCCCTTCTTTCTCTTGCTCACGCGCGCTATGCGAGCTTCGACAATGCCTCCCCCTTCTGACTCTCTCTCCCTCCCTCCCTCTCTCTCTCTCTCTCTCTCTCTCTCTTACTCTCTTCCTTTCCCCCGGTTCCTCTCGCTAATCCTGCCGTTACAAAACGCTCACCCACGATATGATTCCGTGAGAATGCGATCGCGACTGCGAAGGCAACGCTTAAGGAAGCCCACTGTACTGCTATACTTCGTCCTGGCAGCTACTACACATATGAAAGATTTAGGTATATACACATAAGTTGCGCTGCTGCCGCTGCGATAATATCGTAAGGCGGAGGAAAGACGCGACGCCGACGGCTAATGAGCGAGAGACGAAACTCGTTCGCGCTTTGCAGTTGTGTGTGCGCGCGCTCTCGCACTCGAGGTAATTGGCGTTGAAGCATGAGCACGCACTCCCCTTCTGACTCTGTTCTCCTCTTTATAGCGCTGCACGTAGTGAGAGAGCGGCGAATAGCGACGCAATTAAGGGGAATCGTTTGCAGAGACAGCTATGGTGGCTCGTACTGTCGTTTGGACTCGAATCAGTTGATGGTCAGTTAGTGACCAAGGGACGCAGACTAGTGAATTGTTTTAACCGACAAGAACTTAACCAATCCAATATTGAGATTTTCATCTCACTAAATTTCAGAGTTTTTTTTTAGAGTTTCTAGTGATATTATATATAATTCTACTTATCGTATATTTATTCTATAATTTTTCAAAAGGATTGATATATACTTGTGAAATAGTATATATTATTGGAGCAAATCATCTTGTACTCACAAATCAGTAAAAAATGTAGATGCTTGTAAGAAATAGTTAATTCTATCTGCCTTTGCAGGTCGTTAGATCTTTATTTAAAGACAGAAACCTGGATTTTGAAGACCTAAAACTAGTCTGTCAATGAACGATCTGACCCGCTTTATGCTTCGATAGAAGAAGGGAATATAGTCGATGATTCGCGCCCATAAATCTTAACTGATTAGGGAAGTTCTGAAGCAACGTTGCTTGTATATATTTATTCTATTGAATCACGTCAGCGGCTTTTGTGATTATCAAGACGTTGCGAGTTTTCTCCCAAAGCGAAGAGAGCGCAGGCAAAAAGTGCAAGTCTGCGTAACAATAATTAGCGATGGGAAAAGCACGAGACGACGAGAATCGCTTACCCTGAGGTAGAGTAAAGCTATTATATATTTATACAACTTTTCATTGACTTGATACTTCATCCAATAAACTTCCAACATTGCGCTTCAAATATTTTAAAAGTTTAGAATACTTTATCGCAATCGCTTATTGATGGCTCTGTAGCTTTATCTTATACGATGTCGCACCAGTTTTTTTCCAAGATACTAAATTTTAGCTACATATCTTTCTAGACTTTCATAAATATCCCATCTACAGAAGATCAATATCTTCTTGGAGAATGATGTAGCTATGAAGGTCAATTACAACCTTGCCGAGTCTTCACGATTCCTCATCGTCCCTTTTTCTCTCCTTGACCCTCTTCAGAACTTTAGTTTTCCACATAGCAGATTGTAAAGCTCGTAATTTTCTCTGCCGAATTCGCACGCATGCTAACTCGTTAACTCTAATGCTTTTCAATTTCCGACAATTCAAACTTGAGGTATTTATGGCTCTCGTACACCAAAAAGTTTTCCTTGAAAACCACGGAAAAACTAGCAAATCAGGCAAGAAATCTTGTACAAATTGATTATATGATTTTAATGTCAGTATTGTTATGCTCAAAATTATCATTGTCAATAACATCCATTTATTTTCCTCTTTATTTTCATATTTCTATTATGTATTTTTGTCACTCCAGATACGAGAAGAGCGAGAGAAAGAGAGACAGAGAGAAAGAGAAAGAGAGAGAGAGAGACACAGAGAGAGAGAGAGACAGAGAGAGAGAGAGAGAGAGAGAGAGAGAGAGAGAGAGGGGGGGGAGGGAAAAGAGACAAAAGAGGTGAGATTTGACTGCAGAACTTCTAGCATAATTAATTAGTTCTAGAAGAATATAATTAAGGAAAAATATAAATTATTTTTTGTAGTCTAATTCTAAGCCATAGAGGAAAGTCACATCTCTTTGTTCACAATCTCTCTTTCCATCTTTCATTTTTTATTTTGTTTGTCTTTGCTCTCTCAATAGTCTTTATTCTTCGGTTGGCACAGAAGAAGCTTGAGTGAGCAAAAGGAATCTCTAAGGAATTTATTCTGACGCGATTCGGCGTTATCTACGAATCTCCCTGCTACAATAATAAACCCGCGTGTCGACTATTTCCCGAGAGCTGTTAGGCGAAACAATATACCTGACAAATTCGCTCGGGCAATCAATAGGCTAGCGCGGTTGATAGACTGATGGGATTGTGAAACCGAGCCGGTGGCTTTCACAATATTCCCTAATTCTCAGATTTCGTTTTCAGGCAGTGCTTTCAATATTGATTGTCTCGACCCAATTTTTACTCATCCAAGAAATTCCTTTATTTTATCGTTCGTTTAGTTGAACGAAAAAATAGACAATTCATTGTGAATGATTTATACTTGCTATCTGGTATTATTAATAAATTTAATTAAAACGCTGGCGTCCTGTTCAGATGATTAACTTAATTAAACGATTCTGGACGTTTTTATTTATATGCTATCAGGAAGAGCGAGTATAAGTTAAATTTACAACAGCTTATATATGCAGTTAAATTAGAGCTCGCAATTAGGTTAGTAAATCGGCGAAACATTAATTATTGGCAGTGCTAGGCGAAAGAATTTTAGGAAATATATGGTGCATCTCTGAATTCTCGATTTGTCTGATTTAGATGTGAGAGAGATTTTAAAGCGAAAAGCAAGCAGCGAATGAATTAGTGAGAAAAATCGAGAACCCGTTACGATGTCTTATGTGTGAGTATGTAGTGAATTCATTGACAATGTATTGTTATAAAAAATTGTTCACAACAGAGAAGAGAAAGACAGGTCGACTCACCTTTCTTGGGTATGAGAGATTTGAGTAACATCACAGCGTTGTCATCGCAGGCCCAGCCATGCATTTTTCTATAGCTGTCGCGACCTTTCTCCGTTAATTTGTCCCAGGGCTTTGGCTTACTTAGAAGCTCACTGACAGTGCCCTGACTTAAACCCAATACATATTTGGCAAACAATCGCTGACCAATGTTATGTATAGACAGCAATTCGCGCACTCGCCTGGCGATGTGAAGGGTATCTAAGTTCTGTGACGCATACTTGTCCATGTTGTAGCGCAACATCTCCTGTAGTCTTGCCTCCATCGGATCGCCCTTTGGTATCAAAGATTCGCCCAGACGTCCAGCCATTCCAGCTGCTCCAAATTCATCGCCAAATCTGAACGGATGTGAACGCTCGTCGAAACGGAATGGACTCTTCAGACTATCCAAAACACTAAGGCTTCCAATATTGTTATTAACCAAATGATGACTGTTGTTATTGTTATTTTGACAGATAGACTCGTCAGCTGGACTCTTTGGTGGGAGTGGAGCCGATTGGGTCGTTATCGGTCCATTCATTGAGATCGAATCTACGATAGATGATGGTGGCTGCAGCATCGGTGGTGAAGTAAGCGTCGTTGTGGAAGATGGTGTGGGTGGAGCTGGAGTTTCGTGGCCGGAGACAGGTGTAGTCGCTTTTTCCGCGGAGTCAAGGGCTGCTGCGCTATTACCCAATGGCGTGTTCGATTTAGCCGGTGTGCTCGATGATAAAATTGGATCTGTTGGCGATGGAAGGTGATTTAGACTACTGAGCACTGGGCCCGGCGGATGGAGTCCGACTGTGGAGGCTTGGGACGTCGGCTGTTGCTGTTGTTGTTGCTGCTGCTGCTGACTCATGATTGATCTCTCCAAGGAACGCCTCCAGTTGGCTACGATTTCCTCACCGAGGAAAGATCCAAAGGTCTCGACGTTTTGCAGGGGCGGAGGAAAGAGGAGCGATGAGTTTGTAGAGGTCGCGACAGAAGAAGGTGTAGGGGTAGACCGGCTGGGGAGCGATGCCTGCGAGGACACGAGAGAGGATGATGGAGGTGCGATCACCGCGCCATGGGGCGAAGTGGCCGCGGCCCGTTGCAGGGGTGAGGATAGTCCACCTGCAATGCCAAACAGAACAAGGTTCCCGGTCAACACGGACGAATTAACTACAAGTTGATTATAACCCGAAATTTCATGATTTTTACTAATTTGGCAATTAGTCGCGAAAGTTTAATGGTCAAACTAGGTAGACTATTTCCTTCTTGTCAATCTAGCATAAATTGTTGAGACATGGCCCTATACTCTCTTACATACTGCATCCATCGAACAGTAACGAATATTTAAATACACATTCATAAAAACAATATATTTCTAATTAATGATATATTTATGATAAAATAAACAATAAAAAATCTATTTCGTAAGAATATTTTTAAACATTCTACGGTAGCAAAGAAAACAAAAGTTTCTGTATAAGAGAATGGATTTAATAATTTTAATCTTTAATATGTTCTTTTAAGTAGCAAAGTAAAACTAAAAATTGTCATTCTGAAGGGCAAATTATATACATTCGCGGCAGTAAGACTTGAACGGCAGGGCACTCGACATTTGGAGTTTTGGCTTTTAGAGAGTACGGTGATGAGGAGGGCGATGGGGGGAGGAGGAGGCTACGAATTCGACAGGACCAGACGTGTGGAATACACGGGGTGAAAGAGGAAGAGGGTAGAAGAGAAGCTCGCATATGGCGCGGAGGTGGAGGAGGCAGAGTAGTTCTCGGTGGCTTGAAATCGGAACGGGGTGACGTTGCAGTATCTCCCTCTGTCTCTCTCCCGCTCTCGGTCCTCTCTCTTCGGATCGATTCATAATAAACTCGGTGCCCGAAACAATGGCCCGGTACCCGGGGCAAATATTGCGAATATCGTCCGCAAATTTGCGTGCACGAAGGTTTGGCTTGCGACGCGCTTTCCGCGTGTGCGTCGATGTGGTGCTTGGCGGCGGTGGCAGTCGTGGTGGTGATGGTGGCGGTGGTAGTAGTGGTTATATACCGCTAGGGCTAATGGAAGGTTTTGGAGCTGCGTATAGGCTTTGAGAGTTGAGGAAGAGAGAAAGAGCGCGGGCTAAATAATGTGCTGGAGAAAGATAAAGAGAGCAACTGACAGAGAAGTGGGAAGCGACCTGGACAGATAGACAGTGTGCAAGATGGGGATGTCGGAGATTTTGCGTGTGTATGACTGCGTTATTTCGTATTCGCAGGTAATATGTACACACAAAAAATACGCGGGGTAGAATCTGCGCAGCGAGCGAGAGAGATTTTCGAGGAGTCAATAAACGAGTTGGAAAGTTAGAGAAAAAAGTGCAGCCTAAGCAACGTAAAGAGAAGAGAGAAAAGAGAGAAAAGAGAGAAAAGAGAGAAAAGAGTGTGAGAGAGAGAGAGAGAGACAGTAAAGAAAAATTGGCAAGCCAGTGATTGGTGAAAGAAATGGGAGGCAATGAGTGAATGAGGAAATGATGAAAGAATTAACATGAGAATATACATGACGTTAACAAAAGAAAAAGTAATAAGCAATTAAAATGGAGACAGAACAATGAAGGAAGAATGCGAATACAACCGCAAGCGGGGTTATTCATGTTGCTAAAGCTATTTTCTCTTTGTCATTCAGTTTATTGCATAAATAATAATATAAAGTAAAATTTTTTTTAAAAAAAAAATCAATAAAAATTCAAAACCAATATCAGGACCTCTTTAGCCCGAGATAGCAAGTCTCACAACGACGGAGCTTCGGAGAGAGAGTCAGGGCCGAAGATCAGAGCAGCAGCACAGAAATTAGCAAAGCTTTCTTACCAATTGTCCACAATCTTTCTCATCACGATCGCGTATCTTAAATTCTATTGTAAATTATTTAAAAAGAAACGACCTTGCACTCATTTTCATGAAAATATTAATATATAATTATAAAGCGTGAAATAGAAAAATAATCGTTGTCATATAATCAAAAATCGAATGAGCTCGAGTTATTCATTCGATCAGTGCAGATCATTTGTTCTTTATTTATAGTTGTGTAGTTCTTGGGTGCACGCGTACTCATACCCAGGCGGTAAGTAAACAAAACCCATATGATAAAGCTAAGTTGGATAAGTTCGAAACTTACCGAGAGCATCGGGCGTGCTGGGCGGTTTCAGCGTCTCGGCCTGCTGCAGCGCTTTCGAGCGCTCCATCAGCACCTGTTCCAGGCTCTTGCCGGGCTCGCCGGTCGGTATCTGCGACAGATCGACCGATCGCAGGACGCTGATCTCGCGCTTCAGGTCTTCGTAGTCCTTCTGCCTCTCGAGTTTGCTCTCGAGGCGGATAATGTGCTGTCTGCGCGCCTCCAGCTCGTCTTCCAGGCGCACCGTGGCCTGGGTGCTCGTGTCCTGGAGTCGCTGGAAGCTCAGCTGCAGCCTCGAGACATCCTCCGTTAACTGGTTGATCTATAATCGAAAATAACGAATGCAACGTTCAATATTGCCCCGGGTGTGCAAAAAGTCAAGGTAACGAAAAATCCAAATGAGTGAATGGTGTAGGTAATAAATAACATATCGAGGAATATCGTGGTTTATAAAATCGATTGACTATTGGTTCGCAACGAATGTTTAAGTGAATTCCAAGCTATAATTGACACATTTTTGTTATAACATATGCAAAAGAATTCTCAATAATACAGGGACGACATTGGTAATCGATCGTTAAACTAGAGTTCGTTACATATTTCCGATCGCGTCTTTTAATAAAGTTTATCGAGCATTCATGTGTCAAAAATACCTGAATTACTAGTCTCTATCGGTTGCTTCGATTTCATTCTATAGCATGTAAAAGATTCGGATATGAAAGCGACTTTCTATTTCGATACTGGTGTTGACTATAAAATTGTATTTTTGTTGGACTTATCTATATTTAATTCGTGTTTAAGGATTGCATAAACTTTGAATATTAAATTTTAAATTAAAGTATTAATGTGCGAGCATATTGGGATTTGTTTCGCTATTCTTGATTTTTTAAAACAAGACAGCAAAGAAATAAATTAATGTAATTCGAACTTTCCGGATATTCTCGTCCGAGATGATTCTTTTTTACGATTGTTGAACTTACGCGGAAACGCCTCGACCGAATAAGCGATTTTATTAATGACGCGGGAAGTTACACGCTGCATCGCTGCTACGTAGCAATGACACTCAAGCAGTCGCGGCTTCGTCGCCTGTCACGCGCACCATCGTCGAGGGTTTTTCTTTCTTCTCCGCAGCCCCTCTGATAGCGGTATATATATATATATATATATAGTAGTATCTAAACGCCGGCGGCAGCGTGAGAGGGGTGGAATAGAGCGAGCGGCGAACGAATGCATGATCAATTGAAATCGACCACTCGAAACCCATCCACGTGTACTTCGGAGCCTCCCCACCTCCTCGCTCGCTCCCCTGCGTTCTCGTTTTCCACGTGCGCGCCGCCCGCCGCCGCACTTTCTCCGTATCCATATGTGTATAGTTACCTATATACGCGATCGAGCCGACGCTTGATGCATAATACTCGGGCGTGCGAGCGGACGCATACGCGCGCGCGCCGCGCAGGAGGGGATCGAGGGAGGCGGGGAGGTTTGGGAGGGAGAAGCGTATAGCCGATGGATGAGAGCGCGAACGAGCGATGAAGAGATGAAAAGAGCGTGAGCCGAAGGGTTTTCCGATGCGTCGAGCTGGCGAACGAGGCGGGGGGGGGGGAGCCCGATATCCTCGCACCCGATGCCAATTGCTTTTCTCTTCGAATCAAGAGAGCGCGCGGAACCGATGCAACAACGCGCCATCGGGAGGTTGGCTCGCTTTTTTTCGCCCCCCCCCCACCCCACTCCCTGCCCCGTACCTTCTTTTTTTCTGCGCGCAGCGCGCACCCTCGAGGCCGCGGGCAAACAAGTTAATCGAGGCTCATCCTGCCCTTTTTCGCGTTCCTCCTTTATTTTTAAATTCGCGCCGCTTTCCCTCTCAATTTTCACGTTTACATGCAAGTGTCGAACGAGCTCGCGTATGCACGCGAGCTTTAGCACCGTGCACTCGAGTTCGCCGCGATACCGAATTAACGCGAATTAGCGCACTGCATCGTTTTGAATTCATTGCGCACGCTTTGCGGGAATTGATTTTCTCGCGCACAGGGGGGATATTTCGTTAACAGCCGTGTATAGCAGATACATTCAGCAAAGCCATTGTAAAAAAGTAAATTTAAAGTAAGAATAAAAGCAGATAATGGAAATATCGGCGAATATAGGATAGAATCATCCCCCTCTACCCCCTTGTCGCCACCTCCTCTAGATTGAGTTTCCAAAGTTACCGTGATCGCCGGTAATCGCGTTCGCCATTAGTGTCGCTAAGCGCGCCGAACGACGACTGAGTATCGTTAGGGGATCGCGGGGCCGAGCCAAAGACAGGTGGAGTTAACACCCTCCTTGCGTTCGACGACCCCACCCCTCCCGATAATGTCCCGAACGTCGATCACTTCCATTCGCCCGTAATCACCGGCCTTCCCTCCCACTTTCCAAGTCCCCGGTCCTTCGATTTCTTCCGATTAATTAATTATAACGACCGAGAGATTACCGCCCGTGAAGTCGCAATTTTCCCCGATATTCAAAGAAAAATATTATAATATTTAATTTTATATCAATATAAAGTTATTATTCGCCCCCCCCCCGCCGCTCCTTTATCGTAATAAAATGTCCCATCTCTTTTTCCGATAATATCCTTTTGAAGACACTGGAAAAGGTTATAACGGGAGAGAGAAAGATTTAGTTCGCGGAGCTGGCAGTGGCTCTTATCGTTTATGTTTATACAATAAACGAACTGCTCCGCTGGGGCAATTGAGGCCGGTTACGACGATCGGCGAATCGCTTCACCAACGCGCGCATATCGATGAAATTAATAACTAGGTTCAGGGCAAACGCGCGCGCATGCACGTGGGACTCGAGTCCACGGAGGTGTACCCGGGACGCAGTTAAATTTAATGCCTATCTCTCTCTCTCTCTCTCTCTCTCTCTCTACATATATATATATATATATATATATATATATATATATATATATATACTCACACACACAGAAATGTATATATATATATATACACACACATATACATATACATATACATATACATATATAATAGCAGCAAGGACGCGTCCGATTGCCACAGCCGGCCGAACGATATCGCCACCCCGCGTGGGGCGAATTGGATCCTCACCGAGGCGCCTGCTTCACGGCAGGCGCGCGTCCCTACCACCCCGTATACCCGCCGAACGATATATATAGGTATTTGTGTCTATACGTTTCGCACACGAGCCGTGCCCCCGTCGTTCACGCTATACATTTACAGTACACGCACGTATCGGCTACTTCATCGGCTCGGAATTGAGAAACCGCGCGCGCTAACGCGGCTTTCTTATTTCACGGCCCTCTCGCCGGGTTCGTGCGAACGCCACCGAGGTTATAAACGAGGCAGCTCTGCGCAAAACTCGAGGACCAAAGGCGGGCACTTTGTTTCATTCGTCATTAGCGGACGCGGCCCATTGTGCGCCTACGCCACTTTTCGGGCCCGGGACAAAAACCGCGCAAGAATGCCAGCGCGCCGACGCGAGGACCTCGCACAATGAGTTAAAAAAGTGTCAGAGGTTGGCTGGGAAGGAGACGAGCGCGCGTAACTCGCCGCTGGATTCATTTTTTCCAATGCGATCTTAATTCGATTACGGGCGCACGGGCGATTTAGTTATGCTGCCGCAGAAGAAGAATGAGAATAAGAGGAGGAGGAGGAAGAAGAAGAAGAAGAAGAAGAAGAAGAAGAATAAGAAGAGGGAAGAAAGAACGGGGCCGGGGCGGCTCTCGCCGCGCTCTTTGCGCCGGTGCGTGAATGAGCCGTAATTGTGCGCGGGTGAAAAAGCTCTCGGACAATCGATCCCGATAAACAAAGAAACCGCAAAGGCGAGCCGAGGCGAGCGCGAGCGCAAGGTGACCGAAAACCGGAAGTGGCGATTGATCGTGCGGGCGCGCTAAACGATAGAATTCGCTCGGTCTTTGTCTCCCCCTCCCCTCCAGCTCCCCCGCGCACCTCGCCCAGCGCGAAAAATATTCATATAATATAAGCGAAGGCGCGGGGAACGCGAGAAGGAGTGAAAAGACCCTAATCCCCGGCTGATTTTTGCTATTCGCATTGCCGCGGGGACGTCAGCGGGGCCTCCGACGGGGCCTTTGTGTTTGCGACCCCCTCCCCTCCCCCCTCCGACCCTTCCACCCCCTCCGGGCTATTGATCACATTTTCTACCGCGGCATAATCAATCTTCGCACCACACGAGCGCGCGCGCGCGCGCGCGAGCGCACATGGCCGAGCGCCTACATGCAAAATCGTCGTCTCTCTTTTCTCCCCTTCCTATATACGCGACCGCTATAGTTCGCCTCGGCCACGCACGTTAGAATCTCGCCACCCCCACCTCCCGGTGGTATCGCCCGCACTTATAAGCAACGGGCGCGGGGATACAGGATGGCTGTTGGCGCGCCGTTAATTTTACGAGGCTACTCATTCGCGATGCACGAGCTTTACCTCGTTCCTCTTTATTCACACACACACTCACTCACACACACACACATATATGTTATCGTTTTTAATCTTTCCGATATAGCTCTCTCCTCCTTTTTTACAGGGTACTTTTATCGCTTGCTCGTCGTTGGTTCTTCTGTTTCGCTCGGAGATATACTTATATATTCGAAAAATATACAATATTTCGATACATCGTTGAAAAAAAGCAGAGCTTCATCGAGAAAACCATGCGAGAATGGGTGCTAACCTCCAATCAGGAAATCGTAAGCAATTGTTGATCTCTTTTATTTAGCATTTATTTGGAATTATTCCGGTACGAATTTGCGAATCGATTATTCCTAAGGTAACACGGTGACAGGCGTCAATCTTAATCTGTCTCTCTCTCTCTCTCTCTCTCTCTTTCGCACACAATTCTGTTTTAGTCTGCTACGCTGCTTCCCAGCTGAAGCCTCTCTTCGCAGTCGGAGTCCGACGCTCACTGCTCTCGTCAAAGCCCAGACGTTTATTGGCAACCGCGAGCGCAAACCCACGTGTAAACTAGGAGAACTCCTAACTTGAGTACAAAACACGCGGGCCGTAAGCTTAAAGCGAGAGTGAGACGGAGAGATAAAGCTGTACGACATATCATAAAAAACTGTAAGAGTTGTCGGGGGCGGGCGGGGGAGGGTGAAATAAATATATAAAGCATAGCGTACATATATATCTTTCTCTCAGTTCCCGTACGGGTTTATCCAGCATGGTCAGCGACAAGGGCGAATAATAAGGGTTGGAAAAAGGGGGGTCGGGGTTCGGCTCGAGAGCGCCGGATAATGTAACGAAAAAAATGTAAGCGAAGATAAAAGAAGAATTAAAAAGGCACGAGGAAAAAGAAAATCGCCAGATACCTGAAACTACCCATGGAAAGCAACAACCCTTTCGGTCCGCGAAGCGTCCCCAGGCATCAGCGCGTCTGTTCTCCTCCGCCTCTTTCTCTTCCACCCTCATTCTCTCTTAATCTCATTTCTCTTGCTTTCTCTGTCTCTCTCTCCCTCTCTCTCTCTCTCTCACCCTCAGCCTGTCTCTCTCGCTCTCTTCTTCCTGCTCACTCTGGCAGGCTTCTCTGCTTCTCTTCTCGCCGCAGGAGAATGCCAATTAAAAGCCGGTCTCTCCGAAAGAAAGCCCAATCGATCGGTTGGCTTGGCCACTCTCCCCCCCCCTTTCTCTCTCCTCTCTCTCTCTCTCTCTCGCTTTCTCTCCCTATCTATCTCAATCTCTCTGACTCTTTCTCCCTTATATTCCGCTGAGCGAACGAGCAAGCGAAGGGTTGCCGAAACTGGAAGTGGGAATTATGGGTAGGATTAATATGCAAGGACTGGATACGTTCGGCGGTGCGGAGGATACCTATGGAAAAGGAAGAGGAGAGAGATGCGGACAGAGAGAGAAAGAGAAAGGGAGGGAGAGCTGCGGGAGAGCCGAGCCTGAGGGTGGTTTGACGGCCAGAAGGCTGCGGCTTGTGGGTGGGAAGCGGGTGGCGGAGGAGCAGGAGGGGGCGGGGAGCGGAGGAGGCAACGACAGCGCGCGCGGAAGGAGGGAGAGCGCGACCGAAGCAACAAAAGGGGTCGAAGGGGAAGTGTGTAGGAGGAGAGGGGGCGGGTTGGCTCAGCGCGCGCGGCCGAAGCGGGAACGGGGTAAGAGAAAGACGGGGGAATGGGTGGTAGAGGAGGAGAAGGAGGAGGAGGCGGAGGCCAGAAGGTGGCGTGCGCTGTGCTCGCATCTCATCTCCCCCTACTCCTCCGCGGGGGTGAGAGGGGTAGCCGGGGAGACGGGTGGTGGAGCGCGGGCAAGCAGCCGCGCCACGTTCCTTATAGGATACACCAGCTAACGGACACCCCTATCGATTTTACAACTCGATATATGCGAATATCCACTTGTCTAATGACTGATCGAGCTTCCAGCTCGACCCGTTCCTCCCTCCCTTCGCCCTCCTTTCTTCAACAGTACATAACCCTTCGCATTCTATCTGTATCTCCCCACGTTCGAATAGCTCGCGCAGTCGGTTCGATTTTTCGTTTAGCTTATAAGCAGTGCAGATATATATATGTATCCCCAATCATTTCCAAAATACCGATTATTCTGTTTAATTATTTAAATGCTTGAAATTTTACATACAAAATTATGAATAAATACATAATTTGAAATATTATATATTAAATCAAAGAGGTCTCAAAATATATGCCATGCATCTATTCTATGATGAAAGAGATTGAATAGTTAATCAAAGAAATCATTCTCCCGTAGATGGAGTGAAAACTTCCGCGAGTCAGAGAAAGCGAACGACCAATCACCACCGTACCTCGCACATTAAATGCAAGTAGTAGAAAGCGGAGATTCAAAATTTTCGTCTGTTTAAAATTGGCGCATTTCACTAAGTTCTGAAAAGAGAAATGTGGTGGGAATTTTGCAGTACATTATTTGAACTACAAAAAAAAGGAGTAGAAAAAAACCGAAGAAAGTATAATTCAAGTATATTACGTAAAAAAATATTACACAACATGTTCAAATGGCAATAGAAAAAAAATCTTGAATCAAATGTCAGTGTTAAGATTATTTCACCCAACACACGTGCTTCAGCTTACTTTTTCCAAAATATTTCGCATTTTTCTCGAAACGTACAGCTCGCCGCTGAAGGGTCTCCCTACATCGTTATACACGCGCACGGCCCGTCAGAAAATTCCTCGAGCCCTTTAAAGTGTTAAAGTAAAGGCAAGAGAACAGTTATCGAGACGAAACACGGATGTATTTATATAGAGCGCGCGTGGAAAAGGGCTCCTTTTTGCCCCTCTCCCGGGCCCCCGTTCCACCCTCTTACAACTTCTTTGCCTCCCCCCCCCAACCCTCTCCTCGAAAGGGGGGCAATGTTTAGCCTCGTACAATAGATTCGTATCGTTCGATCGAGAGCGCACTTGTACGCGCTCTTTAGCGAATGTAGTAGTCGAGAGAAGGCGCGCGCGCGCGCGAGCGCAAAGAGGGAGGCGGCAGGCTGCACGCGTCAAACGCAGGTAACAATGGCCATATCGTCCTGGGACCGAGCGCGACGCGAGAGAGGAGAGAAAAAGCACGCACGGGGCGCGTCGACGGTACAGGGGCGCCAAGGCGGCACGCTCCATATACACGTGTATATATATATATATATATATATATATATATATATATATATATATCCATGAGCTCGTAACGACACGTTTTACAACGACGACGCGGTAGGGCCGACGCCGTCGGTGGTGGCGGCGATGGCGCCCGCGCCGCCGCCCGCAGAAGGGTAGAAGCCAGGGAATGTATGATATTTTATTTTAGCGTTCTTCTGGCCGACTCCAGATAAGCTTTCGAGGATTTATGCTTATTACGAGCGGGCAGAGCGCCGGAGGAGCGCGCTCTCTCTCCTAGAGGGCGAGGGGTTGATGCGCGCCGCACCAGCCGAGGGAGCCAGCCGCGCGTTCTCCCGTTTTTCTCGTTCTTTTACTCCTCAGCATCTCCCCCGGCCCCTTCCCCGGTTCTCGCCCCGTCTACGTACGAGCGCTCAGTCGTATAATACACATCAGATTATGAGCGCTCCCGTACTTGTAACGCCGTGGGGGAATGGGCGGGGGATGCGAGGGGAGGGGGGGGTACGGCGAGAGGGCGCTCGGGAGGGAAGGATTCGACGCTCCGGACCGACGCGCCAGATTATTATTGCCTTTATAATGGAAACGGCGCCTGCTGAATTATTTCTCGCTGATCCGAAATATTTTTCGTTAATTACAAGCGGCGCTCCTGTATGTTTATGTGTATATACGTGTAGGAAGTGCCGCATTTATCGCAGCGAATAAATCGAGGGCCACGTCTATAGCCGCAACGGGGCAGTTTTCTATATAGAATTAAAGAATACGATTGTCTTTTGATATGCGCGGCTGTAAAAATCGATAGAATAAGTGTTGTTCAAGTACAGCGCGACTTCACCCACTTTGCTAGTAATACTGCGTATATTATTTGCATGTACATAAAGCCAGACGATAAAACCTACGGACTTATACTTGGACTTTCTAGAAATGTTATTTTTTCCAATATCTACCGGAATATATATATATATACATTTCGTATAAAGCACACGCGATAATCAGTGTTCGGCTTTCCGTATTCTTTATACCGAATCCTCCCCTTCGTGTTTCTCGATTATTTTTTTACTCTTAGAGATATATTCATAATTCGCAGCAGTACGGTGGAACAAAAAAGCAAACAAAAAAACAGCTCTCGGCTGACAAGAAATTTAAAACGACGAGGGAACGTTTAAACTTTCATAAATGTCGAGGTGAGTAGGTACTCTGGAAGAAGAAGCAGAATGGAGGAAATACATTTGTTTGAAATACGTGCTCTGATCGACGTCAGAATTGATCATGCGGGGGGGAGGGGCGGAGGGCGAGAGAGGAGAGACAGAGAGAAAGAGCGGCAAATTTTGCCGATTGCATCCGACTTCCGAGAACGTGGAACGTTACCGTGGGGGTGGGGGAAACTCGATCAGGCATGTGAGAGCCCGAGAATTAATATTAACCGCACATATACCTATACCTCGCTGATTTGCATTACGACGAGTGCGCGCGCCTGTATGAATACGTATGTGTATGGGCAGGATCGCTTGCCCGCGCGCTTTCTCGCTCTCTCTCCGTAGCCGTGGCCAGTCTAGCCTCTCTCCCCCCCCTCCCCTGCCCCTTCAGCATGTCTGTGCTGCTTCGGCAGAAGCCATATATTAGTCGAGGCATTCGCCCGGAGAAATATTAAAACGAGAGAAACGGAATGGCAGAAGGAAAAGCGGAGAGAGGGAGAGGCCGCGCTCGCAGAAGCTACACCGCAGGGACATCGAGGCATTCATCCGAGCGTGCGTAATATTGGGTGAAATTTGCGGTGTGGCTTCTGCCGGCCCTTCCGACTCCAAAGCTCTCGTTCCCTCTCTCTCTCTCTCTCTCTCTCTCTTCCGCGTTCCTCTTCTTTTTTTCGGCCGCCGCGCCCGTGGCCCGCGGCGCGCGATTCACCTATATTACTTTTTTTTAACCCCGCACCCCGCCGCCTTATTCGCAAGGAGAACAAAAAATTTAGGGGGGTAATTTTTCGACCGGTAGAAACAATAGCTTGCGTCCCTTCCTTTATGCCCAGATTTCGCAGACTACGCGGATTCCCAGGTAGAAAAATCTTCATCGTTCAATGAACCGAGAAGCCTTTAGTTGGTTAAATATTCCGACGGCGGGCATTCCGTTGACCCGAAAAATTTGCAAATGAGTAAGTTTTTTAATTAATCAAATTTGAAAATAAACGAAGTCGAAATGCTAGAGGGGGGGAAAAAATGAAAACCAAAAGTGCCAGAGATCGAGACGTCAAAAGCTGTCGCGAATCATCGAAGGTTCACGGGGCGTTTATTTCATAATCGGCATCAGTTTTTGCATCGTCGACAATTGTGTGCCAGGCCCGGACGGAGCCATTGTTTATTGACAGGGCGGGTTCGATACCAGAAATCTGCGCACTTGCACGCGAAGCCGATAATCCGACATTTATCCGGTATTTCACCCTCCCCCATTTTGTCACTCTCTCTCTCTCTCTCTCTCTCACTCTCTTGTTCATCTCGTCCTTTTTCCGCCGTACTTTCCCGCACCTTCTGCGGGCCATTGTCACGTTCGTTGCGAACGGACGAATTTCCGCATACTGGCAAGGTCGTCGAGAGAGGGGCGTGAGGGGAGGGCGCGCAGAGGCGAACCACGACGAGGAAGTAGATATGAGCGGGGGTGGAGGACGCGACAATCGCCGATCGTCGTCCGAATCCAGGCGCGCGTTATTATTACTCCCTCGGATATGTATAGCCTGGCTAACGTTATATGTTGCATTGTCGTCCGACTAATGAGAAAGTTGCCGCCGCCTCTGAGGCCGAGAGGCCGCTACGGAGCGGCGGACGAGACAGACGGAGAAAGAGAGAGAGAACAAATAGATGGCGAAAATTCGGAATACCCGCGATAATGCTAATTATCCAACGATCGAATACCGCCCCCTTTGTTCGGTTATATTATATTTTCTGTATCGGACTTCGAACTTTCGTCGCTCTTTATTTGCGGGCGCTTTTATATTATCTCGACTGGCGAAGCGTTCGGTAAAAAGCGAAATTCCTTTCATACAGCCATCTGTAATTTATTTCTCACTCTAATTTTCTTAATCTTCTGAAAATCCAGGCTTTGTTTAAATTGTTGATATGAGCAATAATCATATTATGCGTATATTATTCGACTCGTTTGTTTCAATGGAGCTTTAAAACACGCGCTCTTATTATATTAAATAAATATATAAGTTTCGAGCTTTCTTCCGCAGAGAAAAGTTGTTAGCAATAAAAAGCGCCTCCGCGAGACGTGTTTATTTCATAATTTTTCTTCCGCGCGCAGCGCCGAAAAATATATAATTCTCGCGGTATATTTCTATTTTAATTACCCTCTCGCAGCCCCCGAACGGAAGAAAGAGCGCGGTTACGGATAATCTTTTTTCTCCGGGCACGGCGCGTATACGCGCGGCGGGTGGTGGGTGGGAGACGCCGGGTACGTGAGACGCGCGCTTCGTAACTCACCCCCCCTCACCCCCTTCTCGAAGCAACAAAGCAACCAAACAACAGCGCGCCCTCCCCCTCCTCCCGCCTAGCGCGCGTTCCTGCGTTATATACTATATATACTCGCGCGGCGGCGAATGCAAATCTCTCTTTTTCTCTTGCCACCGCGTCGCGGTTTTAAATGGCACTCTCTCTCTCTCTCTCTCTCTCTCTCTCTCTTCCCGTGTTTTCTCCTTCGCTCTTACCCGCCTGCCCCTGCCGCCCCGTCGCCGTTCTCTCCCGCCGTCTCTCCACCCTGCTCCCGACGCCCGGTCGGCCGCCCTCGCCCGCGCTTTCCGCGTTCTTCGCACATGCCACTCTGTCCGCCTCGTTCGCATCATCCGCGGAGAAAAGCCTCGCGGCGGCGGCGGCGGCGTTGCCAGTTGCCGGTGCTCTCGATGCCGGATCACCTCCCGGCTTATTTTCCTTCTTCGTACGCGCATCTACGCGCTTCGCGCGCGCAGACGGTCTCGCGAACGAAATTGCTCTAGGGAAGCTATCCTTGATCCGTCGTAATTCGGACGAGTGGCGAAAGTAAGGCTGATTTCGCAGAGCCCGTGTCGGAGAGTTGGCAACGCCGAGCCGGTCAGGCGAGCAGACGCCGCGGTAACACTTACGCCGCTCGCCTTCGCTACAACCCCCTCACCCCCCCCCAACCCCTCGGCAGTTTCGACTCTTTTTGTCGTCCCGGCACGGCTTATACTCGATACATGCGGCGGGACGGAGGGGTCGAGGCGACTTTGGCTCGACGATTGGCGATATGTGCTCGGGGGGGCGCGGGGGTAAGGAAGGGTTCTCGCCCCGGCCGGCCGGTCGGGGCGAGCGGGCGGCGAGAGATATTGGAGACAAATGACAGCGCAAAAAACGTATTCGTGAGAATCCTGCAGTGGCCGAGGGAATAACTAATGTGACCGGGGCCCCCTTTCGACGGAGACACGGGTAGAGAGAGAGAGAGAGAGAGAGAGAGAGAGAGAGAGAGAGAGAGAGAGAGAGAGTGACTGAACGAGCGACGCTAATTCTCCCCAGGAGAGTCTCGGCGATTGTTCGTTAAAAATTTTAATACGCCGTTTTAATCGATCGGAAATTCTTCCTTTCTCCTTTGCCTTATCCTCCGTGCGGGAGTTTAATGAATTAAACAAGACAGGCTCGTATCAAGCGGTCAGTCGCTTTTTTGTATTGGCAGCTTGATATGCACCGCAAAAAACGAGACTATCAATAATTACTATTTATCATACTAGGGCTCGTGGATGAACATTTCTTCTCCATAAATAATGAAGTAATTGATGGATCGAAATAAACTTTTTTGTTCTCTCTCTCCTTCTCTCTTTTTCCCTAGTATTATCAAATTAACGATCAACTTCGAAAAGTTTCGTTCCTCATATTCACTGCGACATTTTACTCGGCATAAACTAAATTATATCGAAGCATAGTCTACATATATTAGAACGTTATACTTGAGCAAATAGTAGTCGGGGATGGGGAGGTGGGTTCGAAATAAAATGGAATACGGATGATCAGCAAGAAAAACACGGAGGATAAAGCGCGCGCGGGTTCGTTGCCGAGCGTGTGTTATCGCGGGCTCGCGATCTACCCCCGCGGGGTAAGATTATTTGGCCGGTCTATATATGTATATATATATAGAGGGTCTGCCGCCCGCCTCGGTTTCGCGGCGCGGGAGAAGCCGAACGGCCGAACAAGGGCTGCGCAGGAGAAGGGGGCTGGGGGTGTTAGCGAGCGAGCGAGCGAGCATTAGAGGGGGCAGTATGGAAAAGCGGCGAGGAGTGTGCCTGGGCGCGCTGAGCGGGCCGTGAGGGTATATCGGGCTAATGAACTTCTCATTGATTGGTTAAAATTTCGTTAATACTCTGACGTGTGCTTCCATGGCCGGCGTCGTTCCGCCGACTTCGTTTCCTTTGGCCGCGCGCGAGCGGGGTTTTCGCCATTGCCTCCCTCCCCCCTCCGCCCTCGCCGCGGACGATATAACCCTTTTTGCCGGCTCCTACGGCTCTTTATTGGCAGATGAGCTCTTTCATCGTTCCCCCCCCCCCGCTGCCGAGTCGCGCATTCGCGCCTGGAGTAACGAACCCCGACACGGCGGAATTTTCACTGTGGGGCGATCGAGGAATCGAACCGCGTAGGTTTAAGGTTCTCGATTATATATTTGTTTCCATGTTTGAAATCTAATTTTTCGCTTTCTTTTGTTAAACCGAGTCTTTCATTATCGGGATCGTTCGTTTGAAAATCGAACCGCTGAAACAACAAAAAAAAATTTAAACATATTTTAATGCAGCCATTGTTTCTGACGTGAGCGTTCTTTTAATTAGCCGAGGCGAATATTGATTATTCAGCAAAATTTCTACTTAATTGACTGGCCGAATTTTTTTTCCTTTTTTTGTTCAAGAAGAACAAAGTCTCAACGGTGGATATGAAATATATAGTGGATAAGCGTAATTACGTAAGCCAATTAATGAATAAATCGAGAAAAGTACGAGATACGTGTAATATTAAAGACAAATTTTTTTCAATAATTAAAATACCTTCTTTGTAATTGAATTTTAATATCGGCTCTGAAAGAAAATCAATAGCTAATTATCTCTCAAGCTGCGTCGGCGGGGGGCGAGTCCGAGGGTATCGAAATAAAATTGACAGTGCGCGCATTCCCGTTCGATCGGCCGCGGAATCGGAATGCGCGCCCCGTTTCTTCCACGCCCGAGAGTTAGAGAGAGAGAGAGAGAGGGAGAGAACGCCCGACGTTTTTGGCGACTCCGGCCGCCCCCTCGAGCTCTCGAGAGCCAGGACGGTGTTAGCGGCGGTGGCGCTGGCGGCCAACAATAATAAATATCGGCAGGCTTTCATTGGAGGCCTCCTCGGCTCTTGTTACAGACTAATGGCGAGTTGTCCGGGGCGAGATTTACCGCTCTCAGTAGTATACGACTACGGCTGTGCCGGCGCGGCACGCGGCCCCGTGTGTGACGCATCGGCCCGAGAGAGAGAGAGAGAGAGAGAGAGAGAGAGCCGACGGTCGGCGCTCAACCCGCCTGTCCCCCCCCCCGCCTCTTCACCGCTCCGCGTCGTTCGACCAAGAGAGAGCTCTAACTAAATTTCCCTATCGACGATCAGTTCGACTGGCGTCGATCCCCTCGTTCTCTCCCCGTCTCTCACACACTCTCGCCCGCGCCTCCTGCAGTTTTCAACCCTTTCGGCATTGATTCTACCGGCGGCGCGGCTCCGCTCCGCCGTCTCAGAGCTGCGCCCTTATCGCGGGGCCACCCTCTCAGCGAGCGTAACGGCCCGGCGAATCTGACTCTCCCTCGATATCTCTCTCTCTCTCTCTCTCTTCTCCCTGTCTCTCTTGGCTTGGCCTTCCTCTCTTTCTCGTAGACCGAGAGCTTCCCCCCCGCTCGAAATATTGCCGCGCATATACGTTGCGTATACACGCGCCTCGTTCCGCTCTCCTCGCCGGCGCTTATACATGTGCACATGTGTGTGTACCTGTGGCCCGGCCTGGCGGCACGTTTACTCGAGCCCTCACTTCCTCCGCCCCCCCATCTCTCCCTCTATAATTTTAATATCGCTCCAGTTCGGCTTTCAGGCTTCGAGTGGACTCGTTAAGGGGACGGAGACGGGAGACGATTCCTGCGAGTATATCCGAAAAGCGAGCGTCGCAAGGCTCGATTGTAGCCGGTACTCAGACGACTTATTTTTCGCCACGTTGATCGTGCAACGAACGTACAATCGCGCTAGAGTTATCGCAGAGAGATTTCTTCGCATTATTGCGTTCGATTCCCAAATAGTTTATACTTAATCTTTTTATTTCTCTACCTATCATATCAATCAGTTCGCGTCTTTCAACTTTTTCGCTAAATTATGTAGATATATTTATGATAGATATTCTATTCCATGTATCCATATTGTTATATATATATAGCACTCTTTTCTCTTAATTAATATTATATTTATTTAATTGGAAATTGTAGTTTCTGTTAAATTTTATTCGAATGTTCACTAGATATTTGGAAATATGTGATTTATCTGTAATTATTTGTAAAAGGACCGCCTTGTTTCACATATTGAATAATCAATGAAATTGAAATTTTTCATTGAAAAATCCCTATTACATGGAATCAAATTTCTGGCGAACTCGTTAAACGTACCTGCCTACTGGCACAAAAGCCGTGCTAAATTGTTGCTTAAGAAAGAAAAAAAAATGCAGTAAAAAGAAATTCCATGTGAACGGTGGGTCCGCTCGCTGTATAATAATAGCAAGAGACGGATGCTCGGCACTTTGAAACTATGGACATGTTCACTTTCGCGCGCAGGCGAAGAATCGATACCGCGCGTTACATTTATGTATACACACACACGTGTAACATACAGCAGAAGAAGCGACCGCGTATCGAGCGGCCATCGATCGGTCCGGCTTTTCAAACTCGTACTGCATGTACGTTAGAATTGCGCGCTTCCTATCTCAGGCCAGGCGCGACACGCGCTCTCACGTGCGTCCGTGCAGCGTATACGACATCGAATCAATCGCCCTCTTGTATACACGCCACAGTCGTTGCGTGTCGCCTTTACATGTACGTGTATATGTATATGTACATATTGTACCTATACAATTCGAATCTCAGAGACAACTGTCGATATATCTATAGACACATACCGGTTCAACTCGAGAGTCTATCCTCGCTCGCTTTTCATGCCGTGCTCCTTCGGTTTATCCGTTGTTGCGCGAGGCCTGCGGCTCATATAGTGTTTGAATAAAAACGGTTGTTATCGAAAAGGAGGAAGAAAAGACGCTGGTTATTCATTCGATTTTTACCGTTCGCGCTTTAATTTCGTCAGAAGTTTATGCGATATAAGAAAATAATAAAGAAGTTCGGTGTTATCTATGTGATATTTATATACGTCATATATACGTCTCGAACGAGCACGGTAAAAATCGCAGGTATGGTTTATTAATGAAAGTCTAAAGACGCTCGATTCCTTATTACGCTTATTGCATAATCATCTCGGAGTTTGCTCGTGGCGATTGTTTAGGATTATATAGTATATTGTATAGTAGGCGGCGCGGCGGCTTACAAATTATAGAGCGAAAGGCGAACTCGACAAAATACCGAGCCGTATGCGCGGTGGAATGCGGGGGGGGGGGAGGCGGCAGGGGAGTGTTATTTCGACGGCAGCTCCAATGATTCGGAGTTTCGGCAATCGTTGCATTACGTCGGAACGTACCGTAATCGGCAGGGAAGTTATTTTAAGATTACGTAATTTTTTTTCGTTCATTTTCATTCGTATTCGTAAATGTAACAGAAAAAAAAAATTTTTTTTCTTCAAATCCAGAAACAGAATTAAAAAATCCGTTTTCATTTGACTAGCGACGCACTCCAGAGCATTCGATCATCACCGATCAATCCCATTGTCACCGAATACCTCTCGCGCATCGACTTCTGCAACGAGGCAACGAGTTCCATATTTGCCGCGAGCAGAAAAAAACCGTGTCGGACCGTGCGGCAACGCGAGAAAGATCGCGTGCGCGCCTCTCGTTGGCGCGAGGGCGAGGGAAATGCCGCCGGCTAATAAGAAGGAGATACAGACGCGCATCCCTAACCTCGGGCAACCGCCGCGACCGAGGTCGCTACGCGCCGGGCGAGGAGGAGGACGAGGAGGTAGGTAGGAAGGGTCGAAAGAAGTTTCTGACCCGCTTACGGGGATTGCCACGAGCCTGGAATTCCCGCTACTTCACAAGAGTTTCCGAAGTGGCGAAGCAGACGCCCGCCCTCCCTCTCCAGCCACTCCCCCTCACTCCCTCTCTCATTCTCTCTCTGTCTATCTCACAGGCTCCTCCGCGCGCGTCACCCTTCGCTCCTTCCTCCATTCAAGTCTGCCGTGACTATAGAGTGTCCCGCTTTCTTGCATCGTCGAGCGAAGGCGAGAAGAGGGGAAGAAAGAGAGAGAGAGAGAGAGAGAGAGAGAGGAAGTATTTCGCACGCGTTTTGTTTACCCTAGCTAGCTGAGGCGCGGCTCGGCCCACGCGGCGCGATCGTAGGTACCTTATGGTGATGTACCGGCCAGGTTCGTCCGTCAGCCGGTGCTCGAGCGCGAATCAAAGGGAAGGCAAGAGGGAAGACTTTACATTTGCGTTCTATAGTCGAGTGTTAAGCCATTTTTGCCTTAGCGCCGAGTACTCGTGTACACATGCTCTAATTAACGCTTTAGCTCCAATACAGGTACGTACACGCAGAAAAATCCCTCAATTAGAAAACGTTTTCGATACAATTATTGACACTGCAAGACCCGATGAATTCGATGTAATTATTAGTAAATACTGAGAATACACGCGTAATACTTATTGTTATTACTAACCTCGCTATTGTATTATTACGCTTCTTTGGCTATAGTTAATTTATAAATTAATAATGCTGTTTAGATTTAAGCTTAATTTATTTGAAAATTCATAAGCCTAGTATATAAGCTCGGCATAAAAAATGTGGGATACTAGTGCAATGCAAATAAAATCGATACGTGAAACTTTAGTAGATTGTGCAAATGGAGTAACTGAAATTGTATTACAGTTACAGAAGCAATCCGAATAGTTTAACTATAATTAAACCTGTGTATATATTTGTATTATTTTCAGGAGGTAACTACACTCTGCTACTTTGTAATTATTATCAACATCGATTCAAAAGAGAATTAATTTCCGACAATTTTGTAACACATGTATGTGGAGGGCTGTAAAATTGAAGAAAAAGCTCGTTCAAAATGCAAAAAAGGGGTTAAAGGAGTAGAAAAGAGAGAGAGAGAGAGAGAGATAAGGGGAAAAGGAGGCAAAAGTAGGGAGAACGTGTGCGAGAGACGTAGAGGGGAGAGATAAAGAGAAGTGTAGAAGCTACGGATCGATCGGGGTCGTTGTTCAATGTCGTCGTCGAGCTTGATTTAGATAGCGCGATTTATTTTCGTTCAGTATAGATATAAGGGGGGAAGGAAACGTGTCGTGTCGGAGAGACCAAGGGACCTGGCCATATTGGATACTACGGTGATTAATTAGGCGGGGAGGACGGCGCGACACGCGACTTTCAGCGGGTTTTGCATCGATCAACCCCGCCTTCTTCGTAGCCCGCCGCCGCCACGAAAACTCTTCCCAAGTCCGCTCTCTTTCTCCCTTTTTCTGTCTGTCTGTCTCTCTCTCTCTCTCTCTCTCTCTCTCTCTCTCTCTCTCTCTCTCTCGCGTCCTCTCCGCATTACCATTCTTTTGTTTCCCTGTATGCATCCGCGTGCAGGCGCGGTTCGCCTCTGATTTGGCCGTGGATGATTTACACAACCCCCCCCCTCCCGCCCCGCGCGTGCGCACCAAATCCGAAATTTCGCTACGTATCGCGGACTGATTAAAGAAAACACGAGGCGCACCGCGGCAACGAGCCAGCCGAGTTTTTGAAAAATTCATTATTACCAAGCCACGCGCCGGCTAATGCTGCACGCGTTGGGCGGGACGGGGGAGGGAGGTGTTGGTAGGTGGGGATCGGAAGCATCCCCGCGTGTTGTTACGCAGATTCCCAAACTCGATACCCGCGTCGAACTTCCGGGGCCAACTTGCCGACCCGATAGAAACCTTATCAAAGATGCAGGGAGGCGGCTCCCCTCGATCTCTGCGCACCCCCGTACCTCCGTCCCTCGCCCTTCTTCGCCGCCTTGGGAAACTTTCCATTTACTCGGCCGTGAGCGCCGCGAACATGTATAGCTAATCAGGTGGAAAGTTGCACTCCGCGGTCGGGCGAGATCTTCGAAAGTATCGTCGAGGCGCCGAGAGAGAGAGAGAGAGAGAGAGAGAGAGAGAGAGAGATAGACAGGCAGAGAGCGATCGAGGGAAGCCAAGTTGACCCATTGACGATCGCCTGCCGCAGAACGATCTCGCGAAGCCGCTCAGTTCCATAGTCCCGTCCAATGGCCCGTTGAGCGGGGCGACAAAATCAGCGTCGCCCACGGCGATAAGCGGCCGGCTCGTCCGCTATCTTAGTTCGACGCGACAAATCCTTTTATCCTGAGGTTTCTCTCACAACCCTCTCTCTCTCTGTCTCTCTCTCTCTCTCTCTCTCTCTCTCTCTCTCTCTCTCTCTCTCTCGTTACGAGCATAATTATTGATTATTAAAGCATGAAAGGTCGAGCGCGCGGCCAGCAACGCTCTAGGGAAAGGAGAAACGGGCTCGTTCGCCGGGGCAGGGTGGGGGCGGGCGGCGTCGGCGGCGTTCGGCAGGCGAGCAGGCACAAGCAGTCGATCGCGCGCGGAAGGGATGAAGAGGAGTTGGAGGCAGCTTGAAGAACGCTGCGGGAGGGTGATTAAGCTATACGCCAGGCATAGTGCGGCACCCTTCGGACTCCGCGCTCCCTCCCCTCCCCCTTCCGCCCATCCCCGTCAGCGGCGCCGGTGCTTCCGTCGCGGTCGCGGCTGGTCTCCTTCCTCTGTCCGTCTTCCCTCTCTCGGCCTTTCTCTTATGCCTCCTCTCTCTCTCTCTCTCTCTCTGTCTAAACTCGCGCCTCCCCCTCTCTCTTTCCCCGCGCGCATACTGACAATTGGACTGATAGGTATATCTTAGTCCGCTATTGATTCGGTGCCCGCGCGGCCTGACGCGTATGAGTTAGCAAATGTGTGTACGTCTCGTTAAGTGTGTGTGTGTGTCTGTCTATGTCTGTGTCTCTGGGCGTATGTGTATAGGGAGCGGTGCAGCTGGCAAAATTTACGGAGTCCGGCGATATCGACGAGACCCGCTTATACATTTCATTCGGCTGGCACTGACCGACTCCCTCGTCACTGCTCCCCAATTCCGTCCGTTTGATTCTTGGTATTAAAAGATAATTTCAAACTATGAGCCCTGCTTCATAACGAACGTAATTATTATATCACTCGATGTAAACTCGTGCGAAATTAAAATTATATGCCTTTGTAAATCTCCGTTATGCTATATATGTTATTAATGTATTTCGGTTCGTTTATCCATCTCTCCCTTTCTTACTGTTTATCCCGACTTTTGAGTGTCGTCCTCTCGCTTTCTCGCTCTATATACTGATCAATTCGACTAAGCCATGTTAAAATATTATTTCGAAAACATGGCGTACAGTAATTCTAAGAACACTTGAATCGCTAAATCGAAAGATTTTTTAGCCGAAATTCTGACATCCAAACAATTGTATTATGGCATATATATTTCTTTTCTTTCCTTATAAATGATCTCCATCTCGCTCCTCCCCACCTCGCTGTCTCTCGCGCGATCTTATATTCACTATGCAAATATCGACGATAACGGAAAATTTATTAGCAGCTAATTATCTGCTGAATTATTCGCGAGCGTTTAACTGCGACTAAAGAACCGGAATCGATTCTAATTCCATCTTGGCTAATCAATTTGACGACTCCGGTGTCGGATCGGGATGTCAATTAATGAGCTACCGGTGTTGGTCGGATTTTCATATTTCTGTTGTCGAGCCTCGGCAGTGCGGCGCTATTAAATTATGCCACCGCAACATCTATCGCGCATCTTTAATTAACGCCCGTTATTGATTGCTCCGTCACTGAGCCGGTGCGAACGCCCGCGTTTTTGCGCCCTCCCACGTGTACGTATATCGGGGGCAACTTTTTCTCTCTCCCCCTGTTTTTCATTCTTTTTTAATAAAGGCCCGGTTTACCCCCGGCTGACATCTTTCGATTTGAATGTTTAACAAGATGCCCTTAGAGTTCCTTGCGTGGCCGAGGGAGAGGGGGAGAGGCCGTTCGCCGATAGGTAATTGTGGTATTAATTATTATCGAGACTCACGAGAGCTCTCGGAGAGCTGGCTCCGGCATGAATTCGTAATTTGGAAAAGCATCTTACTCACGAAATATGCTTCATTGCTCGGTATATCTATTAAAAGGAGAGAAGGGCCACTCGTCGGCGATGAACTTACCTGAAAAACACAAAACAACGCATGTATAAATAAAGGCTTCTCGGAACAAGAGATAAAATAAATATTAAATAATATTTTTATATTTTAGAAGATGCCTATAACGATGCACTTTATTCATTTACAAATATTTATATTTTAAGATTATTATAAAGCAATAAATATCAATTTAAAGTAATTTAATATAGAATCATCGCAGCATTCTAATGCTCTATTGATGCGATATTCTATTTGAATAAATAATTTTAACTCCCGAGGATTGGCTTATATCGAGCATTATATTCATAACGAGCATTAAGTGGAGAATCGACGCAATTTATCAAGATTATTATGCGCACATATCCAGCTCGAAACGCTATACGCTCAGATGTCTATTAACTAGCGTGAGAGGGACAAATTTCAGACAATCTCGATTACATGTAATATAATCAGATCCCGAGCGTGGCTGTAACGAATTTTCCATTACGGCCAGGATAAAGCGGGGGGTGGGGGCGTTAGTACGGCAAAAATGATCGAAAAATCAATTGAAAAGCGGATTAAAAGCACCATCCGAACATAGAGTGGAGGTATCCGCGACGGTTGACGCGATTGTCAACTACTGCGCGACTCTGGCGCGCTAGTTTGTATACGTACGTATACGTGCGCGAGCGCGTCTGTGTGTGTGTGTGTGTGTGTGTGTGTGTCTGTCTTTGCGCGTAACTGTCTCTCTGCATGTCTGTATGTGAAAGAGAAAGCGAGCCGGGGCAATGTCGAATAATTAACGAAGTTAATCGACAGCTCGAGCGCGAACGTCGACGAGCCCGCGCGCGTGCTGCCGCCGCCTCCGCACATTCGTCCTGCACCGCCTTTTATGTCATTATAACGCCGATAATGAAATTTTCATATAGCATCGAATATCGATATATCCATCGTGTTATATGTATATATACATATACATATATGTATAGGAAAGCGCCTCTTCGCACACCCGCCGATGCGCGGATCCCTGCTCTATTAATTGAATTTTTTTTTCACTGTGCATATACACGTACGTACACGGCCCCGCCAATAAATATGCACGAGTCGATTTCCGTCGCTGTAGCTCGCCTGTAAAGCCGGCGCGGCGGCTGGCTTTGGCTCGACCGCCTGTCTCTTCCTTGCGCGATCGTTCGGGCCTCCCGCGCCCTATGGATCGCTCTATCTCCACCACCTTCGCGTCCTTTAATTGACATCTGTCCTCCCGTTACGGAAACTGTATACTCTTAACACCGCTGTCCTATTGGAAAAATCAATTTCTTCGGTGAGCGACGACCCGAGCCGCGCGCACGGGCACCTAATGAATTTTAACGAATCGAAAAAGATGGGCGCGCGATCGCCGCGCTTGGTTAGCATATACCGCGCGGATCTGCTCTATATATATATATACAGGTGCACCGTTGGGCACTTTGAAAAACACGAGCGCGCCGTCTCGGAAATCGAATTTGATGCGCCTCATGCCCCTCCCTCAGGTATCGCACTTTTTTTTATTTCTCTTTTTTTTTTTTTTTTATTTTCGCCTCCCAATTCTTGAATCGTGTCATTCGCATATCGTTGTCGCGATATGTAAACCGGCCGGGCTGCTATACGTCGAGAAAGAAGGAGTATTTTTGTACGGCTGAGTGCGCGGCTTTGTCAACAAGTGCGCGCCCCGTCGATATATTACTTTTTAATTGGGACGAGAAGAGAAAATCGATGGTCGCCCGATACTGCGAGGCTAAAAAGCCGAGTAAAAGCTTGTCGCCGCGCGCACTCGTAATAGCGTTTCATCTACTCGCGCGTGTGTTTCTTTATTCACTCCGGCGTCGCCGACACGTACATGCAGCGGGTAATAGAGAGCGCGCACGTGTGTATGGGGCGGATTTGGGGCGGGGGCGGGGAAACAAACCAAGCTCACTGCTCGTACGCAAAAAATTCGAAAAAAAAGAAAGGAAGAGAAATGAACGCGACACGCGCGTATCCCCGGAAATTCCGCAAATTGAAAGCCGCAAAGGTTTTTCGAACGCACTCGCTGGGTCGAATCCATTAATTGGTCTACGAGCCGTGAGATAGCGGCATCGCTGAGCGACAATCGCGCGCGTGGCCGTAAAGAGTCGCGCGCATCGGGCAGAATGGAAACGAAGCGACTCCGGATTCGAGGCTTCGCGTGCGTACGCGAGCGCTCGAGCTCGCGGGTGGGCGTCGAACGATCGAAAAACGGGGGAGGGGAGGAGGAGACCGCACACGCGCGATGAACGGCGGCAGCGCGGAGGTGCCGCTGACGGGCTCGTAAACCCATAAAAGAAATTTGATAATAATAATAAATATGGAAAGAGGAAGAGGAAGAGGGACAGAGAGAGAGAGAGAGAGAGAGAGAGAGAGAGAGAGAGAAACTGATAGTAAGGCTTTTTTTATCAGCATCGAAGCTCATACGGGCGCATCGAGAGGAGCCCTGCTCGCCCGCGCGCCTGGCAGGCAACGGATAGGCGACTATTGCCTCGAATTTATAATGGCGCGTACACAGCCTGTAAAAAGGGAACGCACAGGAGAAGCAACGAGTCTGCTTCGCTCTATGACACTTTCTCCCCCTTCTGCTCCCAATGACACCATATCTGCTTCTTTCTCTTCCTCTCACATAGATCTTTTCTTCTCTCTGTCGCACGCGCACATCATGTATATGTATATATATATATATATATATATATATATATATATATATATATATATATATATATATATAGGCTAGCACACGCGGAAGATCTGATAAAGAAAGAGAGCGTGCTCGGGCGCGGAAGGGGCGAGGTTCTATATATGTATATATACATATGTAGGAGCAATGTAAACGAGAAAACTAAACAAAAGCGAGCACGCCGCGGATAAATACGGTTTTACGATCGCGAGACGATGAGCGCACACGCGTACACGAGCGGAGAAAAGCCGTGGCTATTGCCGAACGAACGAAGGCAGAAGATCTATATATATATATATATATATATATATATATATATATATATATATATGTAGGATTACTGTCCGTTAGTTTACAGCGTAATATATGTACATGTGTATACATACGTATATATGTATATATAGATGAGGCGCTCATCTCTCTCCCCCCTGTATCTCTCTCGGCGTGAATTGGACAAAATTTTAAATGGGAATTCGAAGAAGCAACTTTATTGCTTCCTAATCATGCGGTCGCCTCTTCGCTGCCGCAGTGAGATATTTAATAAAGACAATGAACGATATATGTGTCTACGTGTCGATTTTAAGATTTTTTATAGAACAGCTATAAACTGTAGCCAATATAATATTAGTATTTTAGCTTTTTCTTTTTTAAAAAAAAAGCTTGATTATAAAACTGTTATCAGATTCATATATAGCTATTGATTCGAAGCGATGTACAGAACTTAGGCAATACGAGATAAGCGAGCGAAGAGAAGAAACATCCCAGTCTCTGCTATGACTTCCAAATATTACTTATCGGATCGTGTATATATATATATATATATATATATATATATATATATATATATATGCGTGTGTTTATGTTGGAACTAAAACCCCCTACAGTGCGTGACGCTCTCGACGCGCTGCTTAGCGAAGCTGATGGGAAGCGTTTAAGTGTGCTAAGGCTTCCATAGGAATCGAGCGCGGGACCTCGAAGTGATTGATTACACTTCGAGGGCCGGCCGTGTGCGAGCGGCGCGCTGCAGAGGCTGCGCTCATCGGCTCGCTGACATAATGCTCTCGTTTATACGTTCGCGACGCGCGTCAGGCAGGCCACCGCGTCGCTCGGCCCGTATCGATAATACCCGGATTCTATAACAGGAGCTCAAATACATACATAAATGTATATGTATAAATCGCGCAAGGGCCCCGCTCCTGCGCATTACGCATACTGTGAGTTATCGAGGAAGGAGGAGACCGTTCGACCGAACGCGTGCGAGCGCGAGGGAGAGAAAATGAACGAACGCGTAGGAGGTATGCGGCGAGGCAGCCGCGGTACGAATGATGCGGGTGGCTTCGAGCGGTAGTAATCGCGCGGTTACAATGACCCCGTGGTGGCGGCGTTCGAGGGGCCCCGACTACAGCGGCCGGGACGCACGGCGGCGCGGCACCGCGCGCATCGCGAACGAAGACGAGGAGAACGAAATCGCCAATATCCTTGCGGAGGCACTGATTGGCCGATCGGTCGTTGACTGCGTCGACGCCGCTCGTACGCGCAATGCCCGCACGAATTAAAGGCGAGGCCCCCGCGAGCGCGAGGCCGTCGCGATAATTCGCGCTTTTTCGTAATCCGACGATCGATAATGTTTCGAGCGAAGGCAAAACGCGAGCGCGTATGACGCACGATAGACGTACGTGAGAGCAGCGCTGGAGGGAGGAGAGAATAGGCGGATCTCGAGATGGTCGTGGAAAAATTGCGCGGGGCCGGAGAAGAGTTCGGGAGCGATTTGGGACGGAGAAAAAATTTCGAGGCGAAACTTCGCAGACCGAAGCCCGGAGAGAAGAAAGATCAAAGCGACGGGAGATCGGTGAAGCAAAGGACATGGAGTTATTAGAGAAATGTAGAAATAATTATCGAATCGTCGCCGTTAGTGTATAAACGGGAGGAAGGCTTCCCGCGAGAGAGTGCAACGGAGACAGAGACGAATAGTAGCGAGAATGAGGGAGGGGAGGGGGGATCGCGCGGCCGATGGTTCCGTACACTCGTCCGCGCACCGCCGCCGCCGCCGCCCGCCGGCGGTTTTTATCGGCTCGCCGCGAACCGTGGGAAGATAAAGGAAGGCGATTAGTGTCATTTGGAGAATGCGGAGAGAGAGAGAGAGAGAGAGAGAGAGAGATTTTTTTGCGCGCGGGGCACGGAGAACGCGCTGCTCGCCACGGCCCCACGTCCGGAACGCCCGGACCTCCCTCCCCCCCCCCGGGTCCCGTCTTCTCCAACCCCGAGTCACTTCACCGCGTATACAAAGACGCGCCGATGTTCTCGCGCGCCCGGGCGCGTCGTCGGGCCCGTATCGACGTTGTTCGAGGGAGCGAGCGGCGGTCGACGCGGTGTCTCGACGCGCAACGCTCGCGAATCCGCGCCAATTGCGCGTCGGTCCTCCCGCTGCCGATAAGATTGGCGCGCGCGCGCGCGCGCGAGAGAGCCGGGAATGCGGACCTTTTGTCCAGTAATGTTAACGATTAACGGGATCGGAACGGGGCATCTTTTAATTGTCCCTTTCTTGCCGCGGCGAAGCCTGAATATTTCCCAAAGACTCGCGGGTGACTTGAAAATTCAGCGCTCCCACAGCGGACGCGGCTGGGAATCGTTCTATATATATGCCTAAATAGCTTTGAGCAACTTCGGCTCGTTGCGCGCGGGCGCATGCGGGAACGGCTGGCTCGGGTATATATATACCTATATATATATATATATATATATATATATATATATATATATATATATATGTATATATAGGTTTATATAAAACTCGAGTCTTCGTTAGGGGAAAAAGGAAAATTGACGAAATCGATGGCCCATCGGGGCGGTTTAATTGCGCGAAAGGTTGCGCGCAAGGAAATCTACAATTTGCATACATTCCCGTTCCCTCGGCAAATAAAAGAAAGATTCGAATTTCCGGAGGCGAGTGAGTCCGCCCGCGAGACTCGGCGGGGGGGGGAGGGCGAGGGGGTGCGCCGCGCCTATTGGCCAGGCGGGAATATATATTTTTACGGCGGGGAGTTTTACAGGCGCGGGCATTAGTTTCCTGTAAGATACAGGGAACCGATAGAACGGTCATGGCACCCTGGGGGGCCGCTACGCTCCTCGCGCATTAGAATATCTCAGTTTAATCGGACTAACCAGTGTTTACCTGGAGTTTTATCAAGCTCCGCTCCGGCTCCGCGAGATCGAGCTTTTCTCGTTGCCCTTTTTTACCCAGTCACTCGTTCGGAATCCGCTGTACGTTGCCTCCCCGATGTCGAGCAATTGGAAGGGGGGGGGGGAATGTTTTCCGTTGCGATGTTAGTTTCTTCTCATAAACAACAAAGAGCAAATTATTTTCGCTGTACGCCTCTTCGGCTTTTTCTATTTCGAAAGTAGACGCAAAATCGTGAAAATCTAACCGCTCGATTGGTGAGACAAAGATAAGTTGCGACCGAGTTGCCTCCGTTTTCTCGACTTGCGGCGGCTCGCTTGGTTAAACAAGCAATTTTTTGGAATTTTATTAAGATCCGTTGGCGAGGTTCGCCCACCTCTCACCCTCGCAGGACGGGGGCCGGTCCCCGAGGGTGGCCTATCGGAGAAGAATGAAAAACGTCGAGGCGCAGCCGAGATGGAGGAGGCGGAGGTGGAGCAGGATCAGACGAAGAAGAAGAAGAGGAAGAAGAAGAAATCACTCGGCTCGCTTGATATTGATACCCGGCTATTAAACTAATGAATTTAATCAGACCGAATGAAAATGAGGCCGAGAGGCTAAAGGCGGACTATACGGTTGGAGCGGCGCGCGAGCGCGCGCGCCGTATATTTGCCCAAGATCTCTGTCGCCCTCCTTCTCTGTCTCTGGCTGCGACCCCGGTTGGTCGGGCGCGGGTGCGCGGGGGCACTGCGCAAACGATTATTGAAGATTGGATTTTTAAATTGAAGCCGAACGAACGAACGCCTTAACCCCCTCCCCTGCCTCCGCCCGCCCTCCCCCCAGAGCTCCACCTATAACCCGTAGTTAGTGCAGCGCGCTCCTATCGGGAGCTTTCCTCCCCATCGCAGCGTCGCCTCTCCGCCTTCCTCCTTCCACGCTCCTTCCACCTTCGACTCGGCTCCTCTGTTCTCTTCTTCCACCTTTTTCCCGACTGCCGAATTAGCATATCTGGGAAACTGATCCCCGGCTCCTAATTGAATTATTCTTAAATTCCCATAAAATCGCGCGAAAATTACCGGTTCCTCCGTCGGCCCGGTGATATTCATTGGGCTGCGTGGTGGTGGCGGTGGTTGCGTAGTAGCGCGCGGGGGGATACGGCCCCATCGCGAAGACGAAAACCTCGCGGGCAGAGCGCCGGCGAGAAGGTCGGGGAGCATAATACGGGACATATAGCTCCCTCCGGTATATATTGGACACGATTAATTTTCCGCAACGTTACACCCGTTCGCCTTCACTTTTCCAGCTCCAGCTCGCCCTCCAGCCCCCGAGAACTCCGCTCGCGGTGGCTCGTATTGTTCGAGGTGGCGCGCTACCGTTACAACGCCGTCGCCGGGCACCCCCGCCCCGCGATCGATCTTCGGCTGATCATTAATTGGCCCCGATCGTCGATCTTCGGCTCTCGAATTTCGATTCCGAGCGCCGTACGCGGGGCTCGGCTCAATTTTAATGAATAACAAGCGGTCGAGGCTGCTGCTTATATAGCCGCTCGATAAACCCGCCGTGCAGCGTATAACAAGACGCGCTCGGTCACGCGATATCCCAACTCCACCTGCGCGCCTCCCCGTGTTTTTCTCTTCTTCTTCTTCGACGCACTGTCGTTTTCCCTCTCTTTTTCGATAGCCTCGAGCACGTAGAAATATACACATGTGTGCATGAAGCGAGGTGAGAGAAAAAAACGCCGAAGAACGTTTACGTTATGTACTTCTTCGATGCCTCTGTTTAATTATTGACGGCATATTCATTGAACCGATTACTGAAAGTGGTTAATGCTCTCTCTCTCTCTCTCTCTCTCACTCTTTCTCACTGTCGTACGGCTAATAGCGCGACGCTAATTTCAGTTACAGTTCCGGTACAGGGTCAGTCGATCGACAAGAGAAACTTTATCTACTCTCGCATCCGACTCGGGCACTCTAGATATCAACCACGCTGGAGAAACAGAACCGAGCGTAAATCGAGATTACGATTAGGGGTGGCGTAAGCTCTCGCGCGCGGTCCCCGCCCCTCTATCTTCGAAGCGACGTTTTTCATTTTAATTTCGATGGAGCCGAAAGCGCTTTCGCACCCACCGGAGAGCGGGGATTAGCGAGACGAGATCCGTATATCACGCGGAATACGTCCCCTTCTTAAAGAAATACAATCCATTTATTGAGAATATAAAATTTATGCACATCGCGGGCAAATAGAACCGTTCGCCCACGATTTCGGAACATTTTTCTAGCAATATTCCAGCAATATACGAGCGCTCGCAAAGAACACTCGGCCGAATAATCGGCCCGCACCTGTGCGATCGCCGTGCCCGAGCGCGGCGCGCGAGAAGCGCACGAGCGGTATCAATCCGTTATTGTAGCGCTCGATAGGCTGTAACGCGGGCGCCAGCATGTGACTGCACGCCGTGCGGTCGACCCCTTCCTCCCCCCCCCCTCCCCATTCTTATACCCTTCTAGTACGCCTCTATAATGACGCGAGCTTGAGCGCGCTTAGAATGACGTGGCGATCGGTCGGTCGTTCATGTTTATTTAAAAGCTAGGTTTATAATGGTCGCCCGACGCCTCGGTCGGGAGAGCGCCCAAGTCGTTCGATCGAAGACGCACTTGAAAAATTGAAATCTCCTACGGCTCGAGTTGCGCGACGTTGTCAACTATCCTACCCCCCCCCCCGCACTACAGCGGCGGCTCGCAGGAATGCTCAAAAGTTCAGCGGGCGGTAGACTCTCGCATATATATATATATATATATATACGTTTATACGCAGGGACAGGAATTCCCCGCGTCGAGGCCTCGCGCGAGAGAGCCCCCGCGTCAAAACGTGATTTATGATTATACGGACTTGGCTACTTCGGCTTACCCCTCTCGCTTGACCTGCACCCAAGCCTCCCCCCCTCCGCCCCATCGCCCCCTCCTCCCCCGCGGAATTCCCGAGATTCGAATTCGATTCCGAGCATCGGCTCGGCGCGCGGACGTGTCTCATTCGCATTCGCGAGCGCGATGCACGTGAGCCACGTACGTAAAAGCCCGGGTGCGCCTGTCCGCGCGCGTACGTATGTGTCCCTCGCTATCACTGCCGCGACGCCCCGGCGTCGATTCTCTCAACCTCCTCCCCCCATAGAGCGCGGAGCTTATAGCGCCCGCGCCGCAAATAGTACACGTGTTCGACTCTCGTCCATCGATAGGTATAAGCCCCCATCCCCCACTTCTCCTTTCTTCACGTCGCTCTTTGTTTTTTTCCCTTTCTTTCTATTTTTCTTCTCCCCACAACCTCCTCCCCCCCCCTCTCACGCCGATAGAACAACTAAATCAATCAAACCTAGCTAGCCTCGAATAAATGCGCGTATGTGCGAGTATGTGTTTTATTTCTCTATAGTCAAACAACGCGGACTCTTCACCGCAAGTTATTGCTGGTCACGGAACTTTCCAAAGTTGAAATTGTACTCTATTTGCTGCTATAATCGCAGTCTTTTTAGACTGCCTATGTTCATCAAAGTTTTGAACTTAAATTTCTTTAGCCTTTATTTACCGCGAATTGAACTAGATTAAACAGTTATTATTTTTTCCATTGGTAAAGAACGCTTTCTACTTTGTATACTAATAAAAATAGAAATTGAGAAACAACTTAATTAATTCACTGAGAAATCCAAATAAAATATTTCATGGATGGAGACAACGAGATCATTAAAAACAAAGTCTTCAAAGTCGTTTATCTTACATCGTTGAAAAAATCGCTCGTCCCCTTCTACTGAACGCCAAGGACGTCGATTTAATTTCCGTGTCGAAAGTAAGAAAGGCGGCGTAGGGGCGGGAGGCGGGTGGGACTCGATCGAAAAGTTTCGTTGTCAATCAGTGCTCGCGCCCGGCAAATGGCCGTAGGAACCGCGACGCGATTGATCGAGCCTGGCTCGTTCCCCGACTACGACAAAGATTATACGGATGTAGGCTTGTGAGAAGGAAAGTTTTGCATTCTAATTGCGGGTAATTAAATTCGTGAACTTACTCGTCGTTCGCGGGGAGATCCGATGGGGCGCGAGGGCGCGCCTGCCGCCGCACGGCACTTTCAACATCCGACCTGGCGATTTCGCCGACCGGCGCAATAAACGGTTCCTCGCCTTCTTTTCCCGAAATTCGACGAGAGTGGTGAAAGGAATGTCGCCTTTTTCCGAAGACCATTCGGCACTTTAAGCACTCTTAATAAAACAATTAAAATCTTCAACTTTAAGAAACAATTTAAATCCGATACATTCTCGCGACTCACGAAACGAATCGAAATGCCCCGCACCGTTAGATCGCTGAACTTAAGCGTTCGGCAGTCAAAGATGAAATGAAGCAGGCAGCGATCACCAAATCGTTTATCTCCTATGTCTTTAATTTTTATTGGAGCTGAACACTCGAACCCATCTTATAGATTTGAAAGCTAAGAATATAAGTTAATCCGATAATAGGATACGCGATTAACCGAAAATCTCTAAAGTTTTTTTTTTTATTCAACGAGATTAGTGTAAACGACGATCATTTCTTTGACACATTAGATTGAAAAAATATCGATATCGCTAATAGTTCAAATTCGTGCTTTTTTACAATTGAATTCTAAGCGCAGTACAAATAGAATCTTAAATTCCAAATTAATATATAAAATAGGATATTCAGTGAGAAACTTAATATTTATTTGAGAACGCATAGAGCGGCTGGCAAAATATGTAAATAACTAATTAATCTTCATACAAATGAAGTTATTTTTAGCCAAGAGAACAGAAAATATTTAGTCATATCAATTTGTTTTTAATTATTAAATCATTAGCAACCAGACAGTACATTGATAAAAAGGTCATACGGTCCCTGTTGGTTCTCTATTTTTATACAAAAAGACCATTCGAGCAATGGCCTGATCGACGGCTTTATAACCTATCGCCGAGATAATGAAAATTTGTCACGCTGTACCAATAGTACACATATATCAATTCATCTAGCACGGAGTCGATATCTCAAATGGTCGTCAAATATATTACTTAGTTATCAAACAGTTCGAATTATGACGTAAGACTATTCGATACAGACGAGATCGCGCAGCATTCATTAGACTTCTATTTTATTGATAATGATTTCAAAACTTGTTTTTTTTTTCATTTTATACCAGACTAACTTCTATGTTACGATTAGTGATCTTTTGAAAATTCATAAATGGTAAATCTTAAAATAAAAAATAATCTTCGGGTTTATTTTGTTACTAACTAGCAAATCTATAGGAAAGCCTATATAACTACTCTCGCGTCAATGAAATACCCTCGGGGATACCGATAGGCGGTTTAAAGTACTCGAACTCTCGAAGTGAGACAACAGATGGTGAGAAAGAGTGCGAGGGGAAGAGGGGGGGGTGGCGGCGAGCGAGGAAGATAGAGACGCGAGGGCGCCCTCCTCCTCGACCATCGGCAATCTACACCCGACCAAACGTTCTCGAGCGTCGAACCAAGAATTCCGGTCCGTCCAGCGGTCCTTTCGAGTCTACTCGAGTTAACAATACGAACGACCGTTCCCGCACATTATCGGCGGAGCCGGTCGACCGAGAGGCGGAAATCACGCGCAATCCTATCTATCGGCTACTGACAGTCAGTCGTTCTTACTGCTCTTTCATATGCGTATCACCGATATATACCTACTGATTCCATTGACATTTAATAGAATTTCACATTTATTCTTGTATTTTCAACCTGTACAATTAATTCTACAATGGAGCTCTGTAGAGAAGAAATTAAAAATCCTGAACTTCTTGAAATCGTCAAAAGTCCAGCAAATCCGGAAAATGTTGCCAAAAAGAGTCGAATAAACGAAACGCGAGCTCGAGCACGCGATCCAATTCGAGCGGTGCTCGTACCGATATCCGAGATACGGTATCCTGGGAGTGACGTATCGAAACAGTTTCCGCCGCAGCCCGATCGCCTTTCGCCCCGGCGATTTCGTCCTGCACGCCACTCGCCGTTCCTCCCAACTTGGTACGTGGCTTTAAGCGCGCGTTTACGAGCAGACTTTGAAGGGATCGCCTCGCCTCGTTCCACCCCCGTCTCTTCACCACCAATCTCGATGCCCCCCCCCCACCTTCTCGTTCGGTGTGCACCCCACCCCTCTTATGTCGCGCATCTTCTCAGCGCTGTCTTTCGCCTCTCCCCTCCCTCCTCCCCCCAATCCCGTTTGGACGATCCTATTAAACTTTTTGCGTTTCCTCCTCCTTCGAGGCGACCCGCCTCGCACGGTCGAAGGCGCGCGACCGGACCACCGCTGCGGGCAAATTAACGCGTCTGCCCGTCGATCGAGCGCCTGACGAGCGACCGCGGGGGTGCGCGCGGCATCGGCACAAAGTTGCTCGGCATAAAGAGAACCTCACCGAACTTTTTCGAATGTACGTGATGTGCGCTTGGCGACGACGAAAAGAGAGCGGGAGAGGGCAAGAGAAACAAACGAGACGCCGAGCGCAGAACGCAGGTATACATACAGGGCGCGCGCGACGCTCGCGACGTATATAGAACGAGGGGGCAGGGCAGTCGGGAGGGGGGGGGCAGGGAATCAAGAGCCCGAGATGTACGAAACGAGCTCGGAGGGGGGGAGGGGTGAGAGAGCCCGAACGAGAGTGAATGAGACGAGTAGGAGACGGCGACGGAGCGAGGGGAGAAAGAGAGCGAGAGAGTGGGAGCGAGAGGCAGAGAGTGGCAAAAGTTGCTGAACTAATAGGACGATTTTCAACGGCGGGCGTTTAATTAAATTAATTATATGCGCAGCCCGTCCATAATATAAATTGTGAGCAACGGTAGGATGAGAGAATGGGAGAGAGAGAGAGAGAGAGAGTGAGAGAGGAGAACGAAGGAAATGAGAGAGGAAACGAAAGAGAGGCGAATAGCGAGGAGGAGGAGGTAGAGGAGGAGGAGGAGGAGGAAAAGGGAAAGAACGGAAAGAGAAAGAGAGGCGAAGGAGAATGCGACCACGGTGCGCCGCGATTGCCAACTTTGATAGTTACATTTCATCCATCTATCCCAGATACGTTCGTCTACAATGCGGTCGGGCGCTTCGCGGAGAGTTCGGATCGGCTAACGACGCTGCCATGAATCATACGCGCAACCGTCGTCTCTTCGCTATCTCTCGCCCCCTCCCCCTCCGCCCCCCCCTCGACCCCCGCCCATCCCTAAGGCTCTATACTCTCTTTCCATAGATTAATATTTTCATTAATGGGACTCCCGGCATCGAATATACCCTAATGAGTTTGCAAAACATGAAGTAGCTTCGCCGCCCTCGAATTTTACTCGGTTCTTGTGCGCATATAGACGCGACTATCTAAAAATCTCTCCGTTCGGTTGCTTAGACGCAGCTCGCTCAATGCAATTCATTCGAAATTCGTACACCAGTGCAACGACATAAATCAACGAAGCGTCACGAAGTTTTATCAATCGAAGCATTGCAAATCGGCTAATTTTACTTTACAATATCGGAAACTCGATAATGAGAGCAGCGTTGAAAAGCGAGATTTTCGCAGGTGTCGAGCATCGATAATCCCGATAAAGGAAGAAAACGATATAATACAGGCTTCGAGCGCGGCTGGCCGCACGATTTGAGGGAGGTGATTAAAAATAAAAAAAAAAGTCGAATAATAAAACAAAAGAGCCACGCGCTGCAGGTATCGGCTTTATCGCTTTCCACGTCCTTCGGAAATCGAGACCGGACGATCGCGTTCTAACGGAACGCTGATTTTTGTCAGATATATATATATATATATATATATATATATATATATATATATATATATATATATATACGGCGGAGGCAAAGAGAGCGCGGTCGTGGTTCGGCATACTATATATACGTAACCTGGCCCGCGTCGCCGTACAAACTTTGCCTTAATTATTACGATTTCACGTTTCGACGGAGATCCTGCTTGCCTAGCCGAGCAGTCTGTGCTCTGGATTTTCGACGTGCAGATGAATACAGGCCCGGGATACGCGGATGGAAGGGAGCCTTTTACACATCGACTAATGCGAATCGGTGCGCCAAAAACATACTATCTTGTGCGCGTTTGTCATTCGAGGTCTATATATATATATATTTTTTTTTTTTAATCTATATATGTGTGTGTGTGCATATATATATATATATATATGTATCTTGTAGGTTTGGGCTTACTGAGCTGCGCTCGGGGATATGAGAGGGAAAGAGGGCGAGACACTAATATGTATATATATATATATATATATATATATATATATATATATATATATATATATATAGAAAGAAAAAGAGTACGTGTAATTTATTAAATGTGGTCGTCCCAACGTCGGTGAACGCGGCTTCCGACCTATACGGCTGGGCACACAAAGCCCCATATGCTCTCTCTCTCTCTCTATCGTTATCTCTCTCACTTTTTCCCCCGTTATATAGATGCTGAGGCAAAGCGAACTTTCCAGGCGGCTGGACGACGATCCTTGCCACCGCCCGCGCGCGAGCCAGACGGTAAATACATTTTTAAATAAGAGTTTTTTGCCCCTCTCGCACGGTCTCCGGATTTCGTCCCCGTATCGGGAATTATCCTTTGGTTTGTGCATTATCCTTCGAACCTCGGGTTGGGGTGAGGGGGTAGCATCAAAAGCTAACTCTCCAGACCGTTGCGATGCTTCGCCGCGCTCCGTCTCGTTCTGTTATATATATATATATATATATATATATATATATATATATATATTCATTCTTTCTCTCTCCAACTCCATCCCCGCTCCCAGAACCTCTTTGGCCCTGCTCTCTTTCTCTCCTTTTTCTTTATCTCGACCCTTTGCCGTACACAAACCCCTAACTCCACAGGCTGACTAGCGACATACCTTCTCTACTTAATGTAGGAGTAACAGATCGGCTAAAATATATTGCCTACATGCAAATTTTATAGTGCTTTTGGATATTTTTATTAGTACTAAAAATTTACCACATATGTAACCAATACATTTTTCCAACCACCAGTAAACAAATACAGTGGATTGTACATTTTAATTTAATTCCAAATGAAATATGTTTCTCTGGATAAACAGAATTCGCAGTTGCAAAGTATTATATATATATATATATATATATATATATATATATATATATATATATATATATATAATTCAAGCAACATCGAACTTGCTGGAAGAAGATGCTTCGGAAAAATATAAGAGTTCGAATGATTCAGCACGAGCGACGATTTCTTCTTTCAATCATATGCAACTCTCTTGAAGAGCTCCGCACACGTGCAGCACTCGAGCGTTTTCTGTTACTGCTGTCTCTGGCGCCCTTGCCTCCCTCTACCCCTCTTTGCCGCGCGTCTCACCTCTCTTTTTTAACTCCCCCTGCCCCCGAGTTCAATTGTGATTGATCACCGGCGGTGATTGAGGATTCGAAATGAAAGCCTTTCCGTCCCTGGTGTTTCTGTCTCGGTTGCGCATCGTGATTCGAAGCCGCGATGAGACAAAAAGAGTAGGAAACCCGAGAGCTTGCGGAACCCCCTCGCGTTTTCTCTCTCTCTCTCTCTCTTCTTTTTCTCTTTCTCTTCTGCATCTCGACCCTCGAGCCGAGCGCGTCGCCCAGGGACGAATATAATGGAGTAAAATTTATACGACTCCATATCGGCACGATAAAAAGACAGACAGACAGACGCACACATACGTACCGAGAGAGCGAACGACAGCGAGTCGGCACAAAGGAGGGATTAATTTTAAATATCGCACGTACAACGAGCGCGGCTGGGGCCGAAAACTCGCGCGGCCGCCCGATAAGCAAATGTCCCTTAAGCAGCCGGGCCTCGGGGCGAACACCCCATTGTCTAAGGAAAATTGCGACGGACAGAACTTTTTCCACGCGATCTATATATATATATATATATCTCCCCCCGTACATACGCAAACGTATTATACGCGAAGCGGAGGCGCTTATACCCCGTTCGATACGCACCGCTCTCCCTCGTCCCCCCACTCTCTCTCTCTCTCTCACCCTATTGGGATTTAATGCGTCCGAGCGCGCCCGCGCGCGCGTTTCTTTGCTCGTGAATCCGCGACGATGAATGATGTCCAATTAGGATATTAAAAGTTCTATCGAAAGTGCGGTAAAGCATAAGGAAGAGAGAAAAAAACGACGACACCCCTTCCCCCTGCTAGCGTTCCACCGCCGAGTGTGCAGAACTTTAATAATTTACTTTTCAATTACGATTTCTCGTTATAGGCAGCCTCCCCTCTTCCTCCGGCTTCGCTTCATGAGTAATTAAATTTGTTTATTGCAATTTAATCTGGTTCTGTAACTTTTTTTTCAACCATTAAACGGATCGTCGGAAAGCGGCGAGAAAAACGACCGAGATTTACTCGGCAGTTATAAAATTAGCGTATTCGTGAGGTCATAATTTGTTTATCGAGGCAAATGAAGCTGTTTATTCAAACTTATTTAAAAAAAGAACGGAGGATTTCGAG